>CM071926.1:137409402-137845724 GCA_016081115.2 Rehmannia glutinosa
CAATTTATTACAGCTAGTTTCAGTTACGTATTGCTATTGAATAATTTGAGAGTCCAAGCAATAAATTGAGCTCCCCATCATGCTCATCTCTTAGTTCCACCTAGTATCAACTTAGAAAATATCTTGCACAAATATTCATTAAGAACACTAAACATATTCTCATAAATATGCACAAGTAAAACAACCTTGCCCTTTTCAAAACAAAGGTTGCACTATCAACTTTACCTTTTGAAAAATATTTTGCAAAAAATAGCTAAGTCTATCAACCGCATGCTTTTTATAAAAAATCAATCGCCTAGAAAGATTTAAACCCCTGGTGGTCGCTTTTACAAAGATTTTTCTTGAATAAAACCATTGAGAAAATTGGATTTAACATCCATTTGGTAAAGTTTGAAATTTTCTTAAAACAAGAATGGGCAAGTAAAATGCAAATAACTTCTTAAAAGAGCTATGAGTGAAAATATTACATCAAAATCATTACCTTCTTCTAGAAAATACCTTCGAGCTACTAACCTCGCCCTTCAACACCTAATGTTGCCTTTGTCATCGAGTTTGTTTCCCGGAGTGCCCATTTTGCATTTATAATCGCTTGTGATGAAAGATATAATCAACTTCCGTATCATTTCCTTTTTTAGCCTTCTTGCAATTTAAAAACCAATCTTCATCTTGAAGCATCAATTGAGGAATTTGTCTTCATCACTATCGACATCCAAATGATCTAAGTGTGTTCATATAATAGGAACATTTACATCCAAGATTTGGAGTATTTTCTTTTCTACACAACTCAACAAACTCATTAAAGGCATTTCTTATATAAGCAAGAAAAATAGCCTGTAATAACATGCCTCAATTGTCAACCACAAAATATCTGCAAAAGAGCATAGTAGTAAGAGACACTATATATATAGATCATGAAGCAGTTAAAACACATACTTGGCATTTAGAATATCATCAATGAGAATCTAATAAATCATGCAAGTTCAAATAAGCTAAGAAAGCTATAAAAGGTCTCTTTGAAATTTGAAAAACTGATAGCATATAGTTGAGACCTTATTTAAAAGAAGTATTTGAACAAGAGTTGACAAAGCAAATATGTGCAATCAAATATCGAATAGTTTTCTTCAAAAGAAATCTAAAAAATCCTCTTTAATGGCACTTGTATGAAATACTATGAAAGACAAGCACATAAAACATGGCAATACATATATCGAAGTCCATAAGAGTAAGAATAACACAAGTAAACGTACTGATAATTTATGCCTTCTTGACAAACGTAGATGGCTATTCAGAAAAATGTAAATCCTACACAATTCTTAAAATAAATCTTAACAAATCATTGCGATAAAGTTGCAGTTAATAGATATCACAAGTAAGCTCATGCCATAAAAATCCATAAGATATGATAAACCACTTGAGTCTAAAAATGCACAAGAGTTTTTTTTTTTAAAAAACAACATATAAGTCTTCTTTTTCAAAATTTTTTAAAACCACAAATATATATTGAAGACCTTAATTTTAAAATAAATATATGAAAACTCATTCTCAAAATAAGACGCAAATAAAAACATGCATAATAGACAAATAAAATGCATATTTGAATGGGGAGATACGGGTTACCAATTACGCCATTTCCACGGGTTGTGCCGTTCCCATTGTTGATGATATCTTCCCTTTGAGAAGTGATTTTGTTGATGATGACTTTGATTACTCCATTTCCAAGGTTTGTTACCTTCCCATTGTTGATGGTCTCTTCCTCTTTGAAAATCATCTTCATGATGATGTCTTAGCCATTTCAAGGATTGTGTCCTTCCCATTTTTGAGATATCCTCTCTTGAAATTTGCTATTTAAAGTAGTTTTCATTCTTTTGATCAAATGAAACGGTCATTTGATGCCTTCTTGGCAGATGAATTTTCTTTGATCATTATTCCGGGTACCTAATAAAACATTATTTTGTGGTACCCCTAAGTGTTTGGGTCCTTTAGGATTAGCTTGAGACTTTTAGGTCTCCAATAATGATTAGAGCTATTTCTAGCCCGACAAATATTTACCGTATGACCCTTTTTACCGCAATAAAAGCACGTAATAATTTTAGAGCATAATGACCAATGTGCTTAGAGACTTGATTCTTTTTCATGTGATTGACACCCTTGACTTTATGATCAAAGTTCTAGTTTCGATTTATCACAACAATCAACAATATCGGTCATCTTATCGGTACTCAAGTCGATTTAGATAAATCATTTTTTAAGCAATTTATATCCTCAACAAGAGTACTATTTTCTATCTCAAGCGTTTCTAACCTTATCAAGAGGTGGTGTGAGCACATGATAATGATTCATAAAGAAATAAACTATCCTTATCATTTTTCAAAACAATGAATTCCTTTTTCAAATTTTTTGTATTTAACAAGTAAGTTTTGAATTCATCTTGTAGCTCATCATAATCATTTTGTAAATCACTATATTCATTTTGCAATTCATGGTCATAAGAAGTGAGGGTTTAGAACTTACCTCGCTTTTCTTCTTCGATGCCCATGAGGCATTGTTCAACTTGTTCATCATGGAGGTTGTAAGGCTTATCCCATGTTGTCGATTTGATGTTGTATCCATTTGTGAAGTAGATGCTTTTGAGTTGCTTCCTTTCATTTGCATATACTTCATGATGGCTTCTTAATTTTTGCCATACTCATGTGCCGATTGAATACCTACAACATGATCAAATTCCAAAGTGGTAAGTGAACAAAGTAAAAATATTAAGAGCTTTACCATTTAAAGAGATGGTTTTCTTTCTTCATCATCGAGCTTTTTGAAGCCCTTTTGAGTGTGTGGTGTATCTTTCATCTAATGGTTTCTCCATTAATGACGGTGTTCCAAATGTCGAATCCAAAACCTTGTAAGTAGTATTCCATTCTTTCTTTCCAAAATATAAAATTTTGGAATCAAACCGAGGTGGTTTCGGTGGGGTGGAGGTGCTTGATAGATGAGCTTCGATCGTAGCCGACGATCGTTTCTCTTCACTGCCGATGTGAAACGAGCTTGCCAAAGAGTTTGTCTCGATACCACTTGTAAGTCCAAGTCGGCTACGATAATCTAGAGGGGTGAATAGATTATCTCCATCTTTTTCGATTTACCCTCTTTTTTTCAAACCGAATGCTCAAAGACAATAATAAGGTATGGAATGTAAATAACACACGCCGATTTAAAGAGGTTCAACCCACCTAGTGGCCTAATCCTCTACCACCCCAAAGATCCTGGATGGATTTCAAAGAAAAGAATTTTATTAATTACCAAAATTAATACAAATTCAACTTACAACACCTTGAAGAGCACCACACTCTTCTTCAACACCACCTTTCGAGATTACCACACCCTTCTTGAAGATTACCACAATCTTCAACTAAGACCTTGTGAAGATTACCACACCTTCACCAAGAGCACCACACTCTTTCAACACCTCAATGCTAGATTACTACAATCTTCTTACACCTAACACCTAGTTCACCCAAGTGTGTTCTTACCATTGTGTTAACACTACAAGATATCTTCAGTGTTGAATGATTATCCAAAAAATTCAAGATTACAACTCGATAATGAATATACACCTGAGTGCAAGTGTAATCAAGAATAGACTAGACTCAAGAATGTGAAAGTGAATAGCTAGGCAAATTACAACAAGAAATAAGACAATGTAAGAACAAGTGTATTCTTTGAGTGTATCTTGTTGTTTTCAGTAGTTTTCTCTCTTGTTGTCAGGTGCTTCAATTCTTCCTCTATTTATGAAGATGTCTTGTACATGATAGGCCTCGGGACATGAATTTCGAAAATTGCAAGACAATTGAAGAAAAGAGCTCAGAAATCAATCCTACAATTTAGTGGAAAGTCGTCACGCGACAACTAGAATTTTTGTCATTAAACTTCGGGAGATGCACTGGTCACAAGACAAAATAGACAAGCTTGAAATGAGAAAACACATTTTACACACGGCCGACGGGACTTCCGACCGGGTCAATTCTATGTCCAACCCTATGTCCAGCCGGTCGAATCCCAAAAACGAGTCCGCAAAGTTCGTTTTCGAAAAATGCTCCTGTGCACGTACCACACTACGACTGGCCGACTTGGCCGACCCGCCCTGCTTTTTCTTACGCCCCATTTTCTCGCTTTCGACTCAACTCAGTATTTTGCCCTTAGTATAACACTATTTGAGCCTGGAACAAATGTGTTGTCCAATGTTTTATTGAAAATAAACTTCAAGAAATACCAAAAATAGTAAAACATTTTAAGTTGATCTAAGTATTTAGACAACATTTAGGGACATAGTTTTGTTTAAAACATATTTGAACAAAATCGAACATAATCATCAAAATCATGATAAAAACATTTATCTAACACGCTGATGCGAGCTCAGCCCATTGGGCCTCATAAAACAAGAGAAATTTAATTTCCGTAAGGTTCAAAAGAGCTTGCTTTTAAAAAAAAATACAATCTTACCCTTTTAGTTCGTAAAATCGCAATTTTAGCATTAAATCTTTATAATACAATGGTCGGCAAACCGGTCCGCCACCAAGAAATTAATTTTTTTATGAGTTCAAAATACTTAAGAAATATTATAATTTTACTGGGTTCGGGGGTCCAGTTTTAAAGTTACAAAATAACCCCTACCTCATTTGAAATTTGCATTTTCACCCTTTCTGATAACTTTTATTTTACAAATTTCAATTTCGCAAATTTTTGGGATTGGTCCAGTAGGTTATAAATAATATTTTGATACTAAATATTTAGTTTCTAGGTTTCTGGAAATTTTCAAAATTCACAGTATTGCCCTATTTTAGCAAAACTTGCATTTTTTACCGTTTATCGATAACTTCTGTTTTACAAATCGGATTTCACTCAAATTTTCGGGGTAGGTACAGTAGATTATAAATAATATTTTAAGATTAAAATTTCAGTTTTCAGGTTTCTTTTCTGGAATTTTTGATATTTACAGATTTACCCCTTATTTTGCAAAACTTGCATTTTTACCGTTTTGTCTATAACTTCTATTTTACAAATCGGATTCACTCAAATTTTTGGGGTAGGTCCAGTAGGTTATAAATAATATTTTAGGAATAAAAAATTCAGTTTTCAGTTTTTGTTTCTGGAATTTTTGGAATTTACAGATTTACCCCTTAATTTTACAAGATTTGCAATTTTTGACCCGTTAGCTTAAAATTTATGTTTTAACCTCTAAACCATACACGGGCAGTGTGTAGGTGTCGGGTATGTGTCATTTCTGCCCGAGTCCAGATTAATTTCAAAAATTACAAATAGGTCCTCCTAGTTTTGTTAAATCACACAATAGGTCCAAAAATATTATTTTTTGGCTCCAATAATTTTATTCCAATATATCCACACTAAGTCACACCATAATGTAGGCAAATATTATCATATAATCATGCATAAATTTCCAGAAATTTTCCAGAATCAAGTTGAACAAAAAAAATGGCATCAAACATGCTTATATCACATTTCACTTTAAGCAACATGAGCATAATCGAAATGAAAATTTCCTTAACATGCATGTTATTTTACCACAAGAATATGGTCATAAAAACATATAAAAATCAGCTTTGTATTTAATATATATATATATATATATATATGAAGTGGTTTTAGTTTTAGCATCCACCTTGATGTTTTTTGTGTGAAGTTGTCGTCTCAAAATTTGAAGAAGTCCCTTCCTTTAGAGCCTCCAACTTAAGTCACTTTAATTAAGTCCTATGGTAATATGAAGTTATAATAGGTAACATGATGAGTGAAAGTAAAGAAAAGTACATTTGGGAAGGTGAAAGAAATATTTCCTATCTTGGATTTTCCTAGCAAAACTTTTTGGTCCTTTAATGCCAAGAGGAATTGTATTTTTCTTTTTGGCTTATTTGAGGATTAAGAATTTGGTGAGAAATGAGTGGGTAGAGAGAGAGAGAGATGAATGTTTTAAGAGAAAGAATGAAAGAGACCTCTTCATTATTCCATTTCAAAGCTCATGATCGTCCACCGTATCATCTTTACTATTATTTATTTCAATTAATTTGATAGTTTGTATAGTGGTAGAAATGAGGTTTTTACGGGGAAGCTGGATAGAGCATGCAAGATGGAGGTGGAAGTGGGTTATAAGGAATGATTACTACCTTCCATTTCAATCGGGGCTTGTGAGGGTGATGTAGCTTAGGCTATTGATATAGTAAGTGGTATAGCCCACACTATGCTTATACTAGCTACTACTAATGTACATATCTAAATATAAATACTACGCTATATAAAATATATTATATAAAACTATATACTATATATTATCATTACATATATGAGTCAAGGTTATTAATGGCATACAATGTAATTATATCATACTTGTTATAAATAAGATGTTACTACTAATCCAATAGTTAGGGACTAAATCAAGTAGTAAAATTGGAATTTAATAAATATACTACTAAGGTTAAATAAAATAAAAATGAATTAGATAAAATGGAATTATCATAACAAGGTTGGCTAATTATATAAAAATATTAATTAATCGATCATGGGGCATATGTAGGCTCGTGAAAAAAAATAAATTAGAATATCTCAACTAGTTCGAATTTAACTATCATTCAAATATATAGAACCGAGTGCTTGAATGATGATACAAAAATTATGGGGCCTCACACCTTTCACATCGAAGAAAGCACAAGGGTTTGACGCTTTGAAGAAGGATCTATACCGACATGAAGGGTTCTATCCTCTTAGTTTAGATCTCTTGTTTGTACTTGAAACGATGTCAAATTATTTGATTTCAAGTTTGTCTATGGATTTGTTGTCAAACGTTAAAGCAAAATATTTATGATTCTATGACATAAACAAAATTGTGGATTCATATTAAATCTATATTGATTACTTTTCTTAATTGGTTTATGTGTTCTATTTATGAATTTGAATCTTATTCCTTGTAGATTATTTGGTCAATAATTTGCATGTCATATTAGTTAGTTCATAATTCGAGATAAGTTCTAATCGAATGAAAATGAGTTGAAACATAAACAGTATAATGAGCCCAGAGACCTATAGGCCGTTTGTGGAAGTACTTCAATTCAAAGATTTCTTGGGAATTAATAGTAATTGTTGAGTAGGGATACTAGCAATTGTTATTAATCAACCGTTTATGCGCCACACAGAGGGAAATAAACTAATTTATAAATCAACCTATAGATACACATAAATTGGTTTTGATTAAACATTAATTGGAATTAATATTAAAGATACATGTTGCGATTATGTGCCTATGGTTACTTTCGTATTTGTTAAAAACTTGTGGTGTCTTGATTTATAAATTTCTAAATATTTTATTTGTTAATTTAGATTAGTTAGATGAATAAACAAATTTGTGATTTTCGATCATTTCAATAAAATTGGAATACGATATTTACTATAGCCTAAGTGTTTCGTATTCAATCCCTGAGGAATATGACTTTGCTCGCTGCTATCTGCTAGTTACACTGTACACTTGCAGTTTAGTGAAAAGATTTTCACGATAAAGTTTTTGGCAGCGTTGCCGGGGATTGAAATATTCTACCTAGATATAGTAATAAGTAGTTCATCTTAATTGAAGCAATATTCTTTTATTCTTTAATTTTTTAATTTTTGATTTTTTTATTTTTTTGGTCTAATGTTGTTTTTGGTGAGTGAAGGTAGTGCATGAGCACACGTTCCAGATTTATTCAATCGATGCCCCATTGACCTAAAGATCGAAAAGACTGCAAAATAGTTAATGAAAAGATCGAAAGCGATGGCAGATGGGAACAATCGTGACAAGGTGAACAACATAAATAATAAGGAGCTCCTACTAGGGGTGAATGGAAATAACCGTGATTGAGAAAGGCCTATGAGAAGGGCGGTTAGGGATTACTTCCACCGAAGTTAATCAAAGATATGGGAGTGTGGCCCCTCTAATGACTAACGCAAACAATTTCGAACAAAACCCGTTTTGTTCCAAATGATGTCACAAAACCAAATTTGGTGGAGAATCGTTGAGGATCCAAATGCGCATCCGGCGTAATTTTTAGAAATATGTGATATTGTTTGTCGCTAAGTCTTTGACTCCACCCGTAGGCAGACAATAACTAAGTCAATAGTTTGTCCCTAAGAATTTTCCCTCGAGTAAAATATTACAACAAAAAGTGAAATTGTTCATTTAGGCAACAAGATGCAGTGCTTTTATATGAAACATGAGATCGATTTAGAGAAATTGTCGAGGAAAGCTCTCAACACTTATATCCCGACTACCAACAAACCCTACGCTTTATAATGGTTTTGAGTGGAAACACAAGAACTATTATAGATGATGCATTTGGGGATGCACTACTAGGGAAATATTTGGATGAGGTGTTTGAACTATTGGAGGAAATGGCAAACAACAAGGTACTGTGGCCATCTAAGAGATCTAATGTCGTGATATGGCAAACCATGAAAACATTTCTTATGCTAATAAACGAAACGCTACCACCTCCGAGTTTTAATGTGGGAAATCAAGGCAAGAGAGTCTAGTGAAAAGAAAGCATTTGTGGAAGAGATGTTATCCTCGCTTATCGGGAGTAACCGAGCTAGATTGAATAAAGATGAAGCGAAAACAGACAAGATAGAGAACAAAGTTACTCAAAACACAAACATTAATGCAAGATCAAGTATTTAGAGACACAAGTAACCCAAATCGCTACAAGAAAGTGGAAGGTCACACCAAAAGAGCAAATTCCCAAGCGATACGTAACTTAATCCGAGAGAATAATGCAATAATATTCATCGATGGGTGGTACATAATACGAGGACCCAAAGACAATAAACAATACAGGATCAACGACAATAGTAATGATATCGACGTTATGGTCAAGACGTAAAACTTAGCGCTTTTTGGAAAACAACCCAAATTAGTTTTTTGATCGCTTTTGTTCAATTTGAATTTGAGTTTATTATTAACTTAATTTTTAGTTTTGTTTATTTTTGCCGCGCTTGTTGTGTAGAGGCGTCACAACAAAATCGGGTTTCTTATAAAAAAATAAAATGGATAATCGAAAAACAAAACACACGGTCGTGTACTAAATGCAAAATCAAAGATCAATACGGCCCAGGCGTGTGATTTCACACGGTCCTCGTATTCGGGCCAAACACACAGGGAGACACAGACACCGCACACCTACTGTACACTGCGATAGTGTTCTGCGAATTTTTTTTTTTCCCCTTTCAAAACTCAAACACTCCAAATTAATCCCACTTCTTCCTTCCAAAGCCTAAAGGTCAAAAGTTCCCTACAAACACCCACCCCATCTTCAAAATTGTTCAAATTTAACTTTAAATCTTCAAGCTAGACCACAAATATTTCTCTCTTTCAAGAAACCCACCACAAATTTCTTCCACTTTCTCAACTTTCTAGTTCTTCTTCAAGTTTATTTTTTTCAGGGGGAGAGGGTGGGGTTATCTCAAATTTTCAAATTTTTCAAAAGCTTCAAACCCACATCAATGGCCTCAAGAGGAGGAGAATGAGGAGTTAGAGGAAGACAAGGAGAATGAGGTCCTGAGTCTCGAACACGTATATGAGAGAACCAACCGGAGTACTCCATCGTCATCCTCCTGCATTTGTGACGCACCGAACTCCCGGGAGAATCTCTACATCCGGTTGGATTTCAACAAGGTATCCGATGAACCTACTCTAACGAATCTGGGTATATTAAATGATTTCACACGTTGTGTGGGCGAATTGATTGGGATGTTTTGTTGAACGAATCTGACTATATATGTGATATTTACGCTAACTTTTTTTGAGTAGTTTTGAATTGATAATTCGGAAAAACTATTTATGGGGATTCGATTTAGACGAGCGAATGAGCCGAGAGAACTTTCAATTGATGATTTGAATGCTATTTACCAAACTTTGGCTTATGGGGTAAGAGGAGCATGCGAATTTTAATATTTGCCATGCTATTTACCAAAATCTTGCACTTACAAAGTTGTATACTTTCATTTGAGTTGTAATCCTCATTGATCAAATCATCCAAAACAATACATACTTGTTGAGTGTTCTTTTGGCAAGAACACACTTGGTTGATTCATTAGATGTTGAAGAGTTTGGTGCTCTTCAATCGTAAAATGGGTTGATGCTCTTCTAAGTTGTTGTTACAAGAAGAGTTTGGTGCTCTTCAACGTGACGTTATAATCGCTTTGATATTGATTAATAAAATTTGTTTCTTTGAAAATCCATTCGGACATACTCGGTGGTAGTGATGTAAACCCTAGGTGGGTTGAAGTACTATAAATCATCGAGTGTTGATTTATTTTTCTCGCACTTCTATTTTCTTTCTTCATCTTCTTCGAAAAAAGAGGTATAAGTCGTAAAAAAATGGGAAAGTTTATTCACACTTTCTCTTGATTTTCGTGAGCTACATGGATTAACACATCATCGATGAAATTCCGTCGACTTGGTTGATATAATATGGCAACCTTTAGCTTAATGCATATGTAATTGCTAGATTGTTGTCTTATCGACGATTACATATGTCATCGCTAACACAATTTTCTATTTTTTGTCATATTAATTAGCGACATATTAGAATCTTTCCTTATATATATCGCATTATAACTTCGAACGAAGTCAAGTTCATTGTATCCAAAATGTAGTGTGAACTAATCAAACGACCAATCAAGATATCATATTCCATCATGTTTCATCTTTATACTTCTATGAATTTTGTAAATGCACACGTACAAAAATGACGCTATCAAGTACATGTGGAATGTGTTGTTATCATCAAATAGAAGATGAAACACTAAACACACTAGATGATCTCAATTGTCAAATCACAATCGTAACGCCCGAACCCATTTCAAGTTAGAAACGCCACCGTGGTACACTTGAGTTTTATAAATATTTTGCGGAAGCAAGGAAATAAAAAAAAAAAATACTTAAATACTAAAATGTGGGCTTAAAAATTTCTAAAATAAACTTGAAAGTTATCAAGCTAATAAGAGTTACGCATTATTAAAAATCTTATTACATTAACCATAATATTGTTTAATCAAAAATATGAGTACTAATTTTATTTTGGGAATAATCGAACGATGCATAGCCCCTACGCCTCACCCAGCTCAATCGTTATCCAAATGTAATAAAACATTTGAAGGCGTGAGTCAGAAACTCAAATGGGAAACGTGCGCTTACACTAATGAATTTAGCATCATTTAATAAAATATTTTTCCCTCGTGAGTTACTTTCATGTCTCAAGGGCCCCAAGTCAAACGTTTGCACTGCCACTACCGCCTCACATGCTATTAACCACTTTTCACTTAGTGAGTCACCTTCATGTCTCGGGGCCACGGCCGATGCATCGGTCCGTGCTTGCACTCACATGCTATTGACTCTAGTTCATTATAAGACTAATTCATGTCTCGTGGTCACAAATGATGCCTCGTCCGTGCTTGCACCTCACATGATATTAGCCTTTTTAGCCCATGACCCGTAGGTCCGTAATCATAATATACCAGAGCATAAAAAGAGATTGCATATAAACATTGGTATAACAAAGACAACACGCTTACAAAATCGAAGTTTACCCACCATTGAGTTTACGTAAATCTAGTGATGTATTTTTGTTCAATGAGTCCGTTATCCGATTGCGCCGCACCTAACACAGCTTAATTCTTTCAACTTAAAAAGACATATGACAATATAACTCATTAAATAACTTAGTCTTACAAGATAATTAAAGTCTAATACGTTCTTAAAGTCAATTATCCCATAATCGGGTGTTCTAGATTTCTTTAAAGAGCTTTAAAAAATAGTTGACCAAAGTCAAAAGTCAAAGTCAAAATCATTGGTCAACATTAAGTCAAAATCAATTTATAGTCAAAAGTCAACATAAAGTCAAAGTCAACATTAATTAAATTAATTCTTAATTAATCACTTAATTTAATTTATCGCCTAACGACTTCGCTTTTTCATAAAATTTCCGATTAATCGAACTCTTAATTTCTAAAATCTTATTTCGACTTAAATTCCCGATTTTTTTAAAAATGACGGTCATCCTCGAAAATCCCGAAATATCTTAATCATGAAACCCGATAAGATTACATTTGTTTTATGCGTGCTTATGTGCACATCACTTCACATCACTTCACATCACATCACTTACACCATCACATCAAAGTCACATCACATGTCACATCTCATCATTCTTTTTGTCACATGGTCACTATTCATCATCCTTATCCCCAATTCCGGATAACCTTAGCTTCGCCTGCACCGCTACCTCCGGGGGATAGGTCGGACCAGTGGGACGTATTTCTCCGTTTTTCGAGCTCTATCCAATTTTTCCCGGCTCTCATATTTTTAAACACACTAAATTTTATAAACTTATCATCCTAAAAATCACTTTTAAAAACTAAAGGATTTCATCAAAAATTATCCTAAAATCACTTATAAAAATTAAAAGTTCTCATCAACTTATTCTAAAATCACTTTTACAAACCCAAAAGCTCTCATCAACTTATTCTAAAATCACTAAAAGCTTTAAATCTTCAAATTTTCACCAAGAACACCAAGAACACACAAAATTCTTCAAATTTCACCAAGAACACCAAATTAATTCCTTGGCAAGCTTTAAACTTCTAATTTTAACAACATTGAAAATAATGAGACCAAAAATTCCAAATTAATTAGTTCATCAACTAACTTAAGTTCATCTCCAACAATCACTTATGAAATTTCTTGAAATCTTCTTAAGCCACTAAAATCAAGATTAATTCACCAAAAATCATATATATCTACAAATTAAAAATAAAAGTTATAATCATCACTTTTAATCATCCTATCATCATAATCAAGCTTAAAATTTAACAAATCAAATTTCTAAAAAAATCATCAAGTGGTCGTCCACTTCTAGGGGATTAGGAGGAATTTTTTTTTTCATTTTCAATTCAAGATTAAAACACATAATCAAGCTCCTACTAGTTAGATATAACATAATCTATAAACAAAATTTGAATCAAAATTATTTAAAATTTTCTTCAAAGGGGCCGAAAATTAAGGGCTAAAAATGGGGTTCCAAACTTCATATATTCATGATCAAAGTTGATTTATATGTTCTATAATTTCACAGATCATTTTGCCTAAAAGAATTTAAAGAAAAGACAAAAATTAAAGAAAATATGAAGAAACTTACCCTTGGAGCTTATCTTCAACAATGGAGTTTTTGGATGAGTTTAGTCGGTGTGAGGAAGATGACCATGTGTTGGGGTTTTTATAAAAAAATGTAATAGCTTGGGGGTAAAAGAAAATGTAAAAAAGAAAATATTAAAAAAGATTTATTATTCTTAAAATACTTAAAAGGCTACTAATTTTCTTAAAAATCCCGAGAGTTAGTAAAACTCGATTTTCATAAATTTGATGGTTGTTAGTAATAAAATGTAAGGTAGATATTTAATCTCGAATACCCAAAGTATAAATAAACACTTATATGAAAATCTCCTAAAATCACTTATTCGATACAAAATCTAAATCCTAATATCTAAGTCCGAAACTCCATAATAATATTCTTGTTATGTCATCGCGATATCTATACATTTCTATTAATGTAGTTAGGGCGCAATCGCTTCTATGATGCTCAAATATATATAAATTTCATAAAGCGAATAAATTGCTCATTAAAAATATAAATTAGATATTTGATGCAACATTATAAATAAATAAAAGCTCGAGTAATTTAAAAGGGGTTGGGTCGTCACAACCTCCCCTACTAAAAAATTTCGGCCTCGAAATTCGACTTACTTAGTTAGAATATTTGGATACTTAGCTAGATCTCTTCCTCTCTCTCCCAAGTAGCCTCTTCCCTACCATGCTCGGCTCCACGAACTAATACTAGGGGCACTTCTCGATTTCTTAACTTATGTACCTTCTTTCCCAAAATAGCAACAGGACTTTCTTCGTAGGCAAGGTTGTTCCGACATCCAATTCCTCATGGTTGATGATGTGGATTGGCCTGAAATGTACTTCCTAAGCATAGATATATGAAACACATTATGTAATGCCGCAAGTTCTCGAGGTAGTGCTAAACGATATGCGACATCTCCAATCCTATCCAAAATTTCAAATGGTCCAATGTATCGTGGTCTCAATTTTCCCTTCTTCCCAAAACGAACCATTCCTTTCAAAGGTGCTACCTTGAGAAATACCTTGTCTAACACCTCAAATTGTAAATCTTTTCTTCTTCTATCGGCATAACTTTTCTCGGTCTTGTCTTGTGGCCGCTTGATTCTATCTCGAATCTTAGCAATCACTCCCACTGCTTCTCGATAATCTCTGTCCAAAAATTTTGCGTTCACCAACTTCGTCCCCAATGTGCCGGTGATCGCACTTTCTTCCATACAAGGCCGTATGGTGCCATTTTGTTGGACCTCTGGGCGCTACTTTCCTGGATTGGGACGATCGTCCCCACAAACCAACACGGGTCTTTTTCTAGCGCTTTGTCCTCACTCACGCGCACCGAAAACTTCCTGGGGGTCACCCATCCCATGTCTACTCCAGGCAAGACGCTTAACCTCGGTAGTTTTTATGTAATGGGCACCGACTAAAAGAAGATGCATCCAAGGTATAGGTAGTCCAAATCATATCCTTTAAGCTATCCTTTAACTATGCAATCCAAATACCCACGAGTTCGACCGCGGCCGCGCCGCGCCTCTTTTAAAGCCCATTGCGCAGGATGATGCTGGACCAAATCCCAACAATCCCTCCCAAAGACTGCCAAGATCTCACCTCCAAAGCAGCTGGCAACCTCCGCCCGCCGCTAAACTTCCTCGCCTAACGCCAACTTCTTCTGATTCAGCCGCGTCACGCAAGCCTCTCGCCGCCACCTAGCAACCTACACCTTCGCCCATCATGCATTACCTCGCCTCCCGCCACCTGCAACTTAGCCTTCGCCTGTCCACCCAAAGAACCTACACCTTCGCCCTACTATTTTACCCGCTCCGACATCCGCAACCTACCCTTCGCTTCGTCCACTCCAAAGAACCTACACCTTCACTCCAAATTGCTTTTACCTCGCTTCGCCACCGGCAACCTACCCTTCGCTACCGTCCGTTTACCTCATTGCGCCAAGATCTCGCCCCACCGCTCCTGCAACCTCCATCGCAGCTGTCTTCCAAGGGAATTCGAACTCGTGACCTCGCTCGATACCGCTTGTTGACCTCTAGCGCTACTCGGATTGGATCGTCCCCACAAACCAACACGGGTCTTTTCTAGCGCTTTGTCCTCACTCACGCCGCACCGGAAAACTTCCTCAGGGGGTCACCCATCCCATGTCTACTCCAGCCAAGCACGCTTAACCTCGCAGTTTTTTATGTAATGGGCACCGTAAAAGAAGATGCATCCATTGGTATAGGTAGTCCAAATCATATCCTTTAAGCTATCCTTTAACTATGCAATCCAATACCACGAGTTCGAATCGCGGGCCGCGCCGCGCCTCTTTTAAAGCCCATTGCGGGCGGATGTCGACCAAATCCCAACACATTTGATAATAGCTTGGTAATCGTTATTGTAGGCAAATTCAACTAGCGGTGGATAAGTCTCCCAACTTCCATCGAGATCCAATACAACAACTTTTCGAGCATATCTTCTAACATCCAATTGTCCTTTTTGATCGACTCGCCTGCTTTGTGGATGATATGCAAAGGTTTAACTTAAGTTTTGTCTTCATAGTTGTATGCAGACTCCCCCAAAAATTTCAATATAAAACGGGGATCACGGTCTGACACAATTGATACTGGCACTCCATGAAGGCTAACAATCTTCTCAATGTAAAGCTGAGCGAAACGATCCATACTGAAAGTCATTCTTACCGGTATAAAATGTGCACTCTTTGTCAGTCAGTCCACAATAACCCAAATAGCTTCATTCTTTCTTATTGATCTTGGTAGTCCTGTTACGAAATCTATAATAATGTGTTCCCATTTCTATTTAGGAATATCCAGTGGATTTAATAATCCTGATGGCCTTTGATGTTCGGCCTTCACTTATTTGCCGGCATGAGAGATATCTCTCAACAAATTTTTCTATGGTTCGTTTCATATTTCTCCACCGAGAAAAATATCTCTCAAGTCCCTATACATATTTGTTCCTCCCCGGATGGGTCGATAAGGTGTGTTATGGGCTTCATCAAGAATTTCCTTTCTCAACTCTTCATCCTTGGGTATACGCATAATCTTCCATCATGACTAGCTTTTCATCCGTGCAATTGCAAATCCTTGATGTTTCCTAGAGTACTCATTGCTTCATTTTGTTGAGGAAAATATCCGCCTTCGAGCATCTTTGATTCATTGCCTCGAGTAGGTTTCTTGTCAATGCTGCAATCAAGCGGTTGCCGATTAGGTGGTCTCAAAATTTCCAACCTCGTTGGAAATATCCCTTAATAGAGATTCTTGTTGTGTGGGCAAAGTTGAAATTCGTCCACTTCTTCTTTCTAATGAGCGCATCCGCCACAACATTTGCCTTTCCTGGATGATATTGAATGGTGCAATCATAATCTTTCACCAATTCTAACCACCTTCTCGGCGATATTTAACTCCTTATGTGTGAAGAAGTACTTCAAGCTCTTGTGATCCGTGAAGATCTCGCACTTCCCACCATAAAGGTAGTGGACGCTTGGATCTTTAAGGCATGTACTACCGCTAACTCCAAGTCATGAGTGGGATAGTTTTGTTCATGCATTTTTAATCGTCTCGATGCATATGCGATAACCTTGCCATTTTGCATTAGCACATCCCAATCCTAATTTTGACGACATCTCGTATAAATTACAAATCCTTCACTTCTTCCTGAATTGTCAAAATAGGATCTCATCACAAATCTCTTAAGTTCTTGAAAGTTCCTTTCACACTCGGGTCATTCGAAATTTCTCATTCTTCTTAGTTAAATGTGTCGAGTGGTTTGGCGATTTTCGAGAAATCCTGGATAAATATCTTGTAATATCCAAACCTAAACCTAGAAACTTCGCACTTCTCCCGCATTAGTTGGTGATTTCCAATCCAACACCCTCTACTTTGGATGGGTCTACTTGATTCCACCGGTGACAATGTGTCCTAAAAACGCAACTCGTGTTTAGCCAAAACTCACACTTGTTGGACTTAGCATATAGTTTTTCTTGTCGCAAGGTCTCTAATACAATGCGAATGTGTCCTTCATGTTGTTCTTTGTCTTGTGAGAAAACCAAAATGTCATATATGAAGACAATGACAAACTTATCTAAATAAGGATGGAACACCCTGTTAATCAAATCCATAAATACTGCTGGTGCATTTGACAAACCAAAAGGCATAACGGTAAACTCAAGTGACCGTATCTTGTCCTAACGTTGTTTTAGGGATATCACAATCATTGATCTTCAATTGGTAGTATCCTGATCTTAAGTCAATTTTGAAGAACACACTGCTCCCTTCAATTGATCAAACAGATCTTCTATCCTAGGCAAATGGTATTTGTTTTTGATAGTTAGTCGGTTCAAGTCTCGATAATCAATGCACATTCTAAAAGTTCCATCTTTCTTCTTCACAAATAGTACTGGCGCTCCCCAAGGTGAAACACTAGGTCGGATAAATTTCTTATCCAACAACTCTTGGATTTGGATCTTTAGTTCTTGTAATTCCTTGGGCCATTCCGTCAGAGGTGCCTTAGACACCGGTGTCGCTCCCGGCACTAAATCTATTGTGAATTCAACTTGACGATCCGGGGAGAATTCCTGGTAAGTCATCTAAAATACATCTAAAAATCTTTAACCACCGCTTCATCATTTGCCTTTCTTTCCATCGCCTCTCTTTTCCCATTAAATTCACCAAAAATCCTTGGCAATCTCTCTTCGCAAAGATTCTCGATGGTCTTTGTTGACACTATCTTTACTCTAAGTGTTGGTCTTTGCTCCATGAAAGACAAATCGATTCCCATTTGATCCTTCCAATTCAATTTCTCTATTATAACATTTAATGGTGGCTCGATTCTTACTTAACCAATCTATACTCAATATAACATCAAAGTCTCTCATTTCTAAAGACGCATGTCTGATCGGCTTTCATTTGTTGACCACTAATAGTAAGTTCCACTCCTTTCAGCTTTCTTAGTATTAATTGTTTCTCCCGAGGAATACTTACTTCTAGTGCTTCCTCGTTATCACAACAATTTAGTCCAAGTTTTCTCCTAAAGTTCTCGAGACATAAATGAATGTGAAGCTCCAAAGATCAAATAATACAAGTGCGGATATGTGAAATACAAGTAGATAATTGGCTATGGTTTCGTTTTCCTTATGCTTCCTCATTAGTCGAGCGAAAACACGAGCTTTCCCCTTCTTGTCTTGGGACGTCATGGGCCTTGTTGATGGCCTCCCATTCTTATTCCCGATGGGGCCCGAATTCTCGCATTTGGGCAATTTTCAATCCTGTCCCGGTTGGTGACACTTAAAGCGATCCCTTTCCCGGATAAGCACTCGCCAAATTGGTACTTCGGCAAGTAGAGCATTGGGGTACATTTCCACGGTTTGGAACTTGGCTCCCGCTTGGTTTGAACCTTCTTATTGGAGGAACAAACTTTCCTTTTTTTAGGAGGAACCCATTTCCTCTTTCCGCTTGATCGTAGTGCGGGGTCGATCAAGATTCGATCGGGGATATGATTTGAGACCTCTCAATCACTTCCTCGTAGGTGGGCAACCTTAAATCGATACGATACTCCCATTTCGCCTTAACCCTCTTTCAAATCTCCTTGCCTTCCTCCCATATGTGTTCACCATATGGGGTGCAAACCTGTACAATTGATTGAATTGTCTTTCATATTCCATCACCCTGCAGATCTTTCGAACCGACCCATAGCCCTGGGTCGGGTCGCTTCTGTGTCGCCTAAGTATATTGGCAACGCAGAAACAAGAAGCCTTGACCGCATCTTCATGAGTTCGGTCCGCTTTGATATCATGTTTTTCCGCACGCCTACGTAGTTTAACCGCCTCCCTTTCATTCCATAGCGATTGTTGGAACAATGTGGTCACTCACCGCCTGCCTCTCTCTTATTTGTTACGGGTGGAAATTAAACGATGTCCAAAACGAACGTAACTAAAGCTTCTCCTATAACCACGTTCTCGGCGAACATCTCGATCCAATACCCCTGCGCCAATTCACTATCAACAGGTCTGAGGGTTGCGACCAGGTGAGTAGCAGCCGAATAGTCTGGCACATCAAAACCTATTGCTATAACCTGGTTACGTAGATGACCTAAGCGGTATACATAGTCGGCTAAGGAGGCTCACCCATACGCATAGTGGCGATGATAGTCACCGTAAATTCTCTTTGTGGATTCATCTCGAGTATATGAATGTTTTATCAACCTATCTAAAAGTCAACTAATTGTCGGTTTATTTCGAGAACTAAGTTCAAAAGTCTAAGTTCATGAAGCATCAAATGATCTAAGTTCAAAGTTCTTTCAATTGTGGAGTTCTTAAAAGCATCACTAGGTTTTACGTACTAGTTCTCATAAAATTCTTGTAAAGTTCCTCTAAAGTTCATCATAGTTCATAATCGTTCTTGTTTGAGGAACAAGTTCATTTCATAAAATTTCATTGAAGTAATATGCAAAAAATCAAAGCATTTTACTAAATCATACCTCGAGCGAGTGTAGTTCGCTAACGTGGTCGTCTTCCCAATTTTCAGGTAATCAAGTTCTTATAATAAAATAAAGTTTTAAAGAAAATGATTTATAGTCTACAAGCGTAGACCTCTCTCGATACCACTTGTAACGCCCCGAACCCATTTCGGTTAGAAACGCCACTGTGGTACACTTGAGTTTTATAAATATTTTGCGGAAGCAATAAATAAAAAAAAATACTTAAATACTAAAATGTGGGCTTAAAATTTCTAAAATAAACTTGAAAGTTATCAAGCGAATAAAGAGTTACGCATTATTAAAAATCTTATTACATTAACCATAATATTGTTTAATCAAAAACATGAGTACTAATTTTATTTTGGGAATAATCAAACGACGCCCACGCAGTCCATATGCCTCGCTCCGGCTTGTCATCGTTATCCAAATGTAATAAAATATTTGAAGGCGTGAGTCAGAAACTCGATGGAAAAGTAAGCGATTACTAATGAATTTAGCATCATTTAATAAAATATTTTTCCCTGGTGAGTTACTTTTATGTCTCACGCCCCAAGTCAAACGTTTGAGACTCAAGCTACGCCACATGTTATTAACCACTTTTCACTTGGTGAGTCACCTTCATGTCTCGTGGCCACTTGCCGATGCATTGGTCTCCGTGCTTGCACCTCACATGCTATTGACTCTCTAGTTCATTATAAGGACTAATTCATGTCTCGTGGGCCCGCGTGATGATCGGTCCGTGCTTGCACCTCACATGATATTAGCGCTTAGGCCTCGTGACCCGTAGGTCCGTAATCATAATATACGAGCATAAAAAGATTTTGCATATAAACATTAGTATAACAAGACAACACGCTTACAAAATCGAAGTTTACCCACCTTTGGAGTTTACAAATCTAGTGATGTATTTTGTTCGAATGATTCCGTTATCCGATAGCGCGCACCTAACACGATTAATTCTTTCAACTTAAAAAGACATATGACAATATAAAACTCATTAAATAACTTAGTCTTATGAGATAATTAAAGTCTAATATGTTCTTAAAGTCAATTATCCCATAATCGGGTGTTCGGTACTCTTTTAAAGAGCTTTAAAAAAAATAGTTGACCAAAGTCAAAAGTCAAAATCAAAATCAACTCGGTCAACATTAAGTCAAAATCAATTTATAGTCAAAAGTCAACTTAAAGTCAAAGTCAACATTAATTAAATTAATTCTTAATTAATCACTTAATTCAATTTATCGCCTAACGACTCGTTTTTCATAAAATTTCCGATTAATCGAACTCTTAATTTCTAAAATCTTATTTCACTAAAATTCCCGATTTTCTTAAAAATGACGTGTCATCCCTGAAAAATCCCGAAAATATCTTAATCATGAAACCCGATAAGATTACATTGGTTTTGCGTCTGTGCACATCACATCACATCACATCACTTCACATCACATCACTTACACCCATCACATCAAAGTCACATCACATGTCACATCTCATCATTATTGTTGTCACATGGTCACTATTCATCATCCTTATCCCAATTCCAGATAACCTTCGCACGACTCAAGACCGCCACCTCCGGTGGACGAGTCGGACCGGCCATGGACGTATTTCTCCGTTTTTCGAGCTCTATCCAATTTTTCCCTTCTCATTTTTTAAACACTAAATTTTATAAACTTATCATCCTAAAAATCACTTTAAAACTAAAGGATTTAATCAAAAATTATCCTAAAATCACTTATAGAAATTAAAAGTTCTCATCAACTTATTCTAAAATCACTTTTACAAACCCAAAAGCTCTCATCAACTTATTCTAAAATCACTAAAAGCTTTAAATCTTCAAATTTTCTCCAAGAACACCAAGAACACACAAAATCCTTCAAATTTCACCAAGAACACCAAATTAATTCCTTAAGGCTTTAAACTTCTAATTTTAACAACATTGAAAATAATGAGACCAAAATTCCAAATTGATTAGTTCATCAACTAACTTAAGTTCATCTCCAACAATCACTTATGAAATTTCTTGAAATCTTCTTAAGCCACTAAAATCAAGATTAATTCACCAAAAATCATATATATCTCCAAATTAAAAATAAAAGTTATAATCATCACTTTTAATCATCCTATCATCATAATCAAGCTTAAAATTTAACAAATCAAATTTCTAAAAAAAATCATCAAGTGGCCGTCCACTTCTAGGGGATTAGGAGGAATTTTTTTTTTTCATTTTCAATTCAAGATTAAAACACGTAATCAAGCTCCTACTAGTTAGATATAACATAATCTATAAACAAAATTTGAATCAAAAATTATTTAAAATTTTCTTCAAAGGGCCGAAAATTAAGGGGCTAAAAATGGGGTTCAAAACTTCATATATTCATGATCAAAGTTGATTTATATGTTCTATAATTTCATAGGATCATTTTGCCTAAAAGAATTTAAAGAAAAGACAAAAATTAAAGAAAATATGAAGAAACTTACCCTTGGAGCTTATCTTCAACAATGGAGTTTTTGGATGAGTTTAGGTGGTGTGAGGAAGATGACCATGTGTTGGGGTTTTTATAAAAAAAAATGTAATAGCTTGGGGGTAAAAGAAAATGTAAAAAAGAAAATATTAAAAAGATTTATTATTCTTAAAATACTTAAAAAGGCTACTAATTTTCTTCAAAATCCCGAGAGTTAGTAAAACTTGATTTTCATAAATTTGATGGTCGTTAGTAATAAAATGTAAGGTAGATATTTAATCTCGAATACCCAAAGTATAAATAAACACTTATATGAAAATCTCCGAAAATCACTTATTCGGTACAAAAATCTAAATCCTAATATCTAAGTCCGAAACTCCATAATAATATTCTTGTTATGTCATCGCGATATCTATACATTTCCATTACTGTAGTTAGGGGCGCAATCAGTTCTCGGATGCTCAAAGATATATAAATTTCATAAAGCGAATAAATTGCTCATTAAAAATATAAATTAGATATTTGATGCAACATTATAAATAATTAAAAGCTCGAGTAATTTAAAAAGGGTTGGGTCGTCGCAACCTCCCCTACTAAAAAAAATTTCGTCCTCGAAATTCGACTTACTTAATTAGGAATATTTGGATACTTAGCTAGGATCTCTTCCTCTCTATCCCAAGTAGCCTCTTCCCTACTGATGACGCCCGAGCCGAGCTGGAAGAAATTAATCCACGCCATCTTCCCAGCACACATCCGAGTGGAGGGCCTACAGTGACGTCGATAACGGTCTTGGTGACACATCGCGAATTAGGCTCGCCCGCTATCGAGCCCAACCACAACATTTGACCGCCGAGCCCCGACCCCCGAGCCCAAATTTTGACGGGAAACGCATGCACGACAGATTCATAAAAATAACCATTTGCCCATGCTTGCCCATGCTTAGTGCTTTATTGGTATCGGAAATCGCCACATGTCGAAAGTTATAGAGAGTCACCAAGTGGCAAGATTTGGTTGACATGCACGATTAGAAAGGGACATGTGTCCTTTTCTAATTATTTTACCGATTAGTGATCGATTAGTGCAAAGATGACTGATGAAAACCCACTTACTTGAGGGGTATAAAAATCCTCATTTTAAGAGGAAAGAGGGGAGAAAAAGACATAAAAAGAGGATCTCAGAACGCGAGATTGTAAGAAAAGACCGACCCCAATAATTTGGCTCGGCATTACGCAAAAAGAATGCGATTAGCCATAAATAAACGCGTATTACGATACTTATATTTCCACGTGTTAAATTTCTTATATTTTTTGTTTGTTGACCAAAACGCACGTCAACAAATTGGCGCTAGAAGGAGGGGCCCGTATTGGTCGATCAAAGTTCCGGTAAAAGCAAGTTAAGTGAAAACCAAGTAAAGTTCAACGTTTATCATTTTCGTAATAGACAAAATGAGTCAATAAATCGAGAAATGCTCGTTTGATCAAGAACAACACCCTAACAACCAAACCGCAAGACTACTAATGGTCAAAATATGCTCCAGCATGTACATGAAAGAGCACTACTTTATTTTCCTTTCACTCGCCTAATTGCTAACCCAACTTTTTGTACAAAGAAATGAACCAACTCATATCGCAAACTCGCTACCACAAACTCTCAAGCACCTCCTCCACTCCTTGTAAATACTAACCCGCTCAATCCACAACTAAATGTTAATATCAATCCTCGAAGTCCCCCAAGCTTCCTCATAATGAAGCCCAAGAAGCGATCGTAATGAACAGCGTGTCCGTCGTGATAGAAGGCGGCTGCTAGAAGATGAGGAGAGGCAAAGTCATGTAGTGGAGTCACTATAGGAGCCAACACGACATCGCCATGCCCACTCGGTATTCGTCGGGCGACTAGGAGTTGATCCTTTTCGCCCGGCTCGATCGATAAGTTCCTAACTCCGGTTTCCGGATGAGCGGGAGGCGCTTAGGGTCAATCAGATCCAAGGCCCTAGCCTATGGCAGGAACGGGATGTAGAAATACACCGCCTTCGCCGTTGTTTAAATGAATTGGAAGGCGGTCAAGAAGGCGAACAGTCTCGGAGGCCGCCTCAAGAATGAACCAACCGGCTGTTATGTCGCTGTTTTCCCCTGGTATCCTGGCAACCCCATTACCGCCAAAGTTGAAAATCCCCCAGGTCAGTCTCTACAATGGGAATCAGGCCCGACCACTCACGCCCACAAGTACTTAGCATGGATGGAATCGTATAATCCTAGTGATGCCATCCTCTGCAGGCCTTCCCATTGACGCTGGGCGGCCAAGGCCCACCCGTTGGTTTAGGACCCTACCACAGGGATCCATTCGGGCATGGAGGATCTCGGCCTCCGCCTTTATGACGCATTTCTTGACTTCCAAAGTCCGAGCCGCACCTAAGGACTCCCTCGTGAACATCAAACAAGGGAAGGACGAGCCCCTGAAAAGCTATATCTCTCGGTTCAATAAGCAAGTTCGAGAGATGGAACCGGTGTCAGATGACGCCATTCTAATTGCAGCCATGGCTGGCCTTGCCCCCGACACTTGGTTTAACTACTCTATCCATGAATCGGGGGCGACCTCGTACCAAGAATTTCTGGTCCGCGCGGAACGCCATATTTGCGCGGAAGAAGCCATGGCAAATAACGCCCAAATACCGCCGGGGGCGTGAGAAAGGGCGACTGGAAGGAATCGCAATTGGGCCAGGGTCGGGATTTAGACCATTCTCGGAAAACCGGACCATCGGATTTAGGGCTCGCCAGAAGCACGAGCCGGTTGCCACGCTGAGAGAGTACTTTGACCCACACTCCATCGGCCATATGGAATGAAGATGCGGTCTAAATTTGTTACCTCCGGCTCGGCCTTTGAAGGTCGAGCGACAAAAGTTAGATTCACGTCGATATTGTGCCTATCATAAATCAATAAGTCACGATACCAATGAGTGCCGAGATCTAATCGAGAGAAATTATGCGTATTGTTCGGCAAGCGGTCTCAAAAGATACGTTCATGAACTACCGCCCACCAAGACGACTCAGTGTCAACCGGAGCGCATAACCAATCCAGCTCTCTGCCGCCGCCACCACCCGAGAACTGGGTAGGAGATCCTCGTGATGTCGAGTGTGAATCGAATCAACACTAACACAACCGAAGATAGCCGCTCCAACAGAAAAGAAAGGCCGATGTCGAGACAGCCGCCCACGCCAAAAGGCAAGTTCGGGTGGCGGAAATCAAGGAAGGCTAACCCATCGGCCGTTTTGTGTTCTCGGATATGGATGCCGACCAGGTGGTCCACCTCATTCTCCCCTCCGTCATTACTTGCACCGATTTTGGGTATTCCGGTTCATAGAATTTTGATCAACTCACGGAAGCTACTCATCGGTCATTTACGTCCGAGCCTTTCGAAGATTGAACATGGACAATAGCTATATTCGTCCATGCAACGATAGCATTCTGGGATTTGGAGGAGGAAGAATAGTCCCACTCGGAGAAGTTGACTTGCCCATCCAAATGGGACAAGGGTCGCATAAACGGACCGTCATGACAACATTTAAAATAATCAACGCCCGATTCGGAGTACAATGCTATCATTGGGAGGCCATTGCTTTATCATATAAAAGCGGCGTTTCAATATATCATTTTTGTATAAAATTCCCAACATCGATGGCGAGGCCATACATAAGGGGAATCGAGAGGAGTCACGAGAATGCTCTCTCAAACTCCGACCTGGAGATTAACGTGATGGAACAAGGAGAAACCAAATGTGGGACCACGCGAGGCGATCCCGGCTAAAAGAGGAGCCCGGCGGGAAGTGGTGATTGTTCAGATAATCCAGGTCGTCGACACGGGAAGGAACCGATTATGGAAGAACAAGGAATGAGCATAGGGCCGAGAGATGTACCAGAGAATGAAAGGCGGCAGCTGACCAAGAACGAGCCGGCCATCAAGATGAGTTGCCCCTGCAGATATAAAGAAGAAGGCGAGCAAGAAAAGAAAACGGGTCAACCAAGAGAAACCCCATGTTGATACAATCAATGCCGGAAGGCTGCGAGGGGCACCAATTACGTATTGGTCATGACCTCCCCGAGAACCATATCGAACCGAGCCGATTGAGTTTTGGGAAATAATCTTGACGTCTTCGCATGGACTCATGCGGACATGCCCGGAATTGACCCTAAGCATGCATGCCACCACCTTAATATTGATCTAACGGTCCGCCCAGATTATCGTAAAGGGCAAAAAATCCCCGGCCCTGACAGACAAAGCACTTTCGAGGCCGAGGTTAACAAGTTGCTAGATAATCAATTTATCCTGAAGCCCTCTATCCCGATGGGTTGCCAATCCTATTTTGGTAAAGAAAAGCAATGGCGATGGCGCCCGTGCGTGGATTTAACCGACACGAATAAGGCATGCCCTAAGGGCGATTTATCCATTACCAAACATTGACTATATGGTAGATGCCACGGCGGACACGAAGCCGATGAGCTTCATGGATACATACTCGGTTACAACCAAATACGAATGCACCCAGGATGACGAAGAAAATACATCATTCTTCTCTCGCTCGTGGAATTTACTTATCACATAGGATGATGCCCTTCGGGTTGAAGAACGCAGTGCGACTACCAAAGGTTAGTAAATAAGATGTTTGAGAAAATGATAGGTCGTACTATGGAAGTCTATGTAGATGACATGTTGGTGAAATCACTCGTATATATCGATCATATAAACGATCTTAATAAAATGTACGTTTGGGGTCGGCTCGGATAAATTTTTGGGGTATATGGTCAGCCAAAGGGAATCGGCTAACCTGCAAAATAAAAGCCATCATCGATCTAGAACCCCGAACTCGTAAAAGGGTACAAAGCCTAACAGCCGATTGGCCGCCTAACCGATTTGTTTCATGCGATCCACGTACAAGTGTAAACCTTTCTTCGAAATTATAAAAAGAACAAAAATTTTGAGTGGACCGAGCAAGCACAGTGCCTTTGAATCCCTCAAACAACACATTTCTTCAATTCCTATAATGCAAAAACCTATCCAAGGGGAGAACTTGTATTTGTACCTGGCGGTATCCAATACGCCATCGCCTTCGGTGTTAATCAAAGCTAGATGGTTCTATTCAACATCCGGTCTATTTCACCACCAAGCGTTACATGATGCCGAGCCCGCTATCTCCGAATGGAAAAGTTGGCTTATTCATTAATCATCATGCGCGCGCGGAAACTCCGTCCATATTTTCTAGAGCACAAGATTATAGTCTTGACGAACTACCCATCTGAAGTAGGGTATTTAACCAACCCGATACTTCGGTTGGATGATCAAGTGGGTCCGAGCTCGGTCCAGTTTGATATTCTATATGAACCACGTACAACAATAAAAGGTCGCTTTAGCCGACTTTGTGGCCGGGACCACACCTTCCATAAGATTGGAAGTTATGGAAGACCAAGAATGGAAATTGTTCGTTGATGGCTCCTCCACCGCAAGCCGAGCAGGGGGCGGAATCGTGATAATCGATCCAAATCAGAAATGCAACTGCTTTCGGCCATGCGATTTCATTCCCATGAACAACGAAGTCGAATACGAGGCACTTGGAGCCTAGATATGGCGGCTTCTATGGGCCAAAAACAACCGTTGGTACAGATATTCTCGGTGGTCGCTCATCAAATCAACGGTGAGTACGAAGCGAAAGAGCAAAAAATCGCACAATATTTGACTTGGTCAAGAAGAGATTGTTACACTTTAAGACAAAAGTCTTACATGTGCCCCGAGCCGAAACATGCGGCGGATGCCATCGCGGATGTCATCACACAACCGTCGCTCCCCGTCACTTGGCGCAAAGAAGATATATGGAATCAAAAACCGCCGAAAGCGGCATGGATGACCCCAATCATTCAAAGATTTTTGAAAAAGGAGTTCAACTCAAAACAAAGTCAAGCCGAACACTACGAACTCAAGCGGCTCGGTTTACACTAGTAGACGGCGTCGTCTACAAACAAGGATACTGGCTCCCACTCTGCGGTGCCTTCCCGAGACAGATGCGGATTATGCACTTCGAGAGGTTCACGAGGAATATCACGGAAACCACGTCGGGGCCGACATTAGCCTATAAATTAATACGACAAGGATACTACATCGCCATCCCTAAGAAAGGATGCAACCGATCTCGTCAAAAGATCACGAGCGCAAAGATTCGCGCCGCAGTCGATATCATCCTGAGTAACTTACCTCCGTATTTAGCCCATGGCCGTTTGCCAAATGGGAATGGACCTTATCGGACCACTCCCCCCTGGTAAAGCGCGCGTCAAGTATGCCATTGTGGCGGTGGATTATTTCACAAAATGGGCGAAAGGAGCCTGGCGAAAATAGATGAGGAAAAGATTGTGAGTTTTGTATGGAAGTCCATTATATGTAGATTCGTGGATACCGCATTCGATTGTTACGAGATAATGGGAAACAATTCGATAACCGGAGGTTTCAAATTTTGTGAAGGTTTCCACATTAAAAACCACTTCGACTCCATACCATCCCCAAATCGAATGGACAAGTTGAGGCCGTTAATAAAATACTCAAGTATACCTTGAAGGCGAGATTGGAGAGTCTAAAGGTAATTGGCGGATGAATTACCCAGTCTTGTGGTCATACGAAACGATGCATCGAGCGCCACTGGAGAAACACCTTTTTCTTTGGCTTATGGAACCGAGGCGGTGATTCCTGTTGAGATTGGAGCCCCTACCTTCAGAATTGCAAATTTTTCCGAAGACGGCAATGAGGCTGCGCTCCGAGCCGAGCTAGATCTGCTCGAAGAAAAAAGGTGCAGTGCCGAGATGAAAAACGTCGTGTATAAACAAAGTAGTGAGAGGTACTACAATTCAAAAGTAAAGGAAAGGAGATTTCAGGTCGGCGATCTTGTGTTGAAAAAGATAACGGGTGTTGAACCCAGCCCATTGAAGCCAACCTGGGAGGGCCCATTTCGGGTCAGCCACGTCTTATCTGGTGGGGCGTACCAGCTAGAATATTTGAGTGGAGAAAAATTTACGCATCCATGGAATGTAGCATACCTGAAACGGTACTATCAATAAAAATCTCGGTTTATGATCCAGATAGGATTCCAGGGAATTATCCTTTCATCTGATATCCTGTGAGCTCTCTAAAGGGAGACAAAATTCTTACTCACCTCGGCTACGTGCCGAGGATAGTAAAAATCGCTTCAGCTGAAGAAGCTGAATGCCGACAAGTCGTCTCGGGTACGTCCTTTGCACACTGAGAAAAGGGCAACTCGCCCACAAGGCGGATCTATCCTTAAAAACTAAGAGTTGGTTACGCACCGAGCACAAAACAAAGACTTGGTTACGCACCGAGCATAAAATAAAGACTTGGTTACGCACCGAGCATAAAACAAAGACTTGGTTACGCACCGAGCACAAAACAAAGACTTGGTCACGCACCGAGCACAAAACAAAGACTTGGTCACGCACCGAGCACAAAACAAAGACTTGGTCACGCACCGAGCACAAAACAAAGAATCGATGTACACACTGAGCATAAAAATGAAGACTTGGTCTATACACCAAGCGTAAAATAAAGACCAGGTTCATATACCGAGTACGAGAATCAACTAAAGTGGGTAAAGTCTCTTATTCGAAAGACTGGGAACCGAGCCCGTGCTTGGGAATATAAAAGGAAAAAGAGGATACGCAACAATCTTACAAAAGGAGAAGAGCCAAGCATGTACAAGAAGCTTAAAACAAATGCACGTGATAGAAAGAAAAGTTCATTTCTACTTCAAAAGTATTTACAGTGGGGGCAGCCCATTACATTTTAAGGCACGGCCAAGTAATCTACTGCACGAATTCATGAAAAAGTTTATAAATGAAAAAGGGGCAAACAAAGACCAAGACTAAGACGGAGGCGGAATTTCAACAAAGACCACCGGAGGCGACTTTTTCTGTTCGGAGGAGGTGAGCCCCGAACATTGGGGGCCGGAAAAGTTCGGGCGAGAGCATCGAGATCAACCTCCGGAGGGCCAAATCTTCTTCAAGGTTGAGCAACAGATCCGCCTACTTAACCGAATCAAGAATTTTTTTAGGGTGGTCGCGTGGCAGCAGTTAACATAAATGCATACTCCTCGAGTCCTTATAAGCTTCAACGACACTGTGTGCGAGCTTCCTCAACTTGCCGATGAGTAGCCTCTTCTTCTCTCTGCGTACATCGGCTAGACGCCTTTCCATTTCCTCAGCCCGGGCAACGGCAGCATGTTCCAACTCGGCAACCTTAGCCCTAAGATCCTCTCCAGCCCTGTGGGCCTGATCTCGCTCTACCTCGGCCCTCGCAGCAGCTTCTTTCTCAGAGTTGGCCCGAGCCGTAGCTTCATTTGCCTGGGTCTTTAACGATTCTTGTACCTCTTGAAGGGTAGCATAGGCCTCATGCAGGTCGCCATGCCGCCTTTCCATATCGGCGTATTTTCTCTCCAGCTCGCGAGTTTCCCCAATTGCATGCCATAGAGCCCAATGATCCGCCCGTATATTCCCATGGCGTCTTCGACATTCCTCAAAGCCGATCTGAGGCGACTGCTCGATGCCTTTTGTCCAGTGCACGAGCAGGGACACTCATTGCGGCCCGACCCGCTCCAAAGCAAAAGCTGCGGCTGCTTCTTCCGTGTAGCGCATCGGACAAACTCCACAAACCATTGAGGGCGTATTCCAATCATTCCCTCGTAGTACTCGTCTCTCACCCGACTTGGAGGGATGAAGTGACCCTCCCGGCCGAGGTCGTCCGAGAAAGTTCGAGGACCTCCCCCTTCTGGGCCTGTTCAGGATACTTCGGCGCCGTCTGACCAGCTCCTTCGGTCTGCCCGGGCTCTTCGATTACAATCCCTCCTCTTCTCCTTTGAAGGGGAGGTTCCACCGCCTCGAGGCACTCCATCGGCGGGACGTTTGCCGGCTCGGATATCTGCTCTCCGAGCCACCTCTGCATCCGCGGGTTGGTCTGTAGTCGCCCGAGTCCGACGCACGGTCGTATTCCTCACGCTGTGAAGGCGTGCACGCAATCCAAGCCACGCCCTGCAAAAAGCAACCATCGTTAAAAGGTAAAAAAAAAAAGCGAAGAGCATTTCGAAAGGAAAAGAGTGTAAGAAATACTATGTTTACCTCGAACTAGCAGCCGACTTTTCGGCGCTTCAAGTCCGTGTTTGCCTGTGGAAGCAAGGCAGACGATCCGCATCTGATCGCACCGTGCAGGAGATGGCTCATCTTGATCTGTTCGCGCCGGGCCTGCTCCCGGAGAGTGGGGCCGTATTTCTTCAATCCGGAGGGTCTGGCGATGCTCTCTTCCAGCCTCCCCTTCCCGCTCGCGCTCGTCCCGTCCGAGCCGGCCCCTCGGCCTCGAGGTTGGCGGGCGAGCCCCGCCTCCTGCCAGCACGACCAAGTTGGCCTCGATGGCCGAAGCAGGTCATGGGAAATTTATTGTTTAGATTTTGATGAATGCCATGTAAAACTTAGAATTAGAAGTTGGCACCCCATTTCTTTGTTGTAAACCGCATTGTAATAAATAGGGCTGGGTCAAGCCGAGTTAAGTCACTATGCCCAAACATGCAAGAAGACAAATGGAGACTAGTAGGAAGACTCATTGCGAGAAAGCCGAGTTTGGCAAAAGAAGAGAAGATGGGAACTCGATCAAGGTGCAAATGAGTAAAGCATCAAAGTCAACTCAAGATAGTCAAGTCTCTAGTTGAAGTGACAAGAGTCATTTAATGATTGGAAGTCGACTCTAAGTCACCAGGGAAAGCAAGGAAATGCGGTCAAGTCGAGATAATCGAAAGAGATCCGTTGCCGTAAATCAACAGAATTACTTAAACAAGTAATATCTCCATGCTACCTTTCTCAAGTGCTCGGTCCCAGAAGCATGTAAAAGGAATAAACCAATGGGAAGCACGCACCATGTCGAACTCAAAAAGTCAAGAACAATTCATACGAGGAAGTGGCAATTCCAAGGACTGCAACAAGACAAGCCAACGATCACAAGTGACTTTCAAAAATAAGCCTATCTCTTCAACGGGCAGATTTTTGAAAGATCACTATAAAAGGCTGAGGAATGACTCTGAGAGAAGGTTACCTGAACCACGAATATTCAAGTATACATTTGAACTATAACCTAAGATATTCTCAAATCATTCAAGATTAATCCTCAAGCCTACACTACGAAGAAAATCAATCCAACACTCACATGTGAAGGAAAGATAGCTTCAATCAGTTGAAGAGGAAACTTTAGAAGAAAAGGGGTCTACATTCCACGAAGGATTGTAGGAAGGTTCAAGGTCGAACCAGTCTCAAGTTTTTGGAGGGCTTCGTGATCAAATCCTAAGAGCTTGATCAAGTGAGCTGTAGTAGAAAGGCAGCTGCCCTGTGAAGAAACTGAGTCGGACGAGAAGCCACCGAGTGACCAAGGCATCTCAGATCGAGTCCCAAAGGATCAAGTCACCACTGTGATCAAGACTTGTATCTGGACTGTTACCACTCTGTATACTGATCAATACTTAGTGGATTCCTCCAGGAGTTGGAGAAGAGAGGAGTAGAAGAATTACCCCATCTTCGAACCTCTATAAAAACTTATCGTGTCATTTACATTTCAGCACTCTAATTCCTGCATCTTATTTGTTTAATTCTGCTGACATATTTGCTATCCAACTGATAATCTCTAAGTACTAAAACCAAGTATTAAATCATAACTAAACCAAACTTAAGGGTGTTAAGTCTTCCGATGAAAACAAACCACAGTTGAGCTAATTCATCTTAACAACTGAGTTATTCTTTTTCAACAAATTTCGGTCGAGTCATGAGTGACTAACTCTACTGATTAACTAAATTGGTTGTCCACCAAGGACACAGCTGTGTAGTGACAACTCTGAATTTAAAAAGGACCAAAAGTGAAAAGTTGGTAAGGTTTATTCAACCCCCCCTTCTAAACCTTACACTCACACCCCTTGGGACCTACAAGTGGTATCAGAGCGGTTGGTTCATTGAGCCTTCCGCACTGGTTACTTGAACTAGATCTCCAAACTTTTCAAAGTCTGTTTTAGTACTTAAGTTTTCAAACTCCTTTTATCATTAAAAGTTATTATCATGGAAGCAAATTTTACACGCATCCCTATGTTCACAATTGAAGAATTTGATGATTGGAAAATTCGTATGCAGGCTCATCTATCAGCTTTACATGATGAGATGTGGATAGTGATAGAGGATGGGCCACTGCAAATCTTAAAAGTGAACACAGTTGTAAGAAGAGCTACAGCTGAAGGTGAAGAGGATATTCCCCCTAGACCAGCTATGGTTGAAAAACCAAAAACTGAATGGACAAATGATGACAGAAAAAGATACAACCTGGACAATGTAGCCAAGGACATCCTTTACAAAACCTTGGACAAAGCCATGTTCAATAAAGTCAAATCATGCAAAACGGCTAAAGAAATCTGGGACAAGCTAACATTGATTTGTGAAGGCTCAGAGCAAATCAAGGAAAATAAATTATCAGTGGCTGTACAAAAATTTGAGAATTTCAAAATAAACGCAGGAGAAAACCTGGATCAACTGGATGCTCAATTCACGAAATCACCAACGAGCTATCTCGCACTTGGAAAGTAATATACACGAGAAGAAATGTGTATGAAGATCCTAAAAAGTCTCCCAAAATTGAATGGGAAATGAAGGTCATGGCACTGAGACATTCCATGGACCTATCGAAGACCTCCAACCATGAACTATTCTCGGATCTCAAAGCCTCGAATTCAAGCCGAGAAGAAAAGATCGGAAGAGACAATTTGTACCCAAAATAGCTGCTCTAATTGTTAGGGATGGAAAGAGAGTCGAGGTCAAAGAAGTCATTGATCCGGAAGAAATAGCCCGATAGTTAAAAGGTTCAACAAGTTCTTTAATAAGAACTACAAGAGAGGCAAGGGCGAATCTTCCGGAAGACACTCGGCTCCTCCAAGTCAAGGGAAGATAGGCCAACCAAGAGAAATGATCATCAAAATGCTTTGAATATCAAAGGGTCGACAATCCAAGAATGGAAAGAGGCGATCAAAAGGTTGAATATCTATCTTTGGACTGACAAGAAAACAGGTCACTATGCCATTAATCTTGTCCATATCCTGTAGTCAACAAATACAGGAATGAAGAAGAAAGAAAGGTCTTGAGAGAAAGAAGACAAGAAAAGAAAAAGGCAATGTTGGCTGCAGAGACTGGCTGAGACAAACCAAGTCAAGAGAGACAGTGATTCGAGAGAGCGGTGAAGGCGACTACTCAAGTGACTCGAAGAAGAAGCCCGATGACGTTTGATGGCCAAGGAACAAGATCAACTCGACCAAGAAGATGAGGTACACTCTAACTCATCAAACTCGGTTCTAGTGATAGTGATCGACACACACACTTCATCACCCACCGATCTTTATGATTCATTAGGCAAAATGATGAAAGATTTTGAACACATTAAATCCTCACACACACTACTAAATGAGGAAAACAGCTACTCAAGAGCTAAACTCACGGATGACTAAGGAGCCGAGTACTCTAAGTCAAATAAAAGTTTAAAGGTTTGAAAATGCCAAGCTAATAAAGCAGAAATAGCCGCCATAGAAAAGAGGAGAATGACCTCAAAATGTGATTGCCTCATTCACTAAGGCATCTAAATCATTGGATGATCTTATTATGAGTCAAAGAGAATGTGGAGACAAGAGAGGCTTAGGATTTAATTCTTCTTCGTGCTATGTCAAACTCCAAAAGTAATTTTGGAAAAAGGATCTTCAAGCAATGAAGTGTCTCAAAATCCAAAACTCCAAATGGTGCACACACATTCACTCCAAAGCACAATTACAAGCAAACTGGCCTTGGTTATAAAGGAAAAGGAAAACAGCCATTGGTGCGTTGAGAGGACAGTGAGAAGAAATTCACCAAGTTCCTCAAAGAAACTCCAAACAGAATTACTCAGAAAGAAGAAAAACAAAGCTACCAAAACCCCAAAAGTTCTATAAAAGAAACACATATGATGGGAATGGTAGAAAATATCCAAGCCAAGTGATTGGAACGATGTGAACTATCATGATGACTTATGGAATATAAGCCCAAATGGCAAAGGCCAGAACTCAAGAAAGGCCATTCCAAAAGTATAAGAGCTTTCATCAAAGACACATATGCACCTAGGCACTACACTCGGAGACACACCACATTACCCAAAGAAGACAATTGCTAAAACACATATACGAGCATACTGAGACAAAAGAGACAATTTGTATGAACCTAGAATCCCCAAGCAATTTGCCTAAATTAATTATGATTATGGCACCGATAGATGGCAACCCCTGAGCCGATCATTTGGCTATAGTCTGGTTGGATCATCTTACAATACTAACCCCTCGGACCCGCATACAAGTATGGGTACCTAAAACTTAATTTCCTTGATTGCGGTTCAAGGAATGTGAGTGCCAATGAACCTGGTACATGGATAGTGGCTGTTCCAGACATATGACGGGAAACAAGAAAAATCTGTCAAAATTCAGGGAAGTTAAAGGAGCAAAAGTCATATTTGGAGGAAATGAAGCTCTAGGAAAAATAAGAGGCATTGGATCCATCAAGAAGAACGGATTAGAAATCACAGATGTTGCATATGTTGAAGGACTCAACTTCAACTTGCTAAGCATCAGCCAACACTGTGACAAGGGTTATAATGTTGGATTTAACATGGGTATATGCCAAATCAAGGATATTGAATCAAATGAAGTTGTGTTGCAAGGATGCAGACAAAAGAACATGTATGTAGTAAATTGGTCAACCGCAACACCCAACACCTGTCTATTAGCAAAGAGCACAGCTGAATCAAGTTGGTTGTGGCACAAAAAGTTGAGTCGCCTGAATTTCAAAACACTTAACAAGCTTGCCAGAAGTAATCTTGTGGAAGGTCTTCCAGACTCAGTACACAAGAAGGAGAGTATATGTGACGCATGCCAGAAGGGAAAACAGATCAAATCATCATTCAAAGAAAAGGCATGCCCATCCTCAATAAGGATATTGCACCTGCTACATATGGATCTATTTGGTCCAGTTGAACCAGCCAGCATAAGTGGGAAGAAATATACCTTGGTGGTAGTAGATGACTACTAAAGATATACATGGACAATATTCATGTGTAAGAAGAAAGAAACTCTACAGAAAACTACCACAAATGATGAAGAGGATTCAAAATGAGAAGAGCCAAACCATTATCAAAATAAGATCGAGACAGAGGAACCGAGTTTGTCAATGGTATAATAACTCAATATTGTATTGAAAATGGCATTGGTCATGAATTATCTGCAAAAAGGACTCCACAAATAGAATGGAGTTGCGTAAAGAAGGAATAGAACTCTCAAAGAAGCGGCAAGGACCATGTTAGTCAAGCGGGGTTACCAAAAAGATTTTGGGTCAAGCAATCAACACAAATTGTTACACTCAAAATAGATGTATGATAAAATGCAGACAAAAATGACAAAGACTCCCTATGAAATTTGGAAAAGGAAAAATACCAAATGTTGCATATTTTAGAATATTTGGATGTAAATGCTTCATCCATAACAACGGCAAAGACAATCTAAAGGCTTTCGATGCTAAAGTCGATGAAGGTATCTTCTTGGGATACTCGGTGAAAGCAAAGCCTACAGTACTCAACAAAAAGGACTATGGTTGCGGAGAATCCATTCATGTGGTATTCGATGAGCCAAATGTAAATGGAGAAGACATTGAAGAGTCACCGATAAGTGAATCATCCAACCATACGAAAAAGTCCCTATCTTTGGTCAAGTTGGAATTATAAACTCAAATGAAGATGAGATAGTTGAGTCTCATAAAATCTTTGGAAAATTTGCGGCTAAGTGATTGCGAGAGAGTCTGATCAAAGCAACACAAAATGCTAGACGATCAATCGGCTAACTTACTTCAACCTCGATGTAAGATGGCCGAAAGGCCATCCACCGAACTTGTCATTGGATATATAAGAGAAGGTGTCAAAACAAGATCCGAACTCAACAAGAAGCTATGTTCACATGCTTTATCTCACAAATAGAGCCTAAAGATGTGTTACAAGCATTGGATGACACACATTGATTCAAGCTATGCAAGAAGAGTGAATCATTTGAAAGAAATAAAGTATGGGAATTAGTTCAAAGACCCACCCATCAAAATGTTATTGGTACTAAATGGGTGTTCGAAACAAGATGAACGAGGAGGGTTCTGTGGTAAGAAACGAAGCAAGACTAGTAGCCAAAGGATATTGCCAAGAAGAAGGAATAGATTTTGATGAAACATTTGCTCTTGTAGCAAGATTGGAAGCTATAAGGATGTTTCTTGCCTATGCCGCTCACAAGAATTTTATTGTATATCAGATGGATGTAAAAAGTGCATTCCTAAATGGTTTATTGGAAGAAGAAGTGTATGTTGAACAACCTCCGAACTTTGAGCAAGAAGACTCTTGGAGATAAGGTATACAAACTCAAGAAAGCTCGTATGGATTGAAACAGGCACCCGTGGCATGGTATGATACTTTGTCACAATTCCTAATCGAGAATGGATTCACAAAAGGAAAAGTAGATAGAACACTTTTTAATTTAAGACAAGAAGAGCATACTGCTTGTTCAAATATATGTGGATGATATCATTTTTGGATCCACAAACAAAGAGTTATGTGAAAAAATTTCAAACCTCATGCAAAGCAAATTTGAAATGAGCATGATGGGAGAGTCGACATTCTTCCTTGACTCCAAAAAAAACAATTGAAGGATGGAACCTTCATAAGTCAAACAAAATACACCAGAGATTTAATGAAGAAATTTGGTATGGAGGAGAAGTCTTCTCGTGAAAATACCAATGAATACATCACCAAAATGGACATGGATGCAGATGGCAAGCACAGAGATCAAACAAGATACAAGAGCACTTATCGGATCATTGCTTTATCTCACAAAGAAGCGTGCCGACATCACCTTTCTTTGTAGGTGTATGTGCGAGGTTTCACGATGAGGATCAAATCCTCTGCTTCACGGGAAGGAGTTCATCATCTCCGCCAAGATCTGCAACACGCTCACTACCTACCGCGGAAGGAGCACCGTAAATCAATGAAGCCGACGTGACTTGGCCGCCGCTTGGAAGAAGTAGCCAAGACCGACTATCTTTGAAAAGATAGTCTACACAAAAAAAAGCGGCCGAAGGAGGACTACCACAAACTGTTGGACATAGTTGCCAAATGCATAGACATCAAATTTGGCGGCTTTTGACCAACCTGTCTACAAAGCAGACTCTGCCAGAATGTAGGGAACAAATCCTTCAAAGAGAATGGTGCATTTGGAGGATCCCCGGATATGGCCTGGTGATTGGGTCAATGGAGGTGAAAGGAGTCCCTCTTCGACATGGAAAGGCATTCCATGTAAACAAGAGGATGTTCAGATCAAACCTCTCGCGCACGAGAAGAGAGCCCACGCCAAGAGAGCGATACAAGTGAGGGGGAATCACCGACCCTAAAGATACAAATTGTTTCCTCTCCACCAAAAAAGAAAAGCCCCTGCCCTACTAAGAGAATCATTGCCCTGCCTAAGAAAAACAAATCTGCTCCCGCCCTGCAGTAAGTCGCTTTCCCCGGCCGTGTCTCACCTTTGTGATGGCGGCGAGAAGGAACCTCAAATACCTTCTCCTGGTCGTCAAAAAGAGGAGAACGAGATAATCCAAGATGGCTCGCTCCTCGAAAAAACACCAAAGACGCCCCGCCGCCCGGACTCGAAGACACTCTCTCCGAACCGTAAAATCCCTCCGTACGAACTAAGAGACGAAGAAGAATCATCAAGCAATCAACTTGAAAAACCTTGAGTCACCACTCACCTGCAATGATACCTAGGAGATTGCTAGAGAAGTAGAGTCTCCGATATTATTGATGAAACAACCAAGTCTACGAAGGCGATCACAGAGGCAAATCAAGACCAACCAGTAGCTCGAACAAATGACACAAGAAAAGAAGGCCGAAAGAGATGATGATGTGATGATCCTATCCCCACTTTATCCGGACATCCAAAATCCTCTGCGAAAGTGGAGGAAGTGGAAATTGAGTCGATCCAGGGAACAGTTCCAACGGCCCGAGTTTATCGAAGAAGAAGAGGAACTCGATGAACTTTCTTGAGTGACCACTGTGGTCCAAGCATTGGATGAAGAAAATCGCACGAGATATCTTGCATCTTCAAGGACAAGGAGAAGGAGAGACAGACGGAGGAAGGCGAGGCACGTGAGAAGGCCAAAGATCTCGCCCTATAACCGACACCACGTAACACACACATCATCTCCTTGACGTCTTATCGGATAGTGATGAGGATCTAGACCTGCTTCTTTGCCCGCTACGAAGAGTTGCAAATGCAGCAAGCAATGCACGAATCCGAGAATTCTTCATGAGAAAAGAATGATGGAGGACCAGGAGAGTCCTCCAAAACACAAATAGAGTTGGACCCAATGGGTGTGGTGCGACATATTGCCACGCTTGTTCTGCCACCACTTCCCACTCACTCGGAAGAAGGAATTAAGGAATCGCAATGAAATCTGGGTTAGTGGGGAAGCCAACCCCTAATGAAGGTGTCTTACCACCGCCCCAACGGCTGAACACTCGGAGAAACAATGGAGTTTGGAGACGAGTGACCCCATTCCAAGTCACTCACCGGTGCGCCCAGTGGGGAAACTCCCTCCACTACAAAGAAGGTCGGAGGATATGCAGATGACTCCACAACGAATCTAGGAGGCGAAGTGGAGAAAGTACAAACAAAAATACACAAAGAAGTTGCCATCAACAAAGCTCGCAGTTGAGATCGTCTCACTGAGGTGCCAATCGCTCAAAGGCTAATGACGTTGATGCGGTCGAGGCACGAGGAAGGAACAACCCCGGGAGTTAACACTGGGCGATGAAAGTGCAATCCATGGGGTTGAGACTCCAATGGATGCCACCACGAAAGACCCTAAGACAATGACCGACACCGAAAAGGGAGGTCCAGCCTCGCTGCGATTGAGATCGCAGGAGGTAATGAAGACCAACGGGAGGTTGAGACTTCCCTGGGGTAAAGAAGGCTGAAGTAGAGAACATCCCTCCCGCTATCATTGATCCATCCGAAAAGGAGATTAGCGCACTTCACGACTCCCGGATAATCCCGATGTAACCTTTCCGGGATCGGAAGAAGACGATGAAGGTCGAGTCATCCCTGTGATCGATCTAAAAGACTCGACTAAGGATGTTCCAACCACGAGCAAGTCGACCTCAAGATTACTCGTCAAACTTTCAATTTTGATGATGAGCCACCCATGGAAATCTCATCATCGTCCGATGACGCTCGATAAGGCCGAGGACCATCAAATCAATTAGAAAAACTAGTTTGAGACCGACGGCCGGCGTTGAGACAACCGAGGCTCGAACAAGTCGGGTCAACTTCACAATGCACCCAACCGAAACAGAGTCCACCGCGGCCTACCCAAGTCCCGCAGCAGAGCTCGACTCCACGGGAACTTCACGCGCACCACTCATCATTGAACAAATCCCGGTTGCCCGTGATGATTCCTTTGTAGAATCATTTCCTTCTCTCTCTGAGGTACCCGACCTCCCCGAAGAGTCGAAACGATCTCACGCGCGCTTCTACTGACTGGATCCTGTCATTCCATCGTATACCATCGTTCGGTGACTATGATTTTGACGCCGCTTGGTCATCACCGCAATGAGGAACAATGAAGTTCGGGAGGTGTTCAAGGCATTATTTGCGAAATTGAACGGATGGAGAGGCACCAGGCCTCGATGGACATGAGATCGATAATGAGATACCATCCTCTGGCGACTTGAGAGGCATAATAGTCGAATCCGGAGTGGTGGCAACAAAGAAGAAACAATGCGCGTGGAACAAGCTAGATATTTGAAACATTGTTCAACAAGTCTGCCGTGCGGAGAGCCGAGAACGCCGATGCAAAGACGAAATTGAGAGAACACATTGAGCACATGCATGAATCTCACACTCGAGATAAAGTCTGGCGCGTGAGCAAAATAAGAATGAGCTCCTGCGTATGGAAGAAAACATGGATAGAAAATTCAGCCTTCTTATGGCCGAGATGAAGTTGCTTAAAGTCAATCCAGCGCTACTCGCTCGAGTTTCGTGCAAAGATACACCACAACAGACTCGAAGCGAACTTCGCTATCGCCAGACTTCGACTTTCGCTTGCTAGTATGTTTCGGGGTTCCTCTCTCCTTTGATGATGCCAAAAAGGGGGAAGAGGAATACCTTAAAGCGCTAAAGAGATTTGAAGTCGAGAAGGAGGAGGAGCACTGTGAAGGGAAAGACAAATGAGGAAGTTTCAAGGAAAAGAAAGGAAAGTCTGTTGAGGGGAAGAATCGAGAGATGTGACCTTAATGATTGCACAAACCCCCAACAAGGTCTTGTCACAACCGATATTATCGGCAAAAACTCCCAATGACTCGCCACTCCAACACTCTGTTGCATCTATGGTTTGAAAAGAGAAAACAATTGAAGTAGGGATGGAGGAAGTGGAAGGAAGGTTGAATGCCCGAGTTATGGACATCTTGAAACAACATGGAGGCATTCCAAAGACGAGAGACACTTATGACATATCGATATGTCGGGACCGAGCAAAGATCGGTTGATGAATTTAAAACGCCGCATCGAAGGATACTTCGCAAACATGTCTATGGCTCAAGCACGGACTTGTCTTGGGAAAAGGGTCTCACATTATGTGAAGAAGGCGACAGACAGACACCTACTGGCGGTCACTCTGCTGGTCACTCCGCCGTCACTCACCGGAAAGAAGAAGACCCAAAGACAATACACGCCCAGGTAGAGGAAGAAGCGTGGTGGAGGAAGAGGTTTGACTCCAGGCCTCGCCCAAAAACATTGAGTACATAGATCCGAGGCAAGAAAGGAGGGATCTACCGGGGTTGGTCTTGACCAAGTAGCCAATCTGCAAGTGGCTAAAAACAATGCCGAGTATGTGAAAAGAATCGAAGAAGAAAATAAAAGACAAACTCAGCTATGGGAGGAGAGACAAGAGAGATTAAGAAGAGATGAAGCTGCCTTAAGGCATATGAAAAGAAGAAGAAGAAGAAGAAGGTCAAGATGAGAAAAAGAGAAGAAGACCAAGATGACAAAATCAAGAAGATGAAAGAAGGAGGCGTGAAGGAGATGAAGTGTTCTTGTCCACCCCTTCATGTATTTTACTATGTAAATACATACTATGTAAGTCTTCCGTAATAAATCAGAAATTCTCTATTTGTTTTTGCGTAGACATAAATGTTTGCTTTGATACACCTTGTAAAACAATTGTGTAAAAGAACAAGAATGTTATGATCAATAAAAGGATTGATTCTACGTATACATTCTCTCGTGAATACACTATCTCGTATGTATCTTTGCTATTTACATTTTGAATGTTTTAAGTTTTGGCATCATCAAAAAGGGGGAAATTGTTGGGAAATTTATTGTTTAGATTTTGATGAATGCCATGTAAAACTTAGAATTAGAAGTTGGCACCCCATTTCTTTGTTGTAAACTACATTGTAATAAATAAATGGGTCAAGTTCGAGTTAAATCACTATGCCCAAACATGCAAGAAGACAACCGGAGACTAGTAGGAAGACTCATTGCGAGACAAATGAGTTTGGCAAAAGAAGAGAAGACGGAAATCGATCAAGGTGCAAATGAGATGCAAGTAAAGCATCGATCAAGTCAACTCAAGATAGTCAAGTCTCTAGTTGAAGTGACAAGAGTCATTTAATGATTGGAAGTCGACTCTAAGTCACCTGGGAAAGCAAGGAAATGCAATCAAGTCGAGATAATCGAAAGAGATCCGTTGCACGTAAATCAAGAGAATTACTTAAACAAGTAATATCTCCATGCTACCTTTCTCGAAGTGCTCACCCCCGAAGCATGTAAAAGGAATAAACCAATGGGAAGCACTCGCACCATGTCGAACTCGAAAAGTCAAGAACAATTCATACGAGGAAGTGCCAATTCCAAGGATCGCAACAAGACAAGCCAACGACCACAAGTGACTTTCAAAAATAAGCCTATCTCTTCAACGGGCAGATTTTTGAAAGATCACTATAAAAGGCTGAAGAATGACTCTGAGAGGTTACCTGAACCACGAATATTCAAGTATACATTTGAACTATAACCTAAGATATTCTCAAATCATTCAAGATTAATCCTCAAGCCTACACTACGAAGAAAATCAATCCAACACTCACCGTGAAGGAAAGATAGCTTCAATCAGTTGAAGAGGAAACTTTAGAAGAAAAGGAGTCTACATTCCACGAAGGATTGTAGGAAGGTAAGGTCGAACCAGTCTCAAGTTTTTGGAAGGCTTCGTGATCAAATCCTAAGAGCTTGAGCAAGTGAGTCAGAGTAGCAAGGCAAACCGCCTGTGAAGAAGCCGAGTCGAACGAGAAGCCACCGAGTGACCAAGCATCTCCAGATCGAGTCCCAAAGGATCAAGTCACCGTGTGATCAAGACTTGTATCCGGACATTACCACTCAGTATCTCGATCAATACTTAGTGGATTCCTCCAGAGTTGGAGAAGAGAGGAGTAGAAGAATTACCCCATCTTCGAACCTCTATAAAAACTTATCTTGTCATTTACATTTCAAAGACTTTAATTCCTCGCATCTTATTTGTTTAATTCTCACGACATATTTGCTATCCAACCGATAATCTCTAAGTACTAAAACCAAGTATTAAATCATAACTAAACCAAACTTAAGGGTGTTAAGTCTTCCGTTGAAAACAAACCACGCTTGAGCTAATTCAGTCTTAACAATTGAGTTATTCTTTCAACAAAATTTCATCAAATCTTGAGTGACTAACTCTACTGATTAACTAAATTGGTTGTCCACCAAGGACACAGCTGTGTAGTGACAACTCTGAATTTAAAAAGGACCAAAAGTGTAAAGTTGGTTAGGTTTATTCAACCCCCCCTTCTAAACCTTACACTCACACTCCTTGGGACCTACAGAGGCCCTTTTGATGCTCAGTTCCCAATAAAGGTAAAAAGACGAAAAAGAAACAAAGTCATACACATAAAAGGAAACAATGACAACAAAAGCAGAGAAAGAAGAAAAGATAGACTTACTATAACCAAAAACAAAATTTGAAGGAGGGTGAATGACAGTTTCCCTCGCTCCATCATCCACGCGAGCTTGCCACTCGCCGCTCACCCAGAGCCACTTTTCTTTCCATTCCTTCAAATATGAAGGGAAACCTTCCACTAGGCCATCCGGATACCCCAGTCGGGTCTGTACGCAACACCATTCGGACGGCTGACCCCGAGATGAAGGAGTCGCTCGCCAGATAAAGAGCTCGTTCATCTCTTTGAACTGGGGCGAGGATATTTTTCTAGGTGGAACATCACCAGGAGGCCGATGATCCTACCCCAAGAAATAGGGTGCACTGGCCGATGCATACCCCACTTGCAAAACCACCGCGTGAGGAAAGCGGCGGGGAAATCGCAACCCATATAGAAGGTTGGCGGCATGTATGGCCACGCAGCCCGGTGGGTACCGAGAACCTCCGTGCCATCCGGTACCCAAAAATTGATGCCACTTGAATACGGTACCTCCGAGCTCTCCCTTCTCCCGGATCATCATCATACTAGGAATGTCGTTTATATCACACAGGCGTCCACCGAGGCTCTACACGGCGCGAGGCCTCCTCCTGCCGCCATCGCATGTACGATGGCCCATGGGCACTGAGGCCTCTCTAGCCTCGAATTTCCGGTAGGGGTTCGTCTACCCGCTCCGCGTTATCACGCTCCGCTCCGATGGATCCATATCCTCTTCCTCTGCGATACTACCTAAGATCAAGACTCGGGGATCCTTCGTTAGAACTCTCTCGTGTCAGTCCGTTCCTTCTCGAAAAATAGTCACTGGCGCCGGATTAAAAATAGTATGCGTCCGCTCTAAAGACGTTCCACCTCGAGAAGAATCTGGAGAAGATATCCGAATGATGCTCGGACTATAAAAGGCGGAGATGGTTGTCTTTGGTGAGAAATAAACAAGGTTCGAGGGGGATATTCGATTTCAACCTCTACGCTATAACTACGACTCTACTATCCTCAAAAGAAGACATTTTATAGGTAAAAGGAGAATATTTCGAAAAAATACCTAAGTTTGAAGTCTCCGAACTTTGGAAGCCAACCCAAAATTTCTGCTCGATTTCAATCGGTCTAGCTCAAAGGATAATGGATGCGAAAGTGAATAATGGAGGGAAAAAGGGGTATTTATAGATGGAGTTCCCTCGACAAACGAAACGTTTATTCGAAAAGACACACCTTTTCAACCTCAAAAGCCGTCGAAAATGTCAAAAAACGTCACGTCCCCACGACCGCTGACAGAACTAATATGCCTTTTCAATTCCTGCACAAGCGTGGTCCAACCACAAGAGGCCACGTGTTTGTCATTATGGCACCACAATTAATGCGCCACTACAGGCACTAATCACTACGCGACAGATGTCAGGAATGAACAAAACCTTTGAGAATTCCGTTTCCCCATTAAAGGTTTATCATTAGCATTAAAGTTTAACTCCGACTTCAGAAATTCTTCTCTCGGAATTAAACTTGGGGGCCTTTGATGATGCCCGAGCCGAGCTGGAAGAAATTATTCCACGCCATCAGCCCAGCACACATCCGAGTGGAGGGCCTACAGTGACGCGATAACGGTCTTGGCGGTGACACATTATGAATTAGGCTCACGGCTCACGAGCCCAACCACAAAGATGATCGCTGAGCCCCGACCCCGAGCCCAAATTTCGGCGGAAACGCATGCGCGATGTATTCATAAAAATAACCATTTGCCCATGCTTGCCCATTCTTAGTGCTTTATTGGTATCAGAAACTGCCACATGTCAGAAAGTTATAGAGATGAGTCACCAAGTGGCAAGATTTGGTTGACATGCACGATTAGAAAGGGACATGTGTCCTTTTCTAATTATTTTACTGATTAGTGACTGATTAGTGCAAAGATGACTGTTGAAAACCCATTTACTCGAGGGGTATAAAAATCCTCATTTTAAGAGGAAAAGAGGGGGAGAAAAAAGACATAAAAAAGAGGATCTGTAAACACGAGATTGTAAGAAAGACCGACCCCAATAATTCGGCTCGGCATTACGCAAAAAAGGCATAATTAGCCATAAATAAACGCGTATTACGCATACTTATATTTCCACGTGTTAAATTTCTTATATATTTTGTTTGTTGACCAAAACGCACGTCAACCCCTACCATGTCGGCTCCACTGAACTAATACTAGGGGCACTTCTCGATTTCTTAACTTATGTACCTTCTTTCCCAAAATAGCAATAGGACTTTCTTCGTAGGCAAGGTTGTTACTGACATCCAATTCCTCATGGTTGATGATGTGGCTTGGGTCGGAAATGTACTTCCTAAGCATAGATATATGAAACACATTATGTAATGCTGCAAGTTCTGGAGGTAGTGCTAAACGATATGCGACATCTCCAATCCTATCCAAAATTTCAAATGGTCCAATGTATCGTGGTCTCAATTTTTCCTTATTCCCAAAACGAACCATTCCTTTCAAAGGTGCTACCTTGAGAAATACCTTGTCTAACACCTCAAATTGTAAATCTTTTTCTTCTTCTATCGGCATAACTTTTCTATCGGTCTTGTCTTGCCTTGATTCTATCTCGAATCTTAGCAATCACTCCCACCGTCTTCTCGATAATCTCTGGTCCAAAAATTTTGCGTTCTCACCAACTTCGTCCCCAATGTCTTTGGTGATCGGCACTTTCTTCCATACAAGGCTTCGTATGGTGCCATTTGATAGTAGCTTGGTAAATCAAGTATTGTAGGCAAATTCAACTAGCGGTGGATAAGTCTCCCAACTTCCATCGAGATCTAATACAACTGTTCTGAGCATATCTTCTAACGTCTGAATTTTCCTTTTTGACTGACCGTCTGCTTTGTGGATGATATGCAATGTTGAACTTAACTTTTGTCTTCATAGTTGTCACGCAGACTCCCCAAAAATTTCGATGTAAAACGGGATCACGATCCGACACAATTGATACTCGGCACTCCATGAAGGCTAACAATCTTCTCAATGTAAAGCTGAGCGAAACGATCCATACTGTAAGTCATTCTTACCGGTATAAAATGCGCACTCTTTGTGAGTCTGTCCACAATAACCCAAATAGCTTCATTCTTTCTTATTGATCTGGGTAGTCCTGTTACGAAATCTATAGTAATGTGTTCCCATTTCCATTTAGGAATATCCAGTGGATTTAATAATCCCGATGGCCTTTGGTGTTCTACCTTCACTTGTCGGGCATTTGAGACATCTCTCAACAAATTTTTCTATGGTTCGTTTCATATTTCTCCACCAGAAAATATCTCTCAAGTCCCTATACATCTTTGTTCCTCCCGGATGGGCTATATAAGGTGTCTTATGTGCTTCATCAAGAATTTCCTTTCTCAACTCTTCATCCTTAGGTACGCATAATCTTCCATCATAGACTAGCTTTTCATCTGGTGCAATTGCAAATCCTTGGATGTTTCCGGAGTACTCATTGCTTCATTTTGTTGAGGAAAATATCCATCTTCTGAGCATCTTTGATTCGTTGCCTCAGAGTATGTTGTACTGTCAATGTTGCAATCACGCAGTTGCCTGATTAGGTGGTCTCAAAATTTCCAACCTCAGATTGGAAAAATCCCTTAATAGAGATTCTTGTTGTGTGGGCAAAGTTGAAATTCGTCCACTGTTCTTTCTACTGAGCGCATCTGCCACAACATTTGCCTTTCCTGGATGATATTGAATGGTGCAATCATAATATTTCACCAATTCTAACCACCTTCTCTATCGCATATTTAACTCCTTCTATGTGAAGAAGTACTTCAAGCTCTTGTGATCCGTGAAGATCTCACACTTCCCACCATAAAGGTAGTGACGCCAAATCTTTAAGGCATGTACTACTGCTGCTAACTCCAAGTCATGAGTGGGATAGTTTTGTTCATGCATTTTTAACTGTCTCGATGCATATGCGATAACCTTGCCATTTTGCATTAGCACACATCCCAATCCTAATTTTGACGCATCTGTATAAATTACAAATCCTTCACTTCCTTCTGGAATTGTCAAAATAGGAGCTTTCACAAATCTCTGCTTAAGTTCTTGAAAGTTGCTTTCACACTGGTCTGTCCACTGAAATTTCTCATTCTTCTTAGTTAAATGTGTCAGTGGTTTGGCGATTTTCGAGAAATCCTGGATAAATATCTTGTAATATCCAGCTAAACCTAGGAAACTTCGCACTTCTCCTGCATTAGTTGGTGATTTCCAATCCAACACTGCCTCTACTTTGGATGGGTCTACTTCAATTCCACCGGCAAAGGACAATGTGTCCTAAAAACGCAACTCGTCTTAGCCAAAACTCGCACTTGTTGGACTTAGCATATAGTTTTTCTTGTCGCAAGGTCTCTAATACAATTCGAATGTGTCCTTCATGTTGTTCTTTGTCTTGTGAGAAAACCAAAATGTCATCTATGAAGACAATGACAAACTTATCTAAATAAGGATGGAACACCCTGTTAATCAAATCCATAATACTGTTGGTGCATTTGACAAACCAAAAGGCATAACGAAACTCGGTGACCGTATCTTGTCCCGAACGTTGTTTTAGGGATATCACAATCATTGATCTTCAATTGGTGGTATCCTCGATCTTAAGTCAATTTTGAAGAACACACTGCTCCTTCAATTGATCGAATAGATCTTCTATCCTAGGCAGATGGTATTTGTTTTTTATAGTCAGTCGGTTCAAGTCTCGATAATCAATGCACATTTTAAAAGTTCCATCTTTCTTCTTCACAAATAGTACTGGCGCTCCCCAAGGTGAAACACTAGGTCGGATAAATTTCTTATCCAACAACTCTTGGATTTGGATCTTTAGTTCTTGTAATTCCTTGGGTGCCATTCTCAGACGGTGCCTTAGACATCGGTGCCGCTCCCCGGCACTAAATCTATTGTGAATTCAACTTGACGATCTGGGGGAATTCCCGGTAAGTCATCGGGAAATACATCTAAAAATTCTTTAACCACTGCTTCATCTGTTGCCTTTCTTTCCATCGTCTCTTTTCCCATTACATTCACCAAAAATCCTTGGCAATCTCTCTTTCGGAGTATTCTGATGGCTTTTATTGCTGACACTATCTTTACTCTAGTGTTGGTCTTTGCTCCATGAAAGACAAATCGATTCCCATTTGATCCTTCAAATTCAATTTCTCTATTATAACATTTAATGGTGGCTTGATTCTTACTTAACCAATCTATACTCAATATAACATCAAAGTCTCTCATTTCTAAAGACGTGTCTGATCGACTTTCATTTGTTGACCACTAATAGTAAGTTCCACTCCTTTCGCAGTTTTCTTAATATTAATTGTTTCTCCTAAGGGAATACTTATTTCTAGTGCTTCCTCGTTATCACAACAATTTAGTCCAAGTTTTCTCCTAAAGTTCTCAGACATAAATGAATGTGAAGCTCCAGTATCAAATAATACAAGTGTAGGTATGTGATATACATGTAGCATACCTGTCATGGTTTCGTTTTCCTCCGGTGCTTCCTCATTAGTCAGAGCGAAAACACGAGCTTTCCCCTTCTTGTCTTGGGGACGTCCTGGGCCTTGTTGATGGCCTCCCATTCTTATTCCTGATGGGGCCTGAATTCCTGCATTTGGGCAATTTTCAATCCTGTGTCCCGGTTGGTGACACTTAAAGCAGATCCCTTTCCCGGCTAAGCACTCGCCAAAGTGGTACTTCTGGCAAGTAGAGCATTGGGGTACATTTCCACGGTTTGGAACTTGGCTCCCAGTTGGTTTGAACCTTCTTATTGGAGGAACAAACTTTCCTTTTTGAGGAGGAACCCATTTCCTCTTTCCCGCTTGATCGTAGTGCGGGTCCGATCAAGATTCGATCGTAGGATATAATTTGAGACCTCTCAATCACTTCCCTGTAGGTGGGCAACCTTAAACCTGATACGATACTCCCAATTTCTAGCCTTAACCCTCTTTCAAATCTCCTTGCCTTCCTCCCATCTGTGTTCACCATATGGGGTGCAAACCTAGACAATTGATTGAATTGTATTTCATATTCCATCACCGGTACTGTCGGACCCGGACCCATAGCCCTGGTCGGGGTCGCTCTCCGTGTCGTCTGAGCGTATTGGCAACGCAGACAACTCCAAGGCCTTGACCGCATCTTCATGAGTTCGGTCCGCCTGAATATCGTGTTTTTCAGCACGCCTACGGAGTTTAACCGCCTCCCTTCGCTCCATAGCAGATTGTTGGAACAGTTGGTCACTCACTGCCCGTCCTCTCTCTTGTTCGTTACGGGTGGAAATTAAACAATGTCCAAAACGAACGTAACTAAAGCTTCCTCCTATAACCACGTTCTCAGCGAACATCTTATCCAATACCGCCTGTGCTAATTCACTATCAACAGGTCTGAGGGTTGCGACCAGGTGAGTAGCAGTCGAATAGTCTGGCACATCAAAACCTACTGCTATAACCTGGTTACGTAGATGACCTAAGCGGTATACATAGTCGGCTAAGGGCTCACCCATACGCATAGTGGCAGTCAGATAGTCACCGTAAATTCTCTGTGGATTCATCTGAGTATATGAAAGTTTTATCAGTCTATCTAAAAGTCAACTAATTGTCAGTCCTATTTCGAGAACTAAGTTTAAAAGTCTAAGTTAATGAAGCATCAAATGATCTAAGTTCAAAGTTCTTTCAATTGTGGAGTTCTTAAAAGCATCATTAGGTTTTCTGTACTAGTTCTCATAAAGTTCTTGTAAAGTTCCTCTAAAGTTCATCATAGTTCATAATCGTTCTTGTTTGAGGAACAAGTTCATTTCATAAAATTTCATTGAAGTAATATGCAATAAAATCAAAGCATTTTACTAAATCATACCTCGGAGCGAGTGTAGGTTCTGCTACCGTGGTTGTTCTTCCCAATTTTCAGTAATCAAGTTCTTATAATAAAATAAAGTTTTAAAGAAAAATCATTTATAGTCTACAGAAACGTAGATCCTCTCTGATACCATTTGTAACGCCCCGAACCCATTTCGGTTAGAAACTTCACTGTGGTACACTTGAGTTTTATAAATATGTTGCACTAATGAATTTAGCATCATTTAATAAAATATTTTTCCCTGGTGAGTTACTTTCATGTCTCGCGGGCCCCAAGTCAAACGTTTGCACCTGCTACCGCCTCACATGCTATTAACCACTTTTCACTTGGTGAGTCACCTTCATGTCTCGTGGGCCACGGCCGATGCATCGGTCCGTGCTTGCACCTCACATGCTATTGACTCTAGTTCATTATAAGGACTAATTCATGTCTCGTGGGCTACACCGATCGTCGGTCCGTGCTTGCACCTCACATGATATTAGCCTTTTTAAAAGCCTCATGACCCGTAGGTCCGTAATCATAATATACCGAGCATAAAAAGAGTTTGCATATAAACATTAGTATAACAAAGACAACACGCTTACAAAATCGAAGTTTACCCAACTTTCGAGTTTACAGAAATCTAGTGATGTATTTTGTTCGAATGAGTCCGTTATCCGATTGCGCTGCACCTAACACAGTTAATTCTTTCAACTTAAAAAGACATATGACAATATAAAACTCATTAAATAACTTAGTCTTACGAGATAAATAAAGTCTAATACGTTCTTCAAGTCAATTATCCCATAATCGGGTGTTCGGTACTCTTTTAAAGAGCTTTAAAAAAAATAGTTGACCAAAGTCAAAAGTCAAAGTCAAAATCACTGGTCAACATTAAATCAAAATCAATTTATAGTCAAAAGTCAACTTAAAGTCAAAGTCAACATTAATTAAATTAATTCTTAGTTAATCACTTAATTCAATTTATCGTCTAACGACTCGTTTTTCATAAAATTTCCGATTAATCGAACTCTTAATTTCTAAAATCTTATTTCGACTAAAATTCCTGATTTTCTTAAAAATGACGTGTCATCCCGAAAAAATCCCGAAAATATCTTAATCATGAAACCCGATAAGATTACATTGGTTTTAAGATTACATTGGTTTGCGTGCCATGTGCACATCACATCACATCACATCACTTCACATCACATCACTTACACCATCACATCAAAGTCACATCAAATGTCACATCTCATCATTCTTTTTGTCACGTGGTCACTATTCATCATCCTTATCCCCAATTCAGGATAACCTTAGCCGGCTCCGGCACCGCCACCTCCGTGGACAGTAGTTGGACCCGGCGGGACGTATTTCTCCGTTTTTCGAGCTCTATCCAATTTTTCCCGGTTCTCATATTTTTAAACACTAAATTTTATCAACTTATCATCCTAAAAATCACTTTTAAAAACTAAAGGATTTCATCAAAAATTATCCTAAAATCACTTATAGAAATTAAAAGTTCTCATCAACTTATTCTAAAATCACTTTTACAAACCCAAAAGCTCTCATCAACTTATTCTAAAATTACTAAAAGCTTTAAATCTTCAAATTTTCACCAAGAACACCAAGAACACACAAAATCCTTCAAATTTCACCAAGAACACCAAATTAATTCCTTAAGGCTTTAAACTTCTAATTTTAACATTGAAAATAATGAGACCAAAAATTCCAAATTGATTAGTTCATCAACTAACTTAAGTTCATATCCAACAATCACTTATAAAATTTCTTGAAATCTTCTTGAGCCACTAAAATCAAGATTAATTCACCAAAAATCATATATATCTCCAAATTAAAAATAAAAGTTATAATCATCACTTTTAATCATCCTATCATCATAATCAAGCTTAAAATTTAACAAATTAAATTTCTAAAAAAAAATCATCAAGTGGCCGTCCACTTCTAGGGGATTAGGAGGAATTTTTTTTTCATTTTCAATTCAAGATTAAAACACATAATCAAGCTCCTACTAGTTAGATATAACATAATCTATAAACAAAATTTGAATCAAAAATTATTTAAAATTTTCTTCAAAGGGGCCAAAAATTAAGGGGCTAAAAATGGGGTTCCAAACTTCATATATTCATGATCAAAGTTGATTTCTATGTTCTATAATTTCATAGGATTATTTTGCCTAAAAGAATTTAAAGAAAAGACAAAAATTAAAGAAAAGATGAAGAAACTTACCCTTGGAGCTTATCTTCAACAATGGAGTTTTTGGATGAATTTAGGTGGTGTGAGGAAGATGACCATGTGTTGGGGTTTTTTAAAAAAAAAATGTAATAGCTTGGGGGTAAAAGAAAATGTAAAAAAGAAAATATTAAAAAGATTTATTATTCTTAAAATACTTAAAAAGGCTACTAATTTTCTTAAAAATCCCGAGACTTAGTAAAACTCGATTTTCATAAATTTGATGGTCGTTAGTAATAAAATGTAAGGTAGATATTTAATCTCGAATACCCAAAGTATAAATAAACACTTACATGAAAATCACCAAAAATCACTTATTCGGTACAAAAATCTAAATCCTAATATCTAAGTCTGAAACTCCATAATAATATTCTTGTTATGTCATCGCGATATCTATACATTTCCATTACTGTAGTTAGGGGCGCAATCAGTTCTCGGATGCTCAAATATATATAAATTTCATAAAGCGAATAAATTGCTCATTAAAAATATAAATTAGATATTTGATGCAACATTATAAATAATTAAAAGCTCGAGTAATTTAAAAAGGGTTGGGTCGTCACAACAACCCTATTACATATGAATGTGATTAACTTAGGTTATACGTTTGTTTATCATCTCTCAACAATCACTCACTTTCCTCAATAACTTCCGCAAATCAACAACCAAACATATATTACGCTAGTTTTTCAATGCATTTCTCTACTAATACACACGTTTCTCAAAACGTCACATCAAATCATTCTTCCCTCAGTCACCTCCAAAAACTTCTCCCAATCACCCTCAATCACTAAACAAACATAACCTTAGTTTTTGTCCACTTGGTTTGAATTAGAATTGCTCCTACTTCCCACAGTGGCGGAACTACCTTTAGGCTAGGGGGCTTCCCCCCCCCCCCAAACCTTTTCATTTTATTACTATTATACATATATATGATATATATATGTTATATGTATATGTGGTATTTTAGTATTTTTGTCCAAAACTAAATTGTTGATCAATAAAATGTGTTATATAAAACCACATAAGGTAATAGTCTCTTGATATATATCATAATATTTAAAATTGGGAAGTATACATCATAGGTAGCACTTTAGGTAACATTACAACATAAATGATATTAGATAACACTCAAAAAATGTTACCTAATGGCCATAAAATGTTACTATAGATAATAGGTAGCACTTTTATGGCGCTGTACTTGCCCGTGCTACCTATAGTCTAATGGCCATAAAATGTTACTATAGATAATAGGTAGCACTTTTATGGCGCTGTACTTGCTCGTTCTACCTGTAGTCTAAGATATCACTTTTATTAGCTATTCGTAACACTTTTTCTAAGTGTTACATTAAGTTTTCTATTGGTAACACTTTGAAGCAATATTTCTAAAGTGTTACATATGAATCTTATGTAACACTTTTTTGTAACATTTTTATATTTGTAACACTTTAAAAAATATACTTCTAAGGTGTTACATATGAATCTTATGTAACATTTTTTTGTAGCACTTCGTAGAAATACTATTTTTGCCACCAAGTAGATTCGAACCCACGACCTGTTATGTATGGAAGTGGCAATTTGCCACTAAGCTAAGTTTATTATTATTACAACTTTTGCTTTGTTTTATACACACACACACACACACACACACACACACACACACACACACACACATATATATATATATATATATATATATATATATTATATGTAAATATAATATATTTTATTTAATAAAGTTTATATTTTATAATATATGTATTAAATTATATTATACATTGTATATATCAAATTTTATATTATATAGTATATAGTTTGAAAATTATATTATATTATATATTAAAGGACACAACAAATTAAAAATATCAAAAATATATAAAATAAATTTACCGAGTGATAAATATTCAATCGGTAAAAATAAAAAATATAAAAAAATATAAAATTAATTTACCGACAGATAAAAAAATTCTAACAGTAAAACAGTTAAATAATAAAGAAAATAATGAAAAAATAATTTACCGATGGAAAAAATTCCTAAGTAATTACCGACAACATCAATTTTCATTTGTAATTTTTTTAAAAAAGTAAAAATAAAATAAAAAAAGGTTTAAATATGAAATTGGTCTCCGTTAGTAAAAATTTAAAAATAAATAATAATAATAATAATAATAATAATAATAATATATACATGTGCATTTTTCGTTTCAGTATTAAGACGAAATTAATTGCCTTCGTAAAAATAAAAAATAAAAGCAAAACCGAAATACTTTGTAAAAAGAAAACAAAAATTCATTAAAAAACAGTACATGATGATGTCTACAATTTTTGGTTATGACATCAATTAATTAAATAAATCTTTGAAATAATTTAATGATAGTTATATAATTTTATGTTACTAAAATATAACTTAAAAAGTGTTACAATCAATAAAATATAGTGTTGCCAAGAGTGCTTCTTAAATAAAGTGATACCTATTTTTATACATAAAAAAGAAATAACTAAAACAAAGTAATACTTAAAATGTGTTACTTGTATAAAAGTGTTATATATAAGCGTTACATATTGATAAAAGTGTTACTTATTTGCGTTACAAAAGAAATAACAAAAAAAAGTGTTACTTATATAAAAGTGTTACCTATAAGTGTTACATATTGATGAAGTGCTACAAAAGTGTTACATAAATATTGTAATGTAAAAAGTGTTACAAACATGTGTTACATATGTACCTTATGTAAAAAGTGCTACAAAATTTGTGTTACCTAATGTCATTTATGTTGTAGTGGAATTTAGTGTAATTTTGAAATATTTAACTATGAATACTGATGTAATTTTTTGATGCAAAGATAATGTATTTAACATAATTATCATATATATGTTTGATCATTCGTTCTTTAATTGTTTGCGTTGGAGTCAATGTTGTTAAAATCGTATCCCAAATCCGAAAAAAGTTACTCATATTGTCTCAATGGCGGAGCCAGGAGACCCTAACAGGGTGGGTCAATCTACAAAAATGAGGTGGGCTAGATAGAAAATCCGGAAAAAAATAATACAATATTTTATAACTAATTCTTTTTAAAAAAAAAATCACTAAATTTTTCTTCTTAAAAGAGGGCTGGGCCAGGAGGTTGGCGGGGCCCTAGATCCACTAGTGTATTATCTTATTAGGGTCTGAATATGTGTGAGTATCCACGTCTACCCATCACTATCATCCCTAGTTGACCCCCTCAATTACAAATCCTGGTCCGCCCCGGACTTCCCATATACTCGAGAGTAACTTGTTACAAGTGAAAGTCAAGCAATTGGCCCACTTCCTTTATAGCTCTAAATTAATGTGACAACTGCCCTAGATTAGTTGCTCATATTGACGAAGGTCAAAATCTTGTCTCTTCTCTCTATATATTATTTTTTTCAAATCTTCTTAAACATATATAAAAATTTATTATACTTTTAACTTTTTCTACTTCGTACGGAAAATTTGACGGTTAGAGAAGGACCAACTTATGATCTGATTTGGCCTCATTGAAAACATTTCAATACCCTCAACTTTAATATATATCACGTACGTCAGATATCTCAAAAATTATGAGCCACAATTAGGTATCGTTTTTCGTACAATACAAGTTGTTCTCCGTCTGGTGTGTGACTGTGTGGACAGGAAAATTGAAGAAAACATTCTCAATTTGCTCAAACAATGGCATTCACAAATTTATTTCATTTTTAGGACATTACATATACATCGTACGACGGTACAAGATATTATTCAATCTTCTTCTTCATATTAATATTGCGACAAACATAATTGACCCTACGGACATATTAATCAGCATACAGTAGATAATGCACTAGCTTTCATTGGCCAAAAACTGCTAAATTGGGATACCCCTTATTGAATATATAGTTTAAAGACCACACCAAAAAAAAAAAAAAAGAACTAGAAGAAGAAGATGAAACCTATGTATGGGCTATGCATATATATATATATATATATATGGCATTAAGCTCTTTCTCTTTGTTATCTTTGAGAATCAATGCGCCCTCTGTTCCGTTCACATGAAATTTCTTCCATTTTCTTTATTAATTAATCATTAAACATTTTAATTTGTTGCTTGGTAAATGAATGACCACTTAAAACTTTGTTCAATCCCTTTTCTTCCCTGTTTGCTCATTATAATCAAGAAGCTCTTCTAGCAACTTATCATCATAGCACTCAAACTCAATCACGTCCCGTCCATGCATGGAACTAGAACCCGAACCAGAACCAGAACCTGAAGGCGTAGCAAAATGCGACGAGCTGCTCGGCAAATTGTACTCTTCGGGGAAATTGAGGATCGCCAAATGTCCCCTCATGTCGTATGCAGCCCTGTCGTAGGCTCTTGCGGCCTCCTCAGCCGTGTTGAATGTCCCCAGCCACACACGGGCCCCTTGCCGGGCCGAGTCGCGTATCTCCGCCGCGTATTTTCCCATGGCCGTTTTCGGACACCTCTATACTTAATCTCTCCGGCATCCTTTTCTTCATTTTTTCCTCTGTTGTTGTCCATTGCTGGATTTTGGTGTGTTTGTGGGCTAAGCTTTGGAGTGAGGTGGCACTTATATTTGTTCCGGAAGTTTGAAAAAGTTATATGGGGTTTGACCAAAAGAAGGGTCCAGCATATTACACGTGGATGATCTTGTGGTGGAAATATGGTACCACGTGGATAGAAGCTTCCATGTAGACCAAAATCTAGTATACATTGTATCTAGGCTGGTCAATGTGGTGGCTATGGAACTCTGTTTTCACTACTTTTTGCATTGTGGGATTTAATTTGAGTCATGCAATACTTCTAGCATTTGATTGAAAATAGAATGAAGGGTGAAAGAACTAAAAAGGTGGTGGTTTTAAGAATTATTAGATGCGCACGTGAATAAATTGATTCTTGGAATGGTCTAAATTGGTGTGAAGTCATGTTGCTGACCTCCCATATGACATAATAAAAATGAATTTACTTTAAACTTTAGAATTTTTTGTTTTAATTTGTATTTTATTATGTTCGTATTTACTTTATAGATTCGTTTCTTGAGCATTAATTAATAATTTATAGATTTATGATAACTTATCTAATCCTCAGAAAAAGTATTCAGTTAAAAAATATTTTATAATATTTAATATTTTATCTGAAACTTCAAATAAAAATAAAACATCAATTTTACAATAAAGGATCTAGTCTTAAAATAGCAATTATTTGCCAGAATAATTGTAAAGTTAATGATAGGACATTTATGAGGCATATACTCATCATAATTAGAATGCATTTGTATATATAAAAAAAGGACTAGATTATAATTTGAAATTGACATAAATGCCTCTAAAATGGAATTTTTCGTAGGTCCCACAGATCAACGTTTGTCGATTTGAAGGAATCAATGCAGGTACGTTCATTTGCTTAATTAAATTTGTACATTGAGAGCACTTGATAATTAGATTATATATAGACTTATAGCACTACAACATAAATGACATTAGATAACACAAAATTTGTAGCACTTTTTAGATAAGGTACATATGTAACACATGTTTGTAACGCTTTTTACATTACAATATTTATGTAACACTTTTGTAGCACTTTATCAATGTGTAAAACTTATATGTAACACTTTTATATAAGTAACACTTTTTAAGTATCACTTTTTTTTTCTTTTGTAACGCAAATAGGTAACACTTTTATCAATATGTAACGCTTATAAGTAACACTTTTTAAGTATCACTTTGTTTTTGTTATTTCTTTTGTAACGCAAATAGGTATCACTTTATTTAAGAAGCACTTTTGGCAACAATATATTTTATTGATTGTAACACATTTTAAGCTATATTTTAGTAACACAAAATTATATAACTATCATTAAATCATGTCAAATATTTATTTAATTAATTGATGTCAACAAACCTAAAAATTGTAGACATCATGTACTCTGTTTTTTTTAACTGAATTTTTGTTTACTTTTTACAAAGTATTTTAGTTTTGCTTTTATTTTTTTATTTTTTACGAAGGCAATTAATTCCGTCTTAATATCGACGAAAAATGCGAATGCATATATTTTATTATTATTATTTATTTATATTTTTATTTTTTACTAACGGAGACTAATTTCATCGTTAACTTTTTTTTAATTCTTTTTACTTTTTTAAAAAAAATTACCAATGAAAAATTACTTTCATCGTTATTTTCTTTATTATTTAATTTTTTTACTGTTAGAACTTTTTTATCTGTCGGTAAATTAATTTTATATTTTTATATATTTTTTATTTTTATTGATTGAATATTTGTTAGTCGATAAATTTATTTTATATATTTTTAATATTTTTAATTTGTTGTGTCCTTGAATATATAATATAATATAATTTTCAAACTATATACTATACAATATAAAACTTGATATATACAGTGTATAATATAATTTAATATATATATTATAAAATATAATCTTTATTATATAAAACATATTATATATACATATAATATATATGTCAGTGTGTGTTTGAGTATTATCTAATGTCATTTATGTTGTAGTGTAGGGAGCTTGATTTCCTTCCAAATAATTAATGTTGGATTCCTCCCACAACTCAAAGATTAATTATTCGAGTAATGTGCATTGTACATAATCTGAGCCATTCACCAAGAATTATTGAGGGTATTGGTTGATTATCAAAAGTCAAGAACATTAATTAAGTAATCCAAATTAATTATTGGTTTAATTACACGGACTGTTTAACTGTACATAAACATTATTGCTATGGCCATTTTGGCATATAAAGGTTTTGGATGTGTGTAGGGTAGTAGTTGGTTGACAAGCCATCGTGAAATAACATATGAATGAAATGAAGGAACAATATACACTACTAAACAAATCGATGTGTTAACACTTCAATTATAGTATTCCTATTGAATTCAACTCTTTAATAGTCACTGACTGTGTCACAAAAGTTGTTTTAGGTGTTGGAGTTCACCCAACAAAGACCCTCTAACGCTCAATTCAATTCTTGAGCAATAAGAATAATTTAAAAAACCTCTAATAGTTAGGATATGAGGTATTTATGGACAAATAAGTTGCGCTTGACTTGATGGACTTTTTGACCTTATGCCTTAACGAGCTTAGTTATGTATTATTACCTAAATTAATAAAATTAATTATGTTGAGTCTTTATTTATTCTTAGTTTGGTCTATAATACAAATAATTCTCTTGGACTTTGTCTATTGAGCCGGATGATAGCCCATCCTAGTCCATAATTCCAATTGTATAATGAGCTAGAGAATAAAATTAAACATCACAAGGATAGCTTATAAGGAACAAATTTGTGAGCAGTGGCAGTAGACCTAGATGTTCCTAATTGCCGGTTCACAAGCCTTGGAGCTAAAAGTCTCAAAACTTGGTTTGGTGCGTAGGGTTAATGCTAACACTTAGTCCAAGAGCCGTTTGTTTGTTCAGAAAACAGGCTTCAATGCTGGGTCCCTTTGTGGATCTAGGAGTGACCAAATGGAACCGAAACCGGATTCCGACCAGAATCGTGGTCAACAATTGACCATTCAATGGTTCAAAACTGGAACCGGAACCGTGTAGGCGAGTTCTGGTTACTTAGTAACCGTCGGTGGAACCAACAATTAAAACAACCGGTTCAATGTTAAAACCAACGATTTTTATTTTTATTTTTTTGGTAAAGATATGCTAAATATTTATTATGATGATTTATATTCGTAACTATATTACACACGTTTTAAACCAAATATTATAAATGAACTGCGTCAATTTGGATTCTTCTATACTCTAATGGTATATATATAGACAATTTAATATTATTATTAATATTAAGTGCAAAACTTATTTGAATATTAAGTACCCCAAGTCTTTTTCTTTCTTTTTCTTTTTTTTATAACTGAAATTGATAAATCATTTTAAAAAAATAAAAAAAAATTCAAAAGATAAGCAAAGGGTTCTGGTTAAAACTGGAATCAGAACAGTGAAGGAACCGGATTCCAAAACTGAACCTTCGGTTTCTATTTTGGAACTGAAACTGTGGGACAACGATTCTCATTCCGATTCCTCCAAAATGAGAAATTGAAAGCAGTGGTCAGGAACCATGGCCACCCCTACATGGGTCTATTGATACTAGATAAACAAGTGTAAGAAAGTAGTATGTGGTTTATTTTATACTAGATCTTCTATTTTATTTTCTACTCCGTCTTGTATTTTTCACCAATATTATATGGATATCACATGTATATATAAGATAATATCATAAATTTATATGTGGTATTTATCTATTGTATTCGGATTGGATGTATTCCGGAAATGGTATGGTAAAGAAAATAGCGGAACCAAATGGGGCATTTGATGATTAATTCTCCTATGACTATTCAATATTCAGCATTGAAATTCATTATTATGTCAAGGATATTAGCCTGGAAAAAATTTCTTTCCTCACTTCTAATATTTCAATTTTACATTTTAGTTTTAAAATTATTGTTCTTTTTTTGTTTTCATACCCACTTAAATTCAGATCAAAGTAAAACATCAGCATGATGTCATATAGGGAGTGTTTATACAAACTCTAAAATAGTTATTTTTTCGCCATAGAAGTTGAGATTCCTTTTAGAGTTTGTAAATACTCCCATACAGCAACAAAATAGCAGAAGGTTGAGTCCATAAGGTCAATGTTATGCAACCCGGTCTGAACTGACCGATTCGACCAGTATAACCGAGAATCAATCACATGCACGGTCCAGTTATATATTAAATAACTAGAAAATCGTTGTCATTTGATCTGGTCAAATCCGTCCACAAACCTGGAATCTGGTGACCCGTTTACTCTGATTCCTTTTTTTTTTCTTTTTTTAGAAAAGTTTTTATTTTAAAACAACAATTGACGAAAATATGTTTGTGAAATTTCATATAACTTTATGCATTTGGATATTATGATTTATTAATTTATTTTTTATTTTTAATTGTATTTGTTAGTATTTTTTGTATATGTATTTATTTTTTACATGTGTGTACATACATAATATATGTGTGTGATTGTATACGGGCAACTAGTTTTTAAGAACGTTTTAATCGGTTGAACCAGTGATTCAGTTACAAACTCGATTCGATATTCGATCTGGGTTTGAAAGTATTGCAGGAGGCATAAATGCTCATGAAAACCTAATGATCTATACACCATACCATATGCAAATCTAATGATCTCTGCACCATACCATACGCGATATTACTTTTCGATATTCATCAATAAATACCACATTCTCTATTATTTTAAGGTTTTTATATTTGGGCATTCACTTTATTTAGCTCGATTGATTTTTTTTAAAGGAAATGGAATTATATTAATTGTGTTGGAAAACGTCCACAAGTGTTAAGTAATAATCATTTGTTTGGTAAAAAAAAAAAAAGCAAACTCATGAGCAATTCAAATATCGTTGAATCCAAAACAAATTACCAGATAACGGAATAGACTGTTTGAGACGCATAACATTTTCATAGATATAGAGGCATGGAGCATGTTGATACGTATAAAATATACGTGTATTTATGGGCTTATGTTGGTACATATTTTATACATTTGCATGTATCTTTAGCGTGTTTTAGTTGGTTTCCTTTGTTGGGCGTGATACTACGTATTCTTGTGATTTTGATAGGAAACAGAGCTTTATTTGCAAAGATATCAGTAGGATGACCTAGACAAGAATGCCAAATGCGAAGAGATGATCAAATTCGCGAAGAAAATGATGAAGAAGAGAAAACACGATCCACCTGAATATTATTACACAGTCGTATACATTGTATCCACGTGATTTTACACGTTCGTGCGACTTGATCAGGAGAAAAACAGAGGCTGAAACACAATACACGACTAGACCGCGTATTTTTACACGATCGTATATGTTGTCCGTCGGTTGATTTTGTTTCCTAATTTCATCGGGACTCTACCAGGGATCTCTCAAAGCATCTATAAAAGGAAGATCAAGCCATATGCTAAAGACACACAATTTTACACCACAAGATATGAGATTTTACACACATCTAGGGCAAGATACACAACACAAGGAAGAACAACGCAAGACCTTTCGCATCTTAAAAGACGCGAGAGTTCAAGACTTTGAAGAATGATCCATCCTAAAAAAAAGAATTCTATCCTCATAATTTAGATCTTTCGTTTTGTACTTAATCCAATGTCAACTTAATTGATTTCAAGTTTATCTATGAACTTGTTTTCAAATATGTTAGGCTAAATTTCTTGATCCTAGGACATGATCAAAATGTGGATTCATGTTAATTCTAATTTGATTGTTTCTTTTTAATTGGTTTCTTATATTCTACTTTTGAATTCGAGTGCTTGTTTCTTATAGATTATCTGGCCAATAATTTGCATGTCTTATTTGTTAGGTTAAAATTTGGGAAATGAGATCTAACTTTTGAAAAATAAATTCATAACATAAACGGTAATTGAGTCGGATGACCTATAAATGTTTGTGGGGGTTTACTTCAATTCTAACAGCTTTTGGGAGTTCATAATTGTATGGGTAGGGATACTTGCAATTCTTATTAATCAATTGTTTTTGCGCCATACAGGAGAGGAAACAAACTACTTTAGGAATTGAACCCATAAATACACAGATTGATAAAATGTTAATTAGAATTAACATTGATGAAGCATGTTAAGATTATGTTCCTAGGATTGCTTTTCGTATTTATTTAAAATCTTTTGAAGTTCAGGTTTATATATTCATTAGATAATTTTATTTGATAATTTGGGTTTAGTTTAGATAAATCAACATCGTGATTTTCGATAGCTTCAATAGAATTGTAGTACGAGACTACTGCACTTTATGTGTTTCGTATTCAATCCCTAAGGTATACGACCTTGCTCGCTGCTATCTGCTAGCTACATCGTACACTTGTGGTATAGTGATAGGATTTTTACGATCAAGTATTTGGCGCCGTTGTCGAGGATTGAAATATTCTACAAAATATAGAAATAAGCAGTTCAATCTTAATACCATTGCGCGCCATTTTGAGGTTGATATAAGCCATATGGAGCCATTGGAGGGCAGCCGAAGCATCAACTTAAATGCTATCCATACCATGAAAATCATTAGCAATGAGGAGAATATCCTCTGTTTTCAACAAAAACTCGGGTCTTCGTTTCCCCTTCCTAACCCACAGCTCACAGCAGTGATTGATAACCAAATCAACTGGCTTATGTACTCTGAGGAGCATATCAGAGTCATGCAGGGTTTGGCTGCACGAAAAAGGCGTAGGGTAGCCGGGTTGCCCGACGAAGAAGACTTGGTCATGGAGGCGCAGGAGTATGATAGGCAGGAGAGGGGGTTTGAGCAAGGCTTCCAACAGGGAAGCTTCGATCAAGGCGGCCCACAGGACAACCCGACATTCGAGAGCTCCCGCCAAGCGAGGAGCGTGGGGGACAAGATGATCATGACAGTTACTCATGCATTTGAGGAAAGCTTGCGGCAAAGATCGAGTGATTTCCGTGCTTACCAAGAAGTCCAAGATCAAAGGTACTGCAGACGCAGAGCTTGTGGAACCAAGCACACGAGCAAATGAGTCGGAGATATTGACGTGCTACGGATCGAGAATTGGCATATCTCCCAGGGCCACTACCCGCCGCCACCCCCACAGTGATCTAGGTCCTTTCCACACTTTTCATTGAAATTCTACCTTCTCTTGCATGAGCTATAATTTCATTCAAGTTTGGGGGGGAGAGGTAGTATATTTTTTTGATGGGTGTGGCGTTTGCATTCATTTAGTTGCATGTAGAGCATATAGGTTGCATTGCATTAGATGTTTTAATTTTTTTATGGTTTTAGCGAGTTTATTGCTTTCCTAGTTGATAGGGAGTGAGTTGACCGCTTTTGTGTGTTTGTTGTGTTTTGATTGAGATCTTGACCTTGGGAGCATTTGCGAATTGATTTGTGTTGTTTTGAATTAGACGTTGAGTGTGAGTTGATCGGGTTGAAAATGGTTCACGTGGAGCATGTGATTATTGAATCTTGGTGAACATACTTTGAATTGTGCACTTACAAGCCTGTGAGTTTTTGAGCCATTACTGCTTTCATAAATATGCAGTCTTGTTGTGATTGAGTGTGTCATTCATGTTTGAGTTGAATTCTAGAACTTGATATGGTTTCTCCGTCAAAGTCACATGTTGTATGCATTCATGAAGATGATTCTAGGCCATCTTTGTTAAGCCTTTGAAGCCTTTTGCTTACCCTATGATATTTGATTTCCCTAGTTAGCCAATTTGAGCCTATTGCCTGATTTTTGATAGCCACATTTTAAGCCTTCGAATCCTATGTAATGTAACTGTTACCCTGAGCTTAAGCGTATAGAATTGAGAAAAAAAGGGGATGAATAAAGGATTGAATGGAGGGGTGTCATAAGTCAGAAAATGTGTACATGTGGGGAACTTGGGAATAAAAGATGAAAAAAAGAGGAAAATACTCACAAATGTCGAAAAAAAAAACGAAAAAACGACTGCAAAGTGAGTCGGCCAGAAGTGAAAAATAGGCTGAGAATCGTGATGTAAGGCGAAGGGAATAATGTGTATGAAAAAGAAGGGAGAAATAGAAAAGTGAGAGGATATAAGGCGATTGGAAGCACATAGTCGAGTGGAATTAGAAAAATGGTTAGAGAAGAACAAAGGTGTTTTCCAATCTATACGCTAGAGTTGAGTCACTTTATCCATATTTCCCTACCTTAACCAAAGAGCCTTCATTACAACCTTAAATAAAGTCCTTTATGATTTGTGAATTCCATACAGACGAGTGGCGGAGATGTGAGACGATTCGCAAGCATATGGTAATTCTTCAGCATTGATATGACTTGAGCGAATACACGTCTCTTATCATTCTAGTGAGAAGAGTATACACTTTATCCTTGAGCTGCGTGATTTGAAGTGTTTTACCTTGATTTTTATAAACTTGTGCTCTGTGTTAACTCTTTGAAACTTGGTTGATTTGTGCTTGATGTCTATGGATAGATGACATGGATTATGATGCGGTGTTCTTGAGTTGCTCTTCTTTTCCCCAGTTGTGTTGTCTTGTTTATAAAGTGTTGACCGGGACTGTCAACATTTTAAGTTTGGGGGTTTGATTGACTGGTATTTTGCATGTATTTTGGGCTTAATATTGGCTAGAATGTGTGGATATGCATGCGTTATATGAGTAAATTGGGTATTATTCTTGTTTTGTGGAATTGGATTACGCTTTGCTCGTTTTGTAGGAATTTATCTATATTTGTAGCATAGTGGCAACAATTCGGGCATTGCAACCGCCAATACTTGACATGAGTGACGAAGTTTGGAGTCGAATCGAGAAGAAGTTGGACGAACCGGGCGAGAAACGGAAGAAAATAGTATATGTGCATATTGTTCCAGGTGAGCAGCAACCAATACGGTTTAGCAGAAGTAGTAAGAGAACCAAGAGTCTAGCTGAAGACGTAAAACTTAGCATTTTTGGGAGGAAACCCAAATTTTAATCGCCTTTGTTCAATTTGATTTTGATTTTTACTAAATTAATTTTTGGTTTTATTTGTTTTTGTGAGTTGTTGTGTAAGAGGCGTCACGATAGTCTTCGGGTTATAAAAAAATGAAAATTCAAAAAAAAATATTCATATGGAACGTGTAATAATACACAGCCGTGTATTCTGCCAAACAGAGACAGAATACACGGGTTGGCCATGTATTAATACACGTTCGTGTATTCTGTTCGACAAAAAACAGAAAGCAACAGACATAATACATGTGTATTAATACACGAAATGTGTATTCTGATCGTGGTCAATTTTTCTTCCCATTTTAACTTCAAACACTCCAAATTTATCTCACTTCTTCCCCTTCTAAACCATAGGCCCACTTCAAATGCACCGTTCCCACTTCAAATCTTCAAATAAGAGTTCATATACTTCACCCTCTCAAGAAACCACCATAAATTTCTTCCATTTCTCCATCTTTACTTGTTTTTCTTCAAGTTTGGGGGAGGGGTTTAGAAATATTTAGAAATTTTTTAGATTTTCAAATAAAAAAAATTCATACCCAAATCCATGGCTTCAAGAGAAAGAGAATGTGGTGCAAGGAGGAACACAAGAAGAAGGAGGGAACCAATGCCGGAACCCGAGCCAAAATACGAGATGAACCAATCAGAATACTTCAATGTCATTCTCCCGGACGAAACATACCGATCTCATTGGTAGAATCTCTTCATCAAGAACTTAATTTCAACCAGGAATCCTAATGAACATTGTCTTACTACTTTAGGGTTATTGAACGAATTATTTGCTTTATGTGAGTGAATTGATTGGGATGTGTTGTTGGTTATTATAAAAACAAATTGATGGGGATAAGATTTAGATTGGCAAATGAGCCGAGAGAGCTTTCAATTTATGAATTAAATGCAATATATCAAACTCCAACGTATGGGAAGGAAGAGCATGAGGAGTTTGATATGCTTAATTGGTTTTTGGAAGGAGATAATGGGGCATAGAATTTATACACCGGGTACCTTAAAGGCTTCGAGTATTAGGAACCCCATTTTTCGATATACACATCGCACATTGGCGAAAATGGTGTTCGCTAGAGAAGATAGTAAGAGAGTTATTCATATAGATGAGTTGTTTATTTTATGGTGTATGGCCACGGAAACTGAGGTGGTGGCCAATGCCGGGGAATTCATCACTCGTCAGTTTTATAGGGTAAAGAATCAGCAGAAAGGGGTGATTTGTCTTGTATGCTTAATTACACCTATCACCGAGCACTTTAATATTAATTTTAGTTGATATGCGCATGCGGATGGTGAGGGAAAAGTTGATTTGAATGTCTTGTCTGCAATGAAGATGATTCGGTATGATGGGTGTGACTATTGGCTTCTTCATGCGAATATGACTAAAATTAAAGTCTCAAATCTGGATGCTACCTCAATTCGTAATAGACGTAATTGGCTTATGAGGGGAGAACAAGCTGCTGCTACACAAGATGAGCCACAAGTTGACACGGATAGGCTAAAATCTCCTAGGCAAAGCGGTAGGTGACAAGGGAATTTGAGTGATAGAATTGAGCAGTTGGAGGTTCATGTAGGCTCTTTGATGGATGATACATACCAATTGTTAGCTACAGTTGATGAGTATGACACCGAATACTTGCAGCATTTTGGTACAATCACTCAACAGGAACAACAAATGTACGAGATGATTTCTCGTATAGATCAGTGGCATATCCAACAAGGCCACTATCCTCTGCCTCCTCCACCACAGTGATCCAAGTAAGTACTTATAACACATTCTTCTTTCTTTTGATAACTTCCTTATGTATTCGGGACGATACATGATTTAAGTTTGGGGGGTTGTCAAGAATGCATGATTTTGTAATGTTGCATTTTTGAATTGCATTTAGGTTGCATGTATAAGCACATAAAAATTGCATAATAAAAAAATTTATTTTTTTTATTTTGTTTAGCATGTTTATTGCTTTTGTGTGAGTTAGAATTAGAAGTATGAATTAGTATAGAATGCCTTCATTTGATTTTATTATGAACATTTGGTTTCATGAAAAGAAATACTTGGTGAATATGTGACGAATTTTTCAAAAGATGTCGGTTGCTTGTTTGGTTGATTGAGAAAGTTGGGTATTTGAGCATGATGCGAAAAATAAGCCTGTGAGCTTTTGTGTCTATAACTGCTTTTATCTTGTGCAGCCTTTTTTTATTTTTTTTTTTGCTGAGTGTGTGATTCATGTTGTTAGAACTCTATAACGTGCAATGGTGTCTTTATAAAAATCACATGTGTGTGCGATTTTTGAAGATGATTTAAGGCCATTTTTGTTTGAGCCTAAAAAGTCTACATATAAACTCATGATTCCCTAGTTAGTCAATTTGAGCCTAAGCACGTTTATTGTTAGCCACATTTTGAGTTTTTAACTTAACATATTTTTTCCTCAAAACTTGAGCTTACTGAAAAGTTTATAATTGACGGAGATCTGGTTTAATTTTTGAAACAAATGTTGGCAAAGTAGGGATGAGCAGTGCGTAGTTGAATGTTGAAGCTCGAAAAGATATTGAAGTCAAAGAAAAAAAATAAGAAATATTCGAGCACTTAGAAGAAATGAAAAAAGAAAAAATTTTGGAAAATTGAGAAATTGAGAGCTTAAGTCAAAAGAAAGAAGCCAATGGCCTAAGAATGAAAAAGAAGAAAAATGGTGGAATAAGAAATATGATTTGAAGAAGAAAAAAATAAGTGAATGCTTCTTTAGATGAAGTTGGGTGGTGAGTTGAAAGTCTGTGTACTTAAATTCTATATGCTCAAATTAAGTAACTTAATCCATATTTTTCCACCCTAACCAAAGAGCCTACGTTACAACGAAAGAAAAAGTCCTTTTTTATTCTGAAATTGTAAACACTTGAGTGGTAGAGATTTTGGACGAGTCGTAAACATATAGTAGTTCTACTTCATTGAATTGATTTGAGAGTATACACTTCCTATTTACTTTGAGAGTTGAGTGATACACTTTATCTCGTATGTTGCGATGTCAAATGCTCGAACGAGTATTAATTGTGTTAAATTTGCAATTGATAGTTTTTTGATGATGAGTTACGTATTTACTAAAGTGTTGATTGAAACTATGTGTTTGTAGTGTCCTTGTATTGTTCTATCCACTCCATTGCATGCATTTATTTTTCTTAGTTTGCTCGAGGACGAGCAATTGATTAATTTTGGGGGAATTTGAATCGTTTCAAATATACGTGCATTTAGGGGCATATTTTGCTACATATTTGATACACTTGCATTTATACTTAGTGTGTTTTAGTTGGTTTCCTTTGTTAGAGTGATACTGCGTATTTTTGTGATTTTGATAGGAAATGGAGAAGAATGCCAAATGCGAATAGACAATCAAATATGCGAAGAAAATGATAAGAACAGAACACACGGTCCACCCGTGTATTATTACACGGTCGTGTATGTTGTATCCGTGTGATTATACAAGTTCGCGCTACTTGATCCGGAGAAAAATAGAGGCTAAAATGCAATACACAACCCGGTCATGTAATATTACACGGCCATGTATTTTGTCCGTCGGTTGATTTTGTTACCTAATTTTATCGGGACTCTACTAGGGATCTCTCAAAGAATCTATAAATGGAAGACAAGCCCTAAGCTCAAAACACACAATTTTACACCACCAGATACAAAATTTTACACACCTTTAGGGCAAGATACACAACATAACGAAGAACGACACAAGACCTTTTGCATCTGCGAAGGCGCAGAGTTCAAGACTTTGAAGAATGATTCAATCCACATAGTATAGCTCTTTTTTTTGGTACTTAATTCACTGTCAACTTATTTGATTTTAAGTTTTTCAATGAATTTGTTTTCCAATAGGTTAGGTTAAACTTTTTGATACTAGGACATGATCAAAAATGTGGATTCATGTTATTTCTAATTTGATTTTTTCTTCTTAATTGGTTTCTTATGTTCTATTTATGAATTCGAGTGCTTGTTTCTTGTAGATTATCTAGCCAAAAATTTGTATGTCTTATTTGTTAGGTCAAAATTCAGGATATGAGATCTAACTTACGAAACAATAATTCATAACATAAACGGGAATTGAGTCGGGGACTTATAACTGTTTGTGGGGTTTACTTAAATTCTAATAGCTTTTGGAAGCTCGTATTAATTGTATGAGTAGGGATACATGTAATTCTTATTAATCAACTGTTTATGCACCACTCGGGAGAGGGAATAAACTACTTTAGGAATTGAACCCATAGATACACAAAAACTGGTTTTAATGAAACTTTAATTGGAATTAACATTGATGAGGCATGTTAAGATTATGTTCCTAGGATTGCTTTTCATATTTGTTTGAAATCTTGTGAGGTTCGGGTTTATATATTCATTAGATGTTTTTATTTGATATTTTATGTTTAGTTTAGATAAACAACATCTTGGTTTTCGATAGCTTCAGTAAAATTGGAGTACGAGATTATTGTACTTTATGTGTTTCGTATTCAATCCATAAAGAATACAATATTTCTCGATGCTATCTACTAGTTAAACTGTACAGTTGCGGTATAATGAAAATATGTTCACGATCACACGTTGCGTCTCCATGCATTGTGAGAATAACTAAGACTACATCTCCATAGACTGAAGTGTTAGGAACATTTCTTCTTTAAGTAATAAGAAGTGACTCTCTGAGAGCCCAAAACTCAGCTTCCTCTGGGTTTGAAGTGTCTGGAAATTTATTCAATAATCCAAAACTAAAATTACTTGATTCATCCATTGAAGTGTCTGGAAATAGTTCAAGGCATTGCGTCCACTAAGCCGCCAGTGTACCCGATGGTATTAACTATGGAAGGTTCAAAGCCACAAGCTACCTTTCCGGAAGCAGTATTGTCTCTTGAGGACTGGTTGCATGTCTGCATTCATGCATGCATTAATTTCCACTGATGTGGGGGATTGTTGGAAATTTGGTTTAGATAAAGCGGGTGTCATCCCGACTTTGACCAAATTTTCGGTGGCTAAGAATTTAATTCTGGAGGAATTAAATTGTGAATTGTTAATCTACTTTTCGAGTAGATGTTCGTAGTATTTTATATTTCTCAAAACCGAATTTCGGTGATGAGTGAGAAATTAATGTTTGATAAATGGTTTTATCATGATTTTGATGATTTTGTTTTTATACCAAAACAATGTTTTTAAAGGTTGTCCAAATACTCCTAAATGATTTAAAATGGTTTTAATATTTTCCGGAGTATTTCTTCAAGTTTGTTTTCGACTAAAATGGACAACGCTTTTAATGATTTTATGTCAAAATGTTTTTACATCAAAACTATGTCCCTGAATATTGTCCTAATACTCCCGATCGGTCTAAAATGTTTTTACTATTTTTCGGAGTATTTCTTGGAGTTTATTTTCGATATAAAATTAGACAATACTTATGTTTCAGTTCGACCTGGTCGCCTTTATAGGGCAACCCGCACTGTGTTGAGTTTTAGAACAGAAAAAGGGACGGAGGGAAAAACAGGAGGCGCACCTGTCGACCCTAGGGCGACCCGCCTGAAGCCCCCAAGAACAGATTCATCTGTTTCCTATTTTGTCATGATCGATCCGGGTCCAAGATGAGGGTGACTGGTCGCACCCCCTTTCGACCGGTCCCCGTAAAAATTACAGAGTTTTCAATTTCAACTTATCTCTGCGTGACCGGTCGAACCCCTCTTTTGACAACAAACTATCCGTTGAGTTTACAGACAACTTTTCCTTGATTTAAGGGGTTGATTTCTAACAGCTCTTTTCTTCAATTGTCTTAATATTTTTTTACAGAATTCATGTCCCCAAGAGGAGCCTATCATGTACAAGACATCTTCTATAAATAGAGGAAGAATTGAAGCAACACAATATAGAGAGAAAACTACAACACAACAAGATACACTCAAGAATACACTTGTTCTTACATTGTCTTATTTCTTGGGTGATCTAGGTGTTAGGTGTAAGAAGATTGTGGTAATCTTCTTATTGAGGTGTTGAAGAATTTGGTATTCTTCAAGGTTGAAGATTGTGGTAATCTTCACAAGGTGCCGTTGGAGATTGTGGTAATCTTCAAGAAGAGATTGTGGTAATCTCAAAGGTGGTATTGAAGAAGAGTGTGGTGCTCTAAAAGGCGTTGTTGTAAGTTGGTGTTGTATTAATTTTGGTAATTAATAAAATCTTTTTTTCTTTTTGAAACCCATCCCGGATATACTGGGGTGGTAGAGGATTAGGCCCTAGGTGGGTTGAACCTCTATAATCGACGTGTGTTGTTTACATTCCGCACCTTTATTATTGTCTTGGCTTGTTTTATTCGAAAAAGAGGGCGAAATCGAAAAGATGGAGATAATCTATTCACCCCCACCTCTAGATTATCGTAGCTGCTTGGACTTACAATTAATACACGATGTTGGCCACGCGAATGGGCATAGTTTATCGTAGTATAAATACTAGAAGGTGTTATTGGTTGGATACACTATAACACAAGTGTATGATCACAAATGGGCCTTGGACCGGACCGACCCTTTGGGCTCGGGTTCGAGTTGATTAGTTTTGTAACTTGAAAATGGGCTTGGCCCAAATTCAAGAATCTGTTTGTAGCCTCGATGAATCTAGACATTGGAGGTGTCTAGGTTCATGTGTGGATGAATCTAGACATTGGAGGTGTCTAGGTTCATGTGGCTTTTCGAAGAACATTTTCAAGAACACTTCCTTCTGCACTCGTGTCCAACAACCAGTTCTCGCTCCTTCGAGTTCGAAAGGTGCCTTTGTGTCTATTGAGTGTGAGTTTTGCATGTATTTTAGGGCATATTTATGGCTATAATTGTTTATAAACATGCAATAACGTGTATGAAATGGTATATATTCGCTCTTTGTGGAAAAGATATTACGCTTGCTTGTTTTGTAGGAATTTAACGATATTTGGAGTGATTTTGTGACAAATACGAGCATTGCTACCTAGAATCATCAAGAATCGAGCGATTACACCCAAGTGGAAGCCAACTATATGGAGTCTAGAGTCATAGTGATGAGTCGTGTGGCAAAAGAAGCATGGATTATCAAACAACAAGGAGATTTATCTCAAGGAACATCCAAACGCGTATGGAATTTCCATCACTGGCAGGGTTTAGTATTTTGGTCATAACTCTCTCTACAAAATTGATATTGAGCTGATTCAAGTGGCTATGGAAAGCTACAAGAGAGGGCTACAATTCTTATGAAGACCCCGCAAACAAATTTGGACGTTTGGGTGGCGCACGGGTAACCCGTATGTGGACGCACGACCCGTGCGCCCTACAGAGACTGGATGTTTTCTACGGGATGGCGCACGGGTAGACCGTGCGCCTTACAGAGACTGGATGTTTTTTATGGGATGGCACACGGGTAGCCCGTGCGCCAACGCACAACCCGTGCGTTCTTGCAGAAAACTCCAAAAATGACAGCAAATTGACCTAGGCTTCTAAAATGGTATGAATACCACTTTTTGGGGCGCACACCAGGGGAGGAAAGGTCCGGAAAAGACCCAAGAACACAAGAAATAGCTGAAATTAATCAAGGAATAATCAAGGGAAGAATCGGGTCGAATCGGAGCTTGAGGATTGAAGATTAATCGAGAGATTATCCATTTCCCTAAGTTTTCTCATTCTTTGTGCTTTAATCTTTCATTTTAGCTTGCCATGAATATGAACAATTTGTCTATGATTTGTTTATTTGTAATGAGTAGCTAAACTTCTTGTGATTTCCGGGTTTTGGAAGTAGATTAATTGAACTCTTGTTGAATGTTTTAATCTTAGTTGAAGTTATTGTCTTGAAGCCTATTTGAGTACTTTGTTCTTATTCTTGTTTTATCACTTGGCCAATGATTTAACTTGTTTGATATATTGATTCATAATTCGAGAGATGAGTTTCAATATTAGATCTTGAGTACTTGACATGAATATTTGCATAATCGAGAGGTTTGTGAATATTTGTGAGGATATTTGATCTTTTGTGCATTTGGGAGTTGTGTATCTTATGTTGAGTAGAGATGCTAGCATAGATATTTCAATCTACACTTTATATACATCTCGAGAGGGAGGATAAAATACCATTGTGATCGTCTTATAGGTGTATCGATAATAACTTTGGCTTTGATTAAATCGACAACAAGAGGAATATTAATTGAAACCATAACCCGGGAATCCATTTCCTTCCCTTGATAATTCCATTATTCTTAGTATCTTGTGTTTTTGTGGTTAATCTTGTCTTTACTTCCACAACAATCATCAAATTTCGATCGTCTAAATAAAAATAAGACTATCTTAGTTCAATACTTAGCGCATAAATTTATTAGTCTCCGTGGATACGGCCTTGCTTACCCTATTCTATAAACTACACCGTACACTTGCGGTGAAGCTAAAAATAAGGCGAACAAGTTTTTGGCGCCGTTGCCCGGGACTAATAAAATTTTTGGTGCTAATATTGCGATAGATAGAATTATTTTTAATTTAGACTTTTTTTTATTTTATTTCATTTTTCTTTTGTAAATTCTATCTCTACAATGTTTGATTTGTTTCTTTGAATTGGTATAGGTGCACCCGCTCGAATGGATTTCAATAATCGGAATTCTTACGCTTATCGGGAATAATCCTACTCCTATGTGCTATTACCCAGATTGGGGGAATTACGAAGATTTTTCATATACTAGCACGGAGAATATGATTCCACCCCATCAAGGTCCAACGTAATGAATGGGTTTACAAATGCGCAGAGGCAAAACCATCTTTAGAAGAAGCCCTCACCTTGTTAAGGATGCAAACAAGTTTGTTCGGAGCGAGTCGAGGACCGCTTTACTCGCGATGAAGCAAATAAGCCATCTTTAGAAGAAGCCCTCACCTCATTCATAAATCAATCCAATGCATTCATGAGTGAAACTAGAGTCGCTTCGCAAGGCAAGACGCAAGGGTGGATAAAATAGAGCTACAAATGACACAGATGGCCGCCTCGATAAAAAATCTCGAAACCCAAGTGGGCCAATTAGTTACAATTGTTGGTGGGCAATATCAAAAGGGTCAATTTTCAAGCACCACCAAGCCAACTCAAAGGAACAATGTAGTGCCATTCATCAAAAGAGTGGTATCGACTACGAGGAGCCAAGATTCTCGCAAAAGCAAGAAAGTTCGAACCAAACACGGATCGTATGTCTATGCACTTTCACCGTGTGTGGTGTCGAAAAGGAGCAGAAACAGACAATGAACACATGAATGCAGTCGCGTGGATGCCCTTAGTGCGTGCGTGATATCATAAGAAAGCTATCCCATAACGAAACGAACACTCGTGGTACATACGCATTACCTAACACCATGAGCATAATTCAAATCCAAGTGTTCCAACATCGGACTCCAACACTTGCTTGAAATCCCAATTATGCATTACTAGATGCAAACAATGGAAAAACGGTTCTTGACCACGATCCAAAGCAGCTAATATATGCATTCAAAGGTGGTACGAATCGAAATTAATAAGCGTCAAGCTAAAGACGTTAAATATAGCGCTTGTTGGGAGGCAACCCAACGGTTTGTGGTGTGATTTTTGTTTTTGTTTGTTTTCTTTTTGTAAAAAAAAACTGAGTTACGGCATCACGCACGGGTGACCTGTGCGCTAGGCGCACGCCCGTGCATGCCATGGAGGGAGGAATAATGTGGCTTCGGCATGAAGCACGGGCAGCCCGTGCGTCCTTCAGCTAAGACAATATTAAGGTACAAATCTTGAAGTGATGGTTGAAAGAAGTAGTCCTAGCGATAGGAGGAGATGCGAAGGAGGGCCATTATCCACCACCACTCGCACAAAGCTGAATCGTAAATCCACACAGTTTAATATTGAAATTCTATCTTCTCTACGTGCGATATAATTTTATTTAAGTTTGGGGAGAAATAGTTATTTTGATATGAAATGTGTGGATAAAAAAATTGCATTAATTTTGTGTGTTTTCATATAGTTGCATGTAGAGCATTTTAGGTTGCATTTGCATTAGAAACACGTTTATTGGTTTAAGACGTTTATTGTTTTCATAGATTGTAGGGAGTGAGTTGATCTCTTGATTGTAACTTGTGCTTGATTTTGAAAATTTTGTATTGTTTGGATTGGGTGTTGAGCATGAGTTGATTGAACCATGAATAGATGATATTGAGCATGTGGATATTGAGAACATGGTTTGATGCTTTGAATTACGTATTTGCAAGCCTCGTGAGCTTTTGAGCCTTTACTTTGCTTTCATCATATGCGCCTTGTTTGATTGATTTGAGTGTATCATTCATGTTGTTAGAATTCTAGAACTTGCTCGTATCTCTCAAGGTCACATGTTGTATGCGAATTGTGAAAATGATCAAAGGCCATTTTTGTTAGCCCTTCAAGCCTTTTGCTTACCTAAGATGATATTGAAATCCCTAGTTAGCCAACTTGAGCCTATTGTCTAATTTCTTGATAGCAACAATTCAAGCGCCTTAACTTGATATATTTGTTACCCTACACTTGAGCGTATAACATTGAGTAGAGGAGTGAATGAGGTTGAATGGGTTGGAATTGAAAAGTTGGATAATTGTGCAAAATTGGTTGATGGGAACAAAAAAAAAAAAAAGAAGAAAAGGAAGAGAAAAGAAAGGTTGAAAATTCATAAAAGAGTCGAAAAAAATTGACTTTATGATGTGAGTTTTCATTGAATGAACTTGGAGGCTAAGAATTGTATGTGAGGTGATAATGTTTACAAAAGAAAGGGGATGGAGATAAGAAGAGTTGATGAAAATAAGAGATGATTTGGGTAGCATATTGCTTTAACGTAGATGATTTATATGCTCACCGGTCTATACGCTCGAGTTTGAGTCACTCTATCTATATTTTCCTACCCTAACCAAAGAGCCTTCATTACAACCAAAGAGAGAAGTCCTTTTTGATTCACAAATTGCATACATTCTAGTGGCGGAGATATGAGACGATTTGCAAGCCTATGGTAATTCTTCAACATTGAATTGAATTGAGCGTAAACACATCCTATATTCATTTGAGATGAGAGTATACACTTGATCTTTGTGAGGCGTAATTCTTAACATTTACCATGGTTTCTTTGATATGTGCTCTATGTTAGATGTTTGAGGCTTGGTTGATTCATTTCTTGACACCTACGATAAACAATGCGAATTTTATGGAGTTATTGTGCGTTCTACTTTTCATTACTCCCAATCATGTTTTCTCTAGTTTTTAAAAGCGTTGACCGGGACGGCCAACAGTTAAAGTTTGGGGGTTTGTTGAGTGTGAGTTTTGCATGTATTTTAGGGCATATTTATGGCTATAATTGTTTTATAAACATGCAATAACGTGTATGAAATGGTATATATTCGCTCTTTGTGGAAAAGATATTACGCTTGCTTGTTTTGTAGGAATTTAACGATATTTGGAGTGATTTTGTGACAAATACGAGCATTGCTACCTAGAATCATCAAGAATCGAGCGATTACACCCAATTGGAAGCCAACTACATGGAGTCTAGAGTCATAATGATGAGTCGTGTGGCAAAAGAAGCATGGATTATCAAACAACAAGGAGATTTATCTCAAGGAACATCCAAACGCGTATGGAATTTCCATCACTGGCAGGGTTTAGTATTTTGGTCATAACTCTCTCTACAAAATTGATATTGAGCGGATTCAAGTGGCTATGGAAAGCTAAAAGAGAGGGCTACAACTCTTACGAAGACCCCGCAAACAAATTTGGATGTTTGGGTGGCACACGGGTAACCCGTGCGCCGACGCACGACTCGTGCGCCCTATAGAGACTGGATGTTTTCTACGGGATGGCGCACGGGTAGACCGTGCGCCAACGCATGACCCGTGCGCCCTACGGAGATTGGATGTTTTCTATGGGATGGTGCACGGGTAGCCCGTGCGCCAACGCACGACCCGTGCGTTCTTGCAGAAAACTCCAAAAATGACAGCAAATTGACCTAGGCTTCTAAAAGGGTATGAATACCACTTTTTGGGGCGCAAACCAGGGGAGGAAAGGTCTGGAAAAGACCCAAGAACACAAGAAATAACTCAAATTCATCAAGGAAGAATAGGGTCGAATTGGAGCTTGAGGATTGAAGATTAATCGAGAGATTATCTATTTCCCTAAGTTTTCTCATTCTTTGTGCTTTAATCTTTCATTTTAGCTTGCCATGAATATGAACAATTTGTCTATGAGTTGTTTATTTGTAATGAGTAGCTAAACTTCTTGTGATTTCTGGGTTTTGGAAGTAGATTAATTGAACTCTTGTTGAATGTTTTAATCTTAGTTGAAGTTATTGTCTTGAAGCCTATTTGACTACTTTATTCTTATTCTTGTTTTATCACTTGGCCAATGATTTAACTTGTTTGATATATTGATTCATAATTCGAGAGATGAGTTTCAATATTAGATATTGAGTACTTGACATGAATATTTGCATAATCGAGAGGTTTGTGAATATTTGTGAGGATATTTGATCTTTTGTGCATTTGGGAGTTGTGTATCTTATGTTGAGTAGAGATGTTGACATAGATATTTCAATCTACACTTTATATACATCTCAAGAGGGAGGATAAAATACCATTGTGATCGTCTTATAGGTGTATCGATAATAACTTTGGCTTTGATTAAATCGGACAACAAGAGGAATATTAATTGAAACCATAACCTGGGAATCCATTTCATTCCCTTGATAATTCCATTATTCTTAGTATCTTGTGTTTTTGTGGTTAATCTTGTCTTTACTTCCACAACAATCATCAAATTTCGATCGTCTAAATAAAAATAAGACTATCTTAGTTCAATACTTAGCGCATAAATTTATTAGTCTCCGTGGATACGACCTTGCTTACCCTATTCTATAAACTACACTGTACACTTGCGGTGAAGCTAAAAATAAGGCGAACAGTGTCAGGGGTGCTACTGCACACAAAGGTGCCATTGGAGATTGTGGTAATCTTCAAGAAGAGATTGTGGTAATCTCAAAGGTGGTATTGAAGAAGAGTGTGGTGCTCTTCAAGGTGTTGTTGTAAGTTGGTGTTGTATTAATTTTGGTAATTAATAAAATATATTTTCTTTTTGAAACCCATCCCGGATATACTGGGGTGGTAGAGGATTAGGCCCTAGGTGGGTTGAACCTCTATAAATCGACGTGTGTTGTTTACATTCCGCACCTTTATTATTGTCTTGGCTTGTTTTATTCGAAAAAGAGGGCAAAATCGAAAAGATGGAGATAATCTATTCACCCCCCTCTAGATTATCGTAGCCGCTTGGACTTACAAGTGGTATCAGAGCCAAACTCTTTGGCAAGCTCGTTTCACATTGCGAGTGAAGAGGAACGATCGTCGGCTACGAACGAAGCTCATCTTACCGGCACCTCCACCACCAAGCCACCTCTATTTGATTCCAAAAATTTTCTATTTTGGAAAGAAAGAATGGAATATTATTTACAAGGTTGCGGGTTCGATATTTGGAACATCGTCATCAATGGAGAATTCATTCCGATGAAAGACACGCCACACACCTTCAAAAGCCTCAAAGAGCTAAATGATGAAGAGAAGAAAATCATCTCCTTAAATGGTAAAGCTCTCAATATTTTGTATTGTTCACTTACTAATTTGGAATATGAACATATTGTAGGAATTCGATCGGCACATGAAATATGGCAAAAATTAGGAGCCATCTATGGAGTATTTGCAAATGAAAGGAGTCAAACAAAAGCATCTACTTCTCAAAGGGATACAATGTCAAATCTAAGGAACAAACCTCTTACAACTTCCAACTATGAAGAAGTTGAACATTGTCTTATGGGCATCGAAGAAGAAAACGAGGTATGTCTTAAACCCTCTACTTCCCATGATATTGTTATTCAAAATGATTATAGTGATTTGCAAAATGATTTTGACGATCTTCAAAATGAATTCCAAAATTTACTTGTTAAGTACAAAAATTTGAAAAAGGAATTCAATGTTTTGAAAATGAAAAGGATAGTTTATTTACTTCCTATGAATCACTATCATGTGCTCAGACCACCACACTTGGCAAGGTTAGAAACATTGAAAAAGAAAATAGTACTCTTGTTGAGGATATCAATTGCATGAAAAAGGATTTATCTAAATCCAACTTGAGTACCGATGAAATTGTTGATTGTTGTGATAATTCAAAACTAGAACTTGATCATAAGTTTAATGTTGTCAATCATATGAAAAAGAATCAAGTCTCTAAGCATGTTGGTCATTATGCTCCTAGAATCATTACTTGCTTTTATTGTGGTAAAAAGGGTCATACGGTAAATACTTGTCGGGCTAGAAATAGCTCTAATTATTGTTGGAGACCTAAAAGTCTCAAGACTAATCCCAAAGGACCCAAACACTTGAGGGTACCACAAAACAATGTTATATTAGGTACCCGGCGAAATAATAATTGAAGAAAATTCATACCACCAAGAAGATATCAAATGACCATTTCATTTGATCAAAGGACAAAACACCTTCAACAAAGTCATTTTCCAAGAAGATGAAATAATAAAAAATGGGATGAACAAAATCCTTGGAAATGGCAAAGACATCATCAACAAGATGATTTTCCATGAGAAAGACACTTTCGAAAATGGGAAGGCCACAATGCTTGGAAATGGAGCAATTGGAGAAACCATCATCAACAAGAAGATTTTCAAAAGGGAAGATACCATCAACAATGGGAATGACATAACCCATGGAAATGGCGTAATTGGTAACCCGTATCTCCCTAGTTAAATATGCATTTTATTTTATTATTATGCATGCTTTTATTTGTGTCTTAATTGCAAAATGAGTTTTCAAGTATTTATTTTTTAATTAAGGTCTTCAATATATATTTGTGCTATTAAAATATTTTTGAAAAAGAAGACCTTATATGATGTTTTTAAAAAACTCTTGTGCATTTTTGTAGACTAAAGTGTGTTATCATCTCTTATGGATTTTTATGGCATGACCTTACTTGTGATATCTCTTAGCCTACACTTTTATCATTATGATTTGTGCTAGATTTGTTTTAAGAATTGTGTAGGATTTACATATTATCACAAATGGCCATTTACGTCATTATTTGTCAAGAAATGCATTAATTATCGAGGTACGTTTACTTGTGTTATTCTTACTCTTATAGACTCGATATATGTATTGCCATGTGCCTATGTGCTTGTTTTTCATAGTATTTCATACAAGTGCCATTAAGAGGATTTTTAGATTCTTTGAAAGGTACTATTCGATATTTGATTGCACATATTTGCTTTGTCAACTCTTGTTCAAATATTTCTTTTAAAAGAGGTCTCAACTATATGCTATCGGATTTTCATATTTCAAAAGAGACCTTTTGTAGCTTTCTTAAGCTTATTTGAACTTGCATGATTTATGAGACTCTTGATGATCTTTTAAATGCATATTATGTATTTCTTGCTTCATGGTCTATATATATAGTGTCTATTTCTACTATGTTCTTATGCAAGATATTTTGTGATTGATGATTGAGGCATGTTTTTACACTTGGGCTATTTTTTCTTGCTTATATTAGCGATGCCGGTAATGAGTTTGTTAAGTTCTGTAGATGAGAGATGAAGTACTCCAAATATTAGTTACCTCAAAATATTTGGATGTAAATGTTCTATTATGAACACCTTAGATCAATTGGATGCCCTATGATGATAGTGATGAAGAAGACAAAAAGGGTATTTCGGAACAAACTCGATGACCAAGGCAACATTGGTCGAACTAAGGCGAGTTTAGTAGCTCGAAGGTATTTTCAAGAAGAAGGTAATTGATTTTGATGTAACATTTGCACTAATAGCACATTTAGTAGCTATTTGCATTTTACTTGCCCATTCTTGTTTTAAGAAAATTTCAAGCTTTACCAAATGGATGTTAAATCCAATTTTCTAAATGGTTTTATTCAAATAGAAGTCTATCGGAGTTTAAATTTTTTGGCCAAATGATTTTTATAAAAGGCCTTGTACGGTTGATAGACTTAGCTATTTTTGCAAAATGATTTTACAAAAGGTAAAGTTGATACTACACTTCTTGTTTTGAAAAAGGGCAAGGTTGTCTACTTGTGCAAATGTATGTTGATAATATTTATGGTGCTACTGCCTTGGACCGGACCGACCCTTTGGGCTCGGGTTTAGGTTCAGTTAGTTTTGTAACTTGAAAATGGGCTTGGCCCAAATTCAAGTAACTGTCGAGCCTGATGAATCTAGACATTGGAGGTGTCTAGGTTCATGTGTGGATGAATCTAGATATTGGAGGTGTCTAGGTTCATGTGGCTTTTGGAGTTTGTAACTCCTCAAATAGTGGTCATATAAAAGGTTTGTAACTCATGGGAGTTACATGTGGTTGAATGCCCACTCTCTTATCTTTAATTCCGTACAAGTGTTGGAAATGATGGCCTATATAAGTCTTAGGTCTTTTGCTGCTTTGAGGGAGTTAGGAAGGAAGAGATGAAGTGAGTATACACAGAAAAAATCGCATATCTTTGCATATTTTTCAAGTGTCGGTAAAAGTGTCGTACCTTTTCGAACATTTTCAAGAACACTTCCTTTTGCACTCGTGTCCAACAACCAGTTCTCGCTCCTTCGAGTTCGAAAGGTGCCTTTGTGTCAGGGGTGCTACTGCACACAAAGGAGGTAAAGCCGTTTTATCTTTGGGGACATTACGTCAAACCGTGAGCACTAGCCGGGACGTATTTGTCTTGCGGATAGAGTTCTACTCGACTCGGCTTTTGTTTTTCAAGTTCATCGATTCATGCTTCTGGAGTTGGAATCCATTCAAGACTTGTATTGCTTAGGTTTTACATTTCTTGTAATTTATGTTTCTATTTTGTAAGCCATCTTGAAGGCTTTTCCCGTTGTAACCATTGTTGTAATATTTTCCAACAAATGTAAAGTACAATTCCCATTATCTATTTTGGACATCTATAGAACGCACTCTGTGACTAGAAATGAAAAATAGAAAGCTACGAACAACTTCCAAACATCTACGTATACAATTTTTGAGATGATTACGAATCAAATTAAAGTTATATAAAAATCGTGATACCCTAACTTCACTACAAAAGCTTGCTCAAGAGTGGGGTTTGACCCCAACATAACTTTAATATCTATCCAAAGTTGTTTGTGGATCGAATTCGTGAATGTATCATTCAACCAAAAAAATGATGTTACGTAAATAGATAATTCACTTTTTCATGTACTTTTTTTTCATTCATTTTTCTTATTAAAATTAAACACCCAAATATAATTTGCAAACCTACATGTCTTAGAATCTCGATTTCAGATTATCTAAAATATTATTTTCTTTTTCCAAGCTTCTTGTAAAAAAAGCACTTGTCATTATTTACCAGTCAGTGTTACACAAGATTAAGCCAATGGTAATTATTCTTTTAATAAGTTGAAAGTATTGGTTGAAGGACTATTAAAGAAAGTAAAATTACTGGGTTCGAACACCAGTCAACACCCTTACAAACGGTGAGCAATACTCAAAGAAAGTGAAAGATACCGGGTTTGAACCCCGATCAATACCCTTACAAAGGGTGAGCGATACAACTTGAGCTACAATCTCATGGCAATTCAATGATAATTATTATTAACACATTATTTTGTACAAGCTCAAATAGAGGAAAACTAATAGTACTTTGTCAATGTTCCGAAATTTCATTTGGAAGTATCAATACTTGTTGTCTTAGTTGTTTATAAGTAAAGAACCATGCACAATATATTCATTGTTGCTATATTAATTTGACCAGTGACGGATATTAGAGAATGCAAGTGGTTATAGTTAGTTGTAACTATTTCTGTCACAGTTAGTTAGTAGGTTATTTCTGTTAGTAGTTAGTTTAGCTTTGGTTTACAACCGACTTCCCCCTTGTATAAATAGAGTAAACCATCTACTGTGAATGCAATTCATTCATAAGATCAATAATATGAGTTCTCAGATATCTTCTATAGTTTAGATGGGTTTAACATGGTATCAGTCCGGTGAACGGATTTCTCACCGAGCTCTATGGACGCAGTATTTGATTCGTCTTTTTCCTTATCTCCGGTGACCTTTTCCCATCAGGTCACATCTAAGATCAATCATGACAACTATCTCATCTGGAAGAAGAAATTTCTGGCTAGAATTCGTGGACATCGCCTTCAATTGTTTCTCACTAGTGATTTTGCACCACTTTCCAAGCTTCTTCTCTCTGCCAATGGTGATTCTATATGTAATCCTCCATTTTTGGAGTGGGAGCAGCATGATCAGCTCATTTTCTCCTGGATCTTAGCTACGATTCTTGATGATATTCTTACTTGATTGGTGAATTGCGAAACTTCTGCTTCCGTCTGGCGCACTTTAGAAATTTATTTTTTTTCTCAGATATAAGCTAAAGTAAATCAGTTCAAGCTGGAGCTTCAGAACCTTAAGAAAGTTTCTCTCTCTATCAACAAATATGTTCTCAAATCTCCATTGTGTTTATATGTTGACATTGGTTGGATATCCAATTACTGAAAAAATCATGTTGATGCTATTTTAGAAGAATTACCCATAGATTATGAAACATTTGTGTAATCTATCTCTACTCGAAATGACTCTTACACAGTAGAAGAAATTGAGTAACTATTACTTGCTCATGAAGCTAGAATTGATCGCTCTCATAAGTCAGTTGAATTAGCTATGGCTAATGTTGATATTTCTCATCCACATTCTTCATCTCATGAAAACCAGTTTCCTGGTCCTCACTCTGCTGGCAATTTTTTAGAGCTTCTAGAGGCAGAGGCTTTGTGCCTCGTGGTCAATTTTGTGGATGTCATGGTTCCAATAGATTTCATAGAGGTGAAGCATTTTTTCCTAATCGAATTATGTGTCAGCTGTGTGGAAGGAATAACCATATAGATCTTGTTGGGAAATTTATTGTTTAGATTTTGATGAATGTCAGGTAAAACTTAGACTAGAAAGTTGGCACCCCATTTTCCTTGTAATTATTATTGTAATAGATAGGGTTGTATAAGTTGAGTCAAGTCAGCTATGCCTGGAAATACAAGAAGTCAACTGAAGATGTGAAGTGAATACTCCGCTGAGGAACAACTGAGTATGGCCAAGAAAGAAGACCAAGGACTCGACTGAAGGAGTATCGGCTGTGAGACAGCTGTGAGAAGAGTCAGTTAAGTCAATCCAAGAAGCCAAGTCAACTTGAAGTGATAGATGAGTCTTTCAATTATTGGAGCAGACTCAAGTCACCTGGGGAAAAGGCAGCTGCAACGAGGAGTTAACTGAAAGGATTCCGTTGCACAAAAGTCAAGAACATTACTTAAATAAGTAATACTTCCATGTTGCCATGTCTTAAAGTGCTCAGTCCCAGAAGCGTGCAAAAGGAATAAAGCAATGGGAAGCACTGCACCTCGTGTCAGACTCTAAAAAGCTGGACATTCATTTAATACGAGGAAAGGTCTACATCTCAAGATTGAAGACCAAGAAAAGACAAGCCAACGAACACAAGTGACTTTTGAAAATCAGCTTATCTCTTCAATAGGCAGATTTTTTAAAGTGCACTATAAAAGACTGAGGGATCACTTTGAGAAAAGGTTACCTGAACCTAGCATACCTGAGAAATCAAGCAATATTCATACTGTAACCTGAAAAATATTCTCAAGTTATTTAAGCAAAATCCTCAAGCCTAAACCTCGAAGAAAATCGATCCAACACTGAGCTGTGAAGGAAAGACAACTTCAAACTGTTGAAGAGGAAACTTTTGACGAATCAAAAGGGGTCTACTTTCCAAGAAGGATTGTAGGAAGGTTCAAGGTCGAACCAATCTCAAGTTATTGGAGGGCTTCGTGATCAAATCCAAGAAGCTTGAGAAAGTAAGCTGAAGTAGCAAGGCAGCCGCCCTGTGAAAAAGCTGAGTCGAACGAGAAGCTAGCTGCGTGATCAAGGCATATCCAGACTGAGTCCCAAAGGAGCAAGTCAACTGTGTGATCAAGACTTGTATCTGGACTGATAACCACTTTGTGAATTGATCATTACTTAGTGGATTCCTCCAGGAGTTAAAGAAGAGAGGAGTAGAAGAATTACCCCATCTTCAAACCTCTATAAAAATTATTGTGTCATTTACATTTCAACATTATTTCTGCATACTCATTTTATATATGCTGATAATTTGCTATCCAACTGATAAATAACAAAGTGCTAAAACCAAGTGTTAAAACAAAGTTAAATCAAATTCAAGGGTGTTAAGTCTTCCGCTGAAAATCTCATCACAGCCAAGTTAAGGTTTAGTCTAAACAACTGAGTTATTCTATGAACAGCTCCTTCGAGTCTGTTGAGTGGCTAACTCTACTGATTAACTAATTTAGCTGTTTAATTAACTCTGTAATATTTTAAAAGGACTAAAATCGATAAGTTGGTAAGGTTTATTCAACCCCTCCCCCCTTCTAAACCTTACTCACACCCCTTGGGACCTACAAGTGGTATCAGAGCGGTTGGTTCATTGAACCTTCCGCACTGGTTACTGAACTAGATCTTCAATCTTTCAAAGAAATTTTTAACACTTGCCCTTTCAAAAGCTTTTCTTATTCAGCAAAGTTATTATCATGGAAGCAAATTTGACATGCATACCTATGTTCACTATTGAGGAGTTTGATGAATGGAAAATTCGTGTGCATGCTCATCTATCTGCTTTACCTAACGAAATGTGGCTAGTGATAGAGGATGGGCCACTGCAAATATTGAAAGTGAACACAGCTACAAGGAGAGCAGCTGCAGCTGAAGGAGAAGAAGTTGTGGCTGAAGCAAGACCAGCCTTAGTTGAAAAACCAAGGACTTAATGGACCAATGATGACAAAAAGAGATACAATTTGGACAATGTGGCTAAGGATATTCTGTACAAGACTCTAGACAAAGCAATGTTCAATAAAGTCAAGTCATGCAAAATAACAAAAGAAATCTGGGGTAAACTCACTTTAATTTGTGAAGGATCAGAGCAAATTAAAGAAAACAAATTATTTGTTGTTGTTCAAAAGTTTGAAAACTTTAAAATGCTTGCATGTGAGACAATGGATCAGCTGGATGCTAGATTCACTGAAATTACAAATGAGCTCTCAGCACTTGGAAAGGAATACACACAAAAAGAGATGTGTATGAAGATTCTAAGGAGCCTCCCAGCTGAATGGGAAATGAAGACCATGGTTCTAAGGTACTCGATGGACCTATCAAAAACATCCAATCATGAACTATTCTCAGACCTCAAAGCTTATGAATTTGAGCTGAGAAGAAAGGATCAAGAGGAGACAGTTGTACCCAAAAAAGTTGCGCTTATAGTCAAGGATGGAAAGAGAGCTGAAGTCAAGGAAGCCATTGACCAGGAAGATATTGCCCTTATGGTTAAAAGATTCAACAAGTTTTTCAACAAGAACTACAAAAGAAACAAAGGTGAATCCTCCAGGAGACATTCAGCTCCGTCCAAGTCAAGGGAATATAGGCCACCCAAGAGAGCTGAGCATTAAAAGGTTGAATATCAGAGAGCTGATAACCCAAGAACGGAAAGAGCTGATCAAAGAGTTGAGAACCTGTGTTGGAACTGTAGACAACCAGGACACTTTGCTATTGACTGTCCATACCCTGTAGTCAATAAATACAGAAATGAAGAAGAAAGAAGAGTCTTCAGAGAAAGTAGACAAGAAAAGATAAGGGCTATGTTGGCTGCAGAGACTCACGAGAGACAAAAGTCTAAAGAAGCGACGAGACTCGAGAGTAGTGAAGCCGACTACTCAAGTGATTCTCAAGAAAGCGAAGAATGATCCTCTAATGGCTAAAGAACAAGATCTGGGGGTTTTGGTAGCTCTAACTCATCTCACTCAGGTTCTAGTGATAGTGATTGTGACACACACACTTCATCACCCATTGATCTTTATGATTCATTACGCAAAATGATGAAAGACTTTGAGCACATAAATCCTCACACACTATTAAACGAGCAAAACAGCCAGCTCAAAAGCCAATACTCACAGCTGACTAAGGAGCTGAGTACTCTAAGTCACGTAGCTGATGAGAACAAAGAGCTAAAGGCTGAGAATGCTAAACTAATAGCAGAGATAGCTGCTATAGAAAAGAGGGAAAATGATCTCAAAAATGTGATTGCATCATTTACAAAGGCATCCAAATCATTGGATGACCTTATTATGAGCCAAAAAGAGTGTGGAGATAAGACAGGCATAGGATTCAATTCTTTTGTGCATAGTCAAACTCCCGGAGTGATCTTGGAAAAAGGATCTTCAAATAATGAAGCATCTAAAAAATCCAAGACACCAAATATTGCACCCACATTCACTCCAAAGCACAATCACAACCAAACTGGCCTTGGATATAAAGGAAAAGGAAAATAGCCAGTTGAGTATGCTGAGAGGACAGCTGAGAAGAAATCCAGCAGTTCCTCAGCAAACTCCAAATAGGAAGTACTCTGTGAAGAGTAAACCGAGCTACCAAAAACCCCAGAAGTTTTATCAAAGAAACACATATGATGGGAATGGTAGAAACTACCCAAGCCAAGCTGATTGGAATAATATGAAATATCTGCATAGACCTATGGAATATAAGCCCAAATGGCAAAGGCCTAGAACTCAGCAAAGGCCATTCCAAAGGCAAAAGAGCTATTATCAGCACACATATGCACCCAGGCACTACACTCAGAAATATCACAACTACCCAAAGAAGGCAATTGCTAAAACACACACACATGCATACAGACAAAAGAGACAGCTGTATGAACCTACAACCCCCAAGCAATTTGCCAAAGTGAGTCATGATTATGGCACGGATAGATGGCAACCTCTTAGAGTCAGATCATTTGGCTATAGGTTGGTTGGATCACCTTACAACACTAACCCCTCAGGACCCAGGCAAGCATGGGTACCTAAAAACTAATTTCCTTGATTGCAGGTTCAAGGAAAAGCTGAGTGCCAAGGAACCTGTTACATGGATAGTGGCTGTTCAAGACATATGACAGGAAACAAGAAAAATCTGTCAAAATTCAAGGAGATTAGAGGCGCAAAAGTCATATTTGGAGGAAATGAAGCTCCAGGGGAAATAAGAGGTCCTGGATCCATCAAGAAAAATGGATCGAAATCACATATGTTGCATATGTTGAAGGCCTCAACTTCAACTTGTTAAGCATCAACCAACTCGCGTGACAAGGGCTATAATGTTGGATTCAATATGGGAGTGTGCCAAATTAAAGACACTCAATCAAATGAAATAGTGTTGCAAGGATCCGCATGACGAACATGTATGTGGTAGATCGGTCGCCTCCGCCACCAATCACTTATCTCATTAGCAAAGAGTACAGCCAAAATCAAGTTGGTTGTGGCACAAAAAGCTGAGTCATATGAATTTCAAAACAATCAACGAGCTTTCAAGAAATCATCTTGTAGAAGGACTGCCAGACTCAGTGTACAAGAAGGAAAATGTTTGTGATGCATGCCAGATGAGAAAGCAGATAACATCATCATTCAAAGAGAAGTCTAGTCCATCTTCAACAAGGATATTGCATCTGTTGCATATGGATTTATTTGGTCCAGTTGAGCCAGCTAGTATAAGTGGAAAGAAATACACTTTAGTGGTGGTGGATGATTATTCAAGATATACATGGACAATCTTCATGATGAGAAGAGTTCAAAATGAGAAGAGTCAAACCATTATAAAGATAAGGTCTGATAGAGGAACTGAGTTTGTTAATGGGATAATAACTCAGTATTGTGTAGAAAACGGCATTGCTCATGAATTATCTGCAGCAAGGACTCCACAGTAGAATGGAGTAGCAGAAAGAATAAATAGAACACTCAAGGAAGCTGCAAGGACCATGTTAGCTGAAGTTGGGCTCCCTAAAAGATTTTGGGCTGAAGCCATCAATACTACATGATATACTCAAAATAGATGCATGATTAATAGACGGCTGATAAAGACTCCCTATGATATCTGGACAGGGAGAAAGCCAAATGTTGGGTATTTTAGAATATTTGGATGTAAATGCTTTATCCACAACAATGGCAAGGATAATCTAAAGGCTTTTGATGCTAAAGCTGGTGAAGGTATCGTCTTGGGATACTCAGCTGAAAGTAAAGCCTATAGAGTGTTGAACAAGAGGACTATGGTCACAGAAGAATCTATTCATGTGGTTTTTGATGAACCTAATGTGAATGGGAAGATATTAAAGAGTTAGGCGATAAGGCTTTCGCCAAAGAATCAATCAAGATGAAGATGAGACGGTTGAGTCTCAAAGACAATTGGAAAATCTGCAACATTTGAATGATAATGAAAAGAGTCTGCTCAAGACAACACAACCGCAAGACGATCAACCCGACGTTTACTCAACCTCGATGTAAGATGGTGAGAGACCATCCACCAGAGTTAGTCATTGGAGATGTGAGAGATGGTGTAAGAACCAGATCCAGAGCTCAACAAGAAGCAATATTCACTTGTTTTATTTCCCAAATAGAGCCAAAAGATGTGTCCCAACCATTGGATGACACACATTGGATTCAAGCCATGCAAGAAGAACTGAATCAATTTGAAAGGAACAAAGTATGGGAATTGGTGCAAAGACCAACCCATCAAAATGTTATTGGCACAAAATGGGTGTTCAGAAACAAGATGAATGAAAAAGGTTATGTGGTAAGAAACAAAGCAAGATTGGTAGCCAAAGTGTATTGCCAAGAAGAGGGAATAGATTTTGATGAAACATTTGCTCCTGTTGCAAGACTAGAAGCAATAAGGATGTTTCTTGCCTGTGCTGCTCACAAAAACTTCATTGTACATCAAATGGATGTGAAAAGTGCATTTTTAAATGGATTGTTGGAAGAAGAAGTCTATGTTGAGCAACCTCCAGGCTTTGAATAAAAGACCATTGGAGATAAGGTGTACAAGCTCAAGAAAGCTTTATATGGATTGAAACAAGCACCTAGAGCATGGTATGATACATTATCTCAATTTCTGACAGATAATGGATTCACCAAAGGCAAAGTGGATAGAACACTCTTCAGAATTCAAGATGGGGAGAGTATACTGCTTGTTCAAATATATGTGGGTGATATCATTTTTGGATCCACAAACAAAGAGTTGTGTGATAAGTTCTCAAACCTCATGCAAGGCAAATTTGAAATGAGCATGATGGGAGAGCTGGCATTCTTCTTAGGACTTCAAGTTAAACAGCTGAAGGATGAAACTTTCATAAGTCAAACAAAGTACACCAGAGATTTAATGAAGAAATTTGGTATGGAAGAGAAGTCTTCTGTGAAAATACCAATGAACACATCAGTCAGAATGGACATGGATGCAGATGGCAAGCCAGTGGATCAAACAAGATACAGAGCACTCATTGGATCACTGCTCTATTTAAAAGCAAGCAGGCCAGATATCACCTTTGCAGTAGGTGTGTGTACAAGACTCCAATCTGGACCAAAAGAAATCCATATGACTGCAGCTAAGAGAATCCTAAGATATTTAAAGGGATGTCAAGAAGTTGGCTTATGGTATCCAAAGGAAGGTGGATTCAAGCTTATTGGTTATTCAGACTCTGATTATGCTGGATGTAGAGTTGACAATAAAAGTACTTCAGGAACTTGTCAAATGCTTGGAAACAGATTGGTTTCCTGGTTTAGCAAGAAACAAAACTCAATTGCCACATCCACAGCTGAAGCAGAGTACATAGATGCAGGCAGTTGTTGTGCCCAAGTCTTATGGATGAGACAACAGCTGAGAGATTATGAAATTGAAGAAAAAGAGATTCCAATTATGTGTGATAACACAAGTGCTATTGCAATCACTCAGAATCATGTGTTGCATTCAAGAACAAAGCACATTGATGTCAGATATAATTTTATAAGAGATCGTGTTGAAAAGAAAGACATAACCTTGGAATACATCTCAACTGATAAACAGTTAGCTGACATATTCACCAAACCCCTGTGAATCAAGATTTGAAGAGCTTAAGCATGAGCTAGGGTTAATTGAGCTGAGTTGACACTCAGAAGACTCAATGAGAAGAGATGAAAACTTGAAAAGATGAAAATAGAACAAACTTCATGAATCAGCCAAGTGAATCAGCCGTATCGGGAAGTCAGCTATATCGAGTTAGCTGATAGCCGAGTCATTATACGAAAGGAGAGAAGAAGAGTTGAGTCACTTGTGGAATAAGCTGAATCATTTATGAGCTAAGTGACAAAAACGCAGTCATTTTTAATGAGCGGGAATATTTTAAAGATGACGTCAGCGTAATTATGATGGGTATAGTCAAAAGCTGCACAGTAAGCATATGATTGGATATAAATGCTGCCGCATTAAATGCGAGCAATTAAATGCAATGTGACATGCTAAATCTGAGCCGTTGATCTTGATCAAAATTCAAAAACTGAAAACACGTCCTTTCATAACCTTTATATACTCATTCTCTCAGTTTTCTCTCTCACACTTAAAAACTGTTCATCTTCAAGAATACGAAAGCCAGTTTTTCTCTCTCGAAAAACCTACTTGTTCTCAAAACTAGTTCGCAAGTCAGTTTACAAAGTTTCGTTCAGTAAAACTCACTAAAATGGCACCAATACATGATTTCACAAAGCTCGCAAAGCAGATCCACACAGGATCAACTCTGGATTTTGAAGGGATGATAAAACAGGGTTCCGATGAAACCCTTATGAAGAAGATTGCGGATAAAATCGAGAAATCCGGACTAAAACCCTTCCTCATGATGGAATATCAGATGACATATGTTGAAGAGGTGCCGCAGTTCTATGTTAATGCCGAGGTGCAGGACGAAGGGATTAAGTCCTCCGTCCACCGCAAGGATATATTAATCACTCCTAATGACCTTGCGGATCACTGTTTACTGCCGTCGGAAGGTATGCCGGAGATATATGAAGTTGATGTGGACTTGGCTGCTGCATGGAAAGAAGTAGCCAAACCCGAGTGTGTTGCGAATGTGATCTACACAGCTGAGAAGAAGCTGCTGAAGGACGATTATCATAAGCTGATGGATGTCATCTCAAAATGTGTGGATATGAAGTTTGGCAGTTTCAATCAACTGCCAAAGACTAAGATGATCGTCATGGCTGCGATCATGCAAGGGAAGAAAGTTAACTGGGCTGAGTTTGTATACATCAGACTCTGCCAGAATGTTTCAAATAAATCATTAAAGGAGGATGGATCCTTTGGAGGATCACTCGGCTATGGCCTATTCATTGGCCATTTGATGGAGTTGAAGGGTGTTCCCCTTCGACATGGAAAGTCATCCCATGTCAACAAAAAGATGCTTAGGGCTAACCTTTCAGGTGCCCAGAAGAGAGCCCATGCGAAGAGGGCGAACACAAGTGAGGGGGAATCAGCTGACCCCGAGGAAACAGATGTTGCCTCCCCTCCGAAGAAAGTCGCCCTCTAACTACAAAGAAGAAAGTTGCCCCTGCAAAGAAAGACAAAAGATGCACTCCGCCCTACAGTAGTCACTGCGCCCGAGCAGTCGTGTCTCCTACCCACGCAGCCAAGGCGGAGAAAGAAGCCTAAATACCTTCTCCGATCATCAAAAAGAAGAGGACTGCCAAGCCAAGAAAGGCAGCTCCTCAGTCAAAAGAAATATGCTCCGGCCCCCGCCGCCAAAGAATCCGAGGAAGAAGTATCTGAACCAGAACTTCCTCTGGTAAGGACAAAAAGAAGAAGAAGCATCACCAAGCTCTCAGAGCTTGAAAAGACAACAGTCCGCCACTTAGTCGGAGAAAATCTCTCGAGATCTGCAAAGAAGTGCAGTCCCCAGAAGTTATTGAAGAAACAGCCAAGTCTGCTGAGGATAGTCAGCAGAGACAAGTTGAAGACCCAGTTGTGGACAGAATAACTGAGGACGAAGAGGTATCAGAGACAGCAGAATCTCCCATTGAAAGGGTTGTGTCTCCACCTGCCCCCGATGCTGCTGAAAGGTGAAGAACAACAGAGTTTGCTGCCATTCATTCCTGAAACAGAAAGACAGGAAGAGGATGATGATAATGTGATTATTGTTTCTCCTGTGTACCCAGACGTTCAGCGTCGTCTGCGTGAATGGCGAGCATGGAATCTAAGCAACTCCAGGGTACAGTTTGAACGTCCTATATTCATTGAGGAAGAGGAAGAATTGCTGAAATTCCTAGGATTAACCAACGTGCTTCAGGCACTTGATGAAGATAACTGCCTGGATATGTTGCATATCTTCAAGGAAAAAGAAAAGGAGAGATTAGCAGAGGAAGCTGAAGCTCGTGAGAAAGCCAGCATTTGTCCTTTCACTGGAACCAGCGACCACACTCATCCTCACATTGATATGCTTTCGCGGAGTGATGAGGACATGGATCCTGCTACTGCAAAGGAGAAGTTGGATAAGCAGCAAGCCATGTTGGAATCCAAATTGATGCATGAACAAGAGCTGAGAGAAGGACCAGGAGAGTCTTCTAAATCTCAGCTGGAGATTGATCCGTTGGGAGTGGTACAGCAGATTGCCACAGTTATTGTTGAAACCACTTCCCCAGTTCACTCAGAGGACGGATCTAAGGGACTTGGCGATGACACTGGGAACTTGGGAACCCAAGTTGAGCCAACCCCTAATGAAGGTGTCTTACCACCTGCCCCACGGCTAAACACTCAATGGAAACAGTCGGGGTTCTAGAGCAGAGCGACCCCACCATAAGTCACTCAGCTGGTGCACCAGTTGAGGGGGAAACTCACTCCACTGCAGCTAGGTCGGAGGATACTGCAGATGACTCCAAAATTAAGGAAGGAAGAGAAGTGGAGAAAGAAAAGGAAACAGAAAAAGAACAATAGCAAGTTGTCACTAACGAAGCTCGGACAGTTGAGTCTGTCCCAGCTGAAGTGCCAACAGCTTTACAGGCTGAGGACACTACTGATGCAGTCGAGGCAAAGGATGGAAATGCCTCGGGAGTTAACACTCTGGGCACTGAAAGTGCAATCCAAAGGGTTGAGACTCCTTCGGATGCCATGGTCCAAGACCCTAAGACAGCTGTGTCTATCGAAGGGAATGTTGAAGGCCTTTCTGCAGTAGAGACTGCTAAAGGTATTGAAGGCCCAAGGGAGGTTGAGACTTCCATGGGTAAAGAGAAAGGAATGCAGAACATTCCTCTTGTTCATATTAAAGAATCTGAGAAGGAGATTAGTGCACTTCATGATTCCCAAGACAACCTTGATATATCATTTCTGGGATCTGAAGATGAAACTGAGTCCACCCTTGTTGCACATCACAAGGACCCAGCTGAGGATGTTCTTCCCCAGATGAGTCGGTCAAGTTTCAAAGCTGCTCGTCAAACATTCAACTTTGATGATGAACCAAGCCCCCAGGTTCCATCATCATCCGATGACGCCGCTACGATGTCTGAGGACCCGATCTACTCAAATGGAAAAACCTACTGAGACCGAAGAAGCTGTTAAGACCGCTGAGGCTCAGTCAGCTGGGAAAAAACATTCAACTGCCCCAGCTACCACAACTTCAACTACGCAGGCTACCAGAGCTGCAGCAGAGACTACCTCGCGCACAATATCTCAAGTGCGAGACGATGCACATGAAGAAGTATTTCTTTTTTTCTCGCGAACTGCCTGTACTAGAAGAAGAGACTACAAGATAACAAAATCTCTACACCGTCCAACAAGACCCCATTATTCCTACTGATTCGATTGTGCCAACTAATTTCAATTTCGATGCAGAGTGCCCGGCAGCTGACTCAAGTCAGACAGTTGAGATGCGTGAAATCTTCAAGAAGATCTGTGATGAGATTGAGAAGATTGAACGGCACCAAGCCTCTCTCGACATGCGCCTGGACAGCAGAGATGCCACTCTCACAGCAGACTTGAGAGGATTGGTGGGCAGGATAAGGGAATGGTCTCAACAGCAGAGTTCCATGCGTCTTGAGCAAGTTCGCTACTTCAAGGCTCTATACAACAAAATGCTGATCTGGAGTGCTGACAATGCTGACATGAAGACAAGGATGCAGACCTATATGGAGAGATTGCATGCCTCCCATACAACTGCGATGGAGTTTCTGCGTGAATTTCATCGAAAGGAACTTATGCGTGCTTAGGAGAATATGAATGCCAAATTCAACCTTCTTATGGCTGAAATGAAACTGGTGGCAGCCGAGTTCAAAGCCACCCGCTCAGAATTTCGAACAAAGATACTCCACAGCCAGGACTCAGCGAGAATTGACTATCAGACCGGACTTCATGCTTGCTGGGATGTTTCCAGGGGTTCCTCTCTCCTTTGATGATGCCAAAAAGGGGGAAGAGGAATACCTGAAGATATTGAAGGGGACGGTTGCCGAGAAGGAAAAGGAGACAGTTGTTGTAGAAAAGAAAGAGACAGCTATTGAGAAGAGTAAGGAAAAGGGAAATGCTGTTGAGGGGGAAAGGTCAAAAGATGTGACCTTAATGCTTGCTAAAACCCCTCAGCAAGGTCAAGTCACAGCATCGATAATCAGCAAACTTCATGTGACTCTGTCGCTCTATCACTTTGATGTGCATATGTCTCATAAGAAGAAAATTGTAGAAGCAGAGATGGAGGATTTCTACAAGAGAACGGATGTCCGTGTTGAAGAAATGTTGAAACAATTTGGAGGCATTCCGACAGTAAAAGATACAGATGCCATTCCATATGACGGACAAGAGCCAAGATCTGTTGAAGAATTCAAAACCCTGGAGTTCGAAGGATATTTAAAAAACATGTCCAAAGCCCAAGCCTGGGACTTGTACTGGGAGAAAGGTCTGAAGCTATGCGAAGAAGCTGATAGGCAGTAGACTACTAGCAGTCACTCAGCTGGTAAGAAGAAGACTCCGATACAATATACGCCCATAAGAGAAGGAAGAAGTGGTGGAGGTGGAGGTTTTATACCTAGACCTCTGCCCAAAAATATTGAATATGTAGATCCAGGCAAGAAATGAAGGATCTACTAGGCTGGATATGATGCTATAACCAATCTGGAAGTGGAGAGGAAAAATGTTGAGTATGTCAAAAGAATCGAAGAAGAAAATAAGAGACAAACTCAGCTTTGGCAAGAAAGACAGGAAAGAAAAAGAAAAGATGAAGCTGCGAAGATGTTCGCCTATTTTTTTAGCTTCACCGCAAGTGTACGGCGCAGTATATAGAACAGGGTTTGCAAGGTCGAATCCACAGGGATTAATAAATTAATGTACCAAGTATTGGATTAGAATAGCCCTATTTTTATCCAAACGATCGAACTGTGATGGATTGATTTTGTTAATACTAAAGCAGAAATTAATCCTAAAATAACAAAGTAAAGATCGATTGAAAGATCAAGTATGAATGAATGGATTCCTGGGTTATGGTTTCAGTTAATATCCCCCTTTTATTATCAGATTAATCAAACCAAGGTTAAACGTATTCTTCTCTATAGACCAATCACCAAAGTAATTTACTCTCTCTCTCTCGAGATGTATGTAAAAACGTTGATTGGAATATCTATGTTAGCATCTCTACTCAACATGAGATATCCAACTCCCAAAAGTTCAAAAGATTATTAGATCTCACAAATATTCACAGACTTCTCAATCATGCAAGCTATTTGTGTCAAGTACTCAAAATCTAGTATTGAAACTCATCGGTTAGAATTATGAATCAACACATCAAACAAGTTTAAATCAAAGGCCTTTTTTGATAAAACGGGAATTAAAGCAAAGTACTTGAATAGAGGAAGAAAACATTAACTTCAATTATTATTAATCATCAAATAAAAGTGTTTATTAACCTACTCCCAAACCCGGGAATCACAAGATGTTTAGCCAGACATTGAAGATAAACAATTCATAGATAAATTATTCATAATCAAAAATCTAACTAATTGAAATAACTATACTATGGAATGAGTGAACTCGGGGATGATGACGATCTCTCGATCTATCTTCAATCCTCGAAGGTGTGGTTGCGGTCTTGATCGATCGCTCGAAGTTTCCAAAGTGGAAAACTCGCTCTTCTCTCTGGTTTCTAGGGCAAAAATCAGAGTGTCCCTGTTTGTGGCCGCCCCGTGTCTATTTGTACTTCGTTTGGGTCGAAACCTAGTTGAAACGGATCAGGCTCTGTTTTTCCCGCAGAGGAGCACGGTCGTGCCCCTTTGGCACGCCCAACCCGTGCTGGGTGCCGCATGAAATTTCCAACTTTCTGAATAGAGCACGGGCGTGCCCATATGGCACGGGCTGCCCGTGCTATAGGTCGAACACTGGGTCTTCACATATGGGTTGAGCACGGGCGTGCTAGGAAGCATGCCCTGCCCGTGCTCACCTGTATCAGCTGGCAGTTAGCTCTTTTTCTTCCATTTTTCGCCCGGTTCGTCCAACGTCTTCTCGACTCGACTCCAAACTTCGTACTTTACATTAAATATTGCGATTACAATGCTCCAGATTGTTGCCAAAATGTTATAATTATCGATAAATTCTTACAAAACGAGCAAAGCGTAATCCTTTTCCACAAAATAGGAATATAGCCCTATTTACTCATATAATGCATGCATATCAACACATTCTAGCCAAGATCAAGCCTAAAATACATGCAAAATACATGTCAATCAGAAGAGAGCTTACGAAAAGAAGAAAGCAGCAGAAGAAAAAAAGAAGGGAAAGAGAGCTGATGAAGACAGAGCTGAAGAAGAAAGAAGGAGGCAATGAAGGCGATAAAGTGTTGCTGCTAACCCCTTCATGTATTTTACTTTTGAAAATACATATGTATGTAAGTCTTCTGTACATTTAATGAAGAATCTGTATTTTGTGTAGATATAAGTATGCTCTGATTGCTCTGATACACATTATAAACAGTTGTGTAAAGGACAAGAATGTTATGATAAATAAAAAGATTGATTCTACGCATACATTCTTTGTTAATACATTTGTCTGTATGTATCTTTGCTGTTTGCATTTTGTTTGTATGTTTTTAGTTTTGACATCATCAAAAAGGGGGAAATTGTTGGGAAAATTATTGTTTAGATTTTGATGAATGCCATGTAAAACTTAGACTAGAAAGTTGGCACCCCATTTCCTTGTAGTTCTTATTGTAATAGATAGGGCTGTATAAGCTAAGTCAAGTCAGCTATGCCTGGAAATACAAGAAGTCAACTGAAGATGTGAAGTGAAGACTCCGCTGAGGAACAGTTGAGTATGGCCAAGAAAGAAGACCAAGGACTTGACTGAAGGAGTATCGGCTGTGAGACAGCTGTGAGAAGAGTCAGTTAAGTCAATCCAAGAAGCCAAGTCAAGTTGAAGTGACAGATGAGTCTTTCAATCATTGGAGCAGAATCAAGTCACCTGGGGAAAAGGCAGCTACAAAGAGGAATTAACTAAAAGGAATCCGTTGTACAAAAGTCAAGAACATTACTTAAATAAGTAATATTTCCATGCTGCCATGTCTTAAAATGCTCAGTCCCAGAAGCGTGCAAAAGGAATAAACCAATGGGAAGCACTGCACCTCGTGTCAGACTCTGAAAAACTGGACATTCATTTAGTACGAGGAAAGGTCTACATCTCAAGATTGAAGACCAAGAAAATACAAGCCAATGAACGCAAGTGACTTTTGAAAATCAGCCTATCTCTTCAACGGGCAGATTTTTGAAAGTGCATTGTAAAAGACTGAGGAATCACATTGAGAAAAGGTTACCTGAACCTAGCATACCTGAGAAATCAAGCAATATTCATACTGTAACCTGAAAAATATTCTCAAGTTATTCAAGCAAAATCCTCAAGCCTAAACCTCGAAGAAAATCAATCCAACACTGAGCTGTGAAGGAAAGACAACTTCAAACTGTTGAAGAGGAAACTTTTGAAGAATCAAAAGGGGTCTACTTTCCAAGGAGGATTGTAGAAAGGTTCAAGGTCGAACCAATCTCAAGTTATTGGAGGACTTCGTGATCAAATCCAAGAAGCTTGAGAAAGTAAGTCAAGTAGCAAAGCGCACCCCGTGAAGAAGCTGAGTTGGATGAGAAGCCAGCTGCGTGATCAAGGCATCTCCAGACTGAGTCCCAAAGGAGCAAGTCAGATGTGTGATCAAGACTTGTATCTGGACTGATAACCACTTTGTGAATTGATCATTACTTAGTGGATTCCTCCAGGAGTTGGAGAAGAGAGTAGTAGAAGAATTACCCCATCTTCGAACCTCTATAAAAATTATTGTGTCATTTATATTTCAGCATTTTATTTCTGCGTACTCATTTTATATCTGCTAATAATTTGCTATCCACCTGATGAATAACAAAGTGCCAAAACCAAGTGTTAAAACAAAGTTAAAACAAATTCAAGGGTGTTAAGTCTTTCGCTGAAAATCTCATCACAGCCAAGTTAAGGTTTAGTCTAAACAGCTGAGTTATTCTATCAACAGCTCCTTCGAGTCTGTTGAGTGGCTAACTCTGCTGATTAACTAACTTAGTTGTCCCTCAGGGACTTAGCTGTGTAATTAACTCCGTAATATTTTAAAAGGACTAAAATCGAAAAGTTGGTAAGGTTTATTCAACCCCCTCTTCTAAACCTTACTCACACCTCTTGGGACCTACAGATCTTCAGTGTTACTATCATTTTGATCATTATTTTCAAGGACCAGCTCAGTTCTCACAGGGTCCTCAGCCTTGACCCCTTCTTTCTCCCTTTCAAGGCGATCTTGCTCGTGTTACGGCCTCTGCTTCTCCATCTGCTCCTCTTAATTGGTCTTCTCGTAATAAAGAATGGTATCCAGACTCCAGTGCTACCAACCATATTACAGCTGACTCCCATAATCTGATGCCCCAGCTATCTTACATAGGTTCAGAACAAGTTAAAATGGGCATGGTAAGGGCTTACATATTCAACATACTGGTTCTTTTTCATATCCTTCTCCTTTTATTCTTTATAGATCGTTCAAGCTAACTCAAATGCTTCATGTTCCTCAGAATACAAAGAATCTTCTTAGTGTCTCCAGATTCTCCATAGACAACAATGTATGCTTCCAATGTCATCCAGATCATTGTCTTGGGAAGGATTCATCCACCCATGCAGTTCTATTAAGGGGTCAACTGCACAATATATGGACTCCTCATGTCTTTCCCCCAAACACCTTAATTTTTCTCATGTATCTCATTCTTCTTCATCTTATTCTTTTGTTCTTATTCGTTGTAATAAACATGTTGATTCTCTTGCTCGTAATGTAGCTAGCTTCTACCATTGTTTCATTTGATATGTGCCATAAGAGGCTTGGTCATCCTGATAATAAAATTGTGCAGCTTATATTGTCTTAATGTTCTCTTCCATTTCTCAAAAACTCTACTAATTTTCCCTGTGAACCATGTTGTTTAGGCAAAGCACATAAAAATTTCCGTTCCCTCTCTCTAACACTCAATGCACAACTCTATTACAACTTGTCCACTCAAACTTATTGGGTCATTCCCCAATGCTTTCTTCTAGTGGATATAGGTATTACATTCATTTCATTGATGCATTTTCTAGACACACTTGGATATATCTTCTAAGACATAAATCAGAGGCCTTTACAGCTTTTCTCACCTTCAAAAAACACTCAGAACTTCAACTGGGCACTACAATTAAGACCATGCAAAGAAACTGGAGTGGGGAATTTTGACAATTTACTGATTTTCTTACTTCTCAAGATATTATTCATCAACACCCAAGTCCTTATACTCATGAGCGAAATGTCTTACCAGAAAGAAAGCATCGCCATATAGTGGATACAGGATTAACTCTTCTTGCTCAAGCCTATTTACCATTAAAATTCTGGGATGAAGCTTTTAGAACAACTGTTTATCTCATCAACAGACTACCAACACCTCTCTTTCATAATAAAAGTCCATTTGAAATTCTATTTCACAACAAACCCCAATATACTTTCCTCAAAACCTTTGGTTGCTTATGATATCCCAACCTTCGACCTTATAGTATTCATAAATTATAGAACTTCCCCTTGCACCTTTCTAGGCTACAGTCAGAATCACAAAAGGTATAAATCCTTGGATTCCACAGGAAAAATCATTATCCATATGGATGTCACCTTTAATGAATCTCAGTTTCCCGTTGCTCAAACCACTCAGTCCATTCCTCCCATCTTTTCTCCTCTTCTTCTTCTTCTCCCTCTGAAGAACCTGTTGAAAATGTCTCTAGACCCTTATCTTCTATCTAGGATAATATTGTTCAACCTGTGCAGGGTGTTATTGCAGGTGCTCCCCCTTCCAATGCCACACACCATATGGTTACAAGAAGTAAAAATGGTGTGTCCAAACCTAAATTATTTGTTGCCCACACTGAACCTACTATCCTCAAATTACATTCAAAAAATATAGATGGAGACAAGCTATGACAGATGAATACCTGGCTCTCATGAGGAGCAACACCTGGCAACTTGTTTCTTTGCCTCAGGATAAACATATTATTGGTTGTAAGTGGGTATTTTGAATCAAAGAGAATCCTGATGGCACTATAAATAAGTACAAGGCAAGACTTGTTGCTAAAATGTTTAATCAGGCTACTAGCTTTGACTTCATAGACACCTTCACTCCTTAGCAGAACCTACTACTATCAGGGTTGTGTTTTCTATCGCCATAAGCAAACCGTGGCCCATTTTGCAATTGGATATTGCCAATGTTTTTCTCAATTGTGATCTCAAAGAAGAATTGTATATGCAACAACCCTATGGTTTTGAAGATTTTAATTATCCTCAGCATGTGTGCAAACTTTAAAAATCTCTCTATGGGCTCAAACAAGCTCCTATAGAGTGGTTTAACAAATTGTATTAGGTGGTTTCATTTTTTGGCTTCATTCTACAAAATCCGATCATTTTTTGTTTATCAAAAGTAAAGGCGTGTGCCACTCTATATGTGTTGGTGTATGTAGATGACATTCTAAAGGATCGGTGATCCCATACAAGTTCAAGAATTTATCATTAATCTCAACAAGGCATTTCCTTTAAGGGATCTTGGTGCCATTGACTATTTTTTAGGCATCATGTTCAAACCACTATATTTGTCTTTCTCAAACTAAATATGTTAAGGATCTACTAAGCAAGGTTCAGATGCAGAATGCTAGAGCTACCAATACCCCTATGACATTTGGTGAGAAGTTGCCCGCATATGGGAATGATCTAATGTACAATGTGCAACTTCATAGAAGCATTGTAGGGGCTTTACAATATGTGACTATAACCAAGCCTGAGATATATTTTGCAGTTAATAAAGTGTGCCATTTCATGCAAAGACCATTGAACTCTCACTGGAAGGCAGTAAAACGAATTCTTAGATATCTCAGTTGAACTATAGACTATGGTCTTCATTTTACTCCAGACTTTCCATGCAGTTTCGATTTTTGGGTTACATTACTTAGATGCTGATTGGGCTTCTAGTTGTTATGATAGAAGATCTACCACAGGATACTATCTATTTTTGGCTCCAATCTTGTTTCTTGGCAATCTAAGAAACAACATACTGTTAGATAAATGTTTTTATCATGATTTTGATGATTATGTTCGATTTTGTTCAAATATGTTTTTAAACCAAAACTATGTCCCTAAATGTTGTCTAAATATTTCCGATCAACTTAAAATGTTTTTACTATTTTTCGAGTATTTCTTGAAGTTTATTTTCAATAAAACATTGGACAACACATTTGTTTCAGGGCTCGACCGGCGCCTATAGGGCAACCCGTACTGAGTTGAGTCGAGAAACAGAAAATGGGACGTAAGAAAAACAGGGTAGATGACCGGTCGACCAAGTGGGCGATCGATCAATGCGGTCGACCGTCGACCGATGGGCGACATTGCACTGCAAGTTGGATTTTTGTTCCGCACTTCTCTTTTCGTAAAATCGCTGGGGGCAACCGTCACTAAAGGCGGCCGACCGTCGCCGCACTTCTTCGACCGTCCCCCCTGTGTAAAAATTCGCAGAATTCAATTTCAATCTTATCTCTGCGTGACCGGTCGAACCCCATGTTTATCGAAACTATCCGCTTGCGTTTTGGACAACTTTTCCCTATTTTGTGGGATTGATTTCTAACAGACTATATTGATCATTTTAAATGGTTTTTTTGCAGAAATCACTCCCCAAGGAGGAGCCAATGTCTGAAATGAAAGCCAAGTCCTCTCCTATAAATAGAGGCTTCATTCAAGCAACAAGATACAACACACTACATACAAGCAAAGAGCAATTGAGCAAACACTTTCATATATCTTGTTGTATTAGCCTAAGCACTTTCACTTGCACTTATTTGAGGTCTAGGCTTCCAATTCTTGATTACACTTGTACTCATATTGTATCAATCATTATTGAGTTGTAATCTTGATTTTGGTCATCATTCAACACAAGACATCCTTGTGAGTATTCTTGTGGTAAGAATACACTTGGGTGATCTAGGTGATAGGTGTTTGAAGGTTGTGGTAATCTTCAAAGGTGTTGTAAGAGGGTTGTGGTAATCCTCAAGGTGGTGAAAGAGGGTTGTGGTAATCCTCAAGGTGTTGTATTAATTTTTGGTAAATTAATAAAATCCTTTTTTCTTTTTAAAATCCATCCCGGAGATACTGGGGTGGTAGAGGATTAGGCCCTAGGTGGGTTGAACCTCTTTAAATCAACGAGTGTTGTTTATTTTCCGCATTTACATTCTCGTTGTTTCGAAAAAAAGGGTGATTTTTAAAAAATCGGCATAATATATTCACCCCCCCTCTAGATTATTGTAGCCACTTGGACTTACAAGTGGTATCAGAGCCAAACTCTTTGGCTAGCTCGTTCCGAGTAAAGAGGAAAGATCCATGGGTACAAATGATGCTCATCTCACCACCGGCGCCTCCACCAATAAGCCACCACTATTCGACGCCAACAACTACGCATTTTGGAAAGACCGTATGGAGTGCTTTCTACAAGGGTGCGGGTTCGACATTTGGAATGTGGTCATTGAAGGAGTTGATCAACCAACAAAGAAATCGGAGGATGGCACTTTGGCTCCTAAACATTTCAAGGAGTTTGATGAAAACGACAAAAAGGCTTTCTCTCTAAACGGTAAGGCCTTAAATATTTTGCATTGTTCTCTTACCGCCACCGAGTACAATCGCATAAGAGGCATAAGGTCGGCACATGAGGTTTGGGAAAAATTGGAGACAATCTATGAAGGGACTAAGAAAGTCAAGCAAGCAAGAAAGACCATGCTTGTTAAAGACTTCGAAAACTTTAACATGTATGATGGCGAAAGCATCTCCAAGATGGTGGAAAGGTTTGACAATATTGTCAATCCTCTTGTGGCCCTCGGCAAGGTCATCTCCGAAGAAGACAAGGTGACCAAGGTATTGAATGCACTTCCATGTCATGGTCCGAAAAAGTAACGGCAATCACGGAGGCACAAAATCTTGAGACACTCAAATTTGATGAACTTATTGGAAATCTACTCATCTATGAAGTCTATCTCAAGGAGAGGAAAAATTCCAAACCATCCACAAATCAATCGGGTATGCAAATTATTTCTAAAGGTCTTGTTTCTTCTTCCAATAATGCATACTATGATAATGATGAGATGATGAGGAGACGGCCGCACTTGTTCGAAAATTTGCAAAATTTGTAAATAAAAATAAAGCAAGAAAACCTAGAGATAATGCTTGCTTTAAATGCGGAAAACCCGGGCACTTCATTGCCGATTGCCCGAAGCTCGATGAAGAGGAGAAAAAGAAAAGGAAGCCTTTCACAAAAAAGAAGGCTCTAAATGCGGAAGTCAAAACTTGGGATGAACTACTCGAAACAACTGATGAGGAAGGAGAAACCGAACACGGTCTCATGGCTATAGACGATGAAAACAATGAGGTACACTCAAACTCTTCTACTTCCTCCATAGTTGATGACTTGCAATGTGATTTTGATGAATTGCAAATTGAGTTTCAAATTTTAATCGTTAAATACAAAAACTTGAAAAAGGAGCATAAGGAGATTAAAGTTGAAAAAGAAAAATTATTTACCTCTTATGAATCTCTAGACAAAGCTCATGCTCTTACTCTTACTAGAATTCATTCTCTTGAAACCGAAAAGGAATTGCTCACAAAAGATATTGAATGTTTGAAAAATGATATGCATCGTTTCAACATAAGTACGGATAAAGTTACAAAAATTTTAGATGCACAAAGAGGTGAGCATTCCAAATCGGGACTTGGTTATAAGCCATTTCAAAGTGTTTTTAAGAAAAATAACCAAAGTCCGACTTTTGTACGTGCTAATAATTATAATACTCCTACTTGTTTTTATTGTGGCAAAGTTGGACATTATCCTAATAATTGCAAATTGAGAAATAGCTCAAGACATGTTTGGAGACCCAAAGGTCTCAAGACTAACCCCCATGGACCCCAAAATTATAGGGTACCTAAAAGAAATTCTTTTGTAGGTAATAGGGGCTATAACCACAATGGAAGATTCAAAATGGCTCGTGGACAGCGGATGTTCACGCCATATGACCGGGAGAGAGAACTTTTACCAACATCAAACTCCAAGAAGAGGGTATGGTCATGTTCGGTAATGGCAAAGGAAAAATTCTTGGAAATGAAGAAATTGACTTATTGAGAATGAAAAAGAAGATACTATCAAGTCTATTCGAAGCGATCGAGGTGGAGAATTTGACGGTGAATTTAGAGTATTTTGTGAAACAAAAGGATATGCTCATAATTTCTCGGCTCCAAGGACACCTCAACAAAATGGAGTAGCCGAACGGAAAAATCGGACATTACAAGAAATGAGTCGGTCCATGCTCAATGAATTTTCACTTCCAAAGTATTTTTGGGCCGAAGCCGTAAGTACCGCTTGCTATGTCATTAATCGAGTTTATATTCGTCCTAAAATGAATAAAACTCTATATGAGCTTTGGAAAGGTAGAACTCCAAATATTAGTTATTTCAAGATATTTGGTTGTAAATGCTTTATTTTGAATACCAAGGATCAATTGGACAAACTTGATCCTAAGGCCGATGAAGGGATATTTATGGGATATTCAACAAAAAGCAAAGCATATCGGGTTTACAATAAGACTAGTGGAGTTGTTGAAGAATCCATCCATGTTAAATTCAATGAAGCTTCGGAGTTGAAAGAATTCCTAATGATGAAAGTGATGAGGAGGATATTATTGAACAAATTGTTCAAATTGATGATCAACCGTCTACATCAAATGATCAACCGTCCACTTCAAATGGTTCTCAAGAAGATAGAGGTGATATCTCGGATCTTCCCGTTGCATTGAAATTTAAGGAGATCACCCAAAAGATCTTATTATTGGTGATCCCCTGACAAAGTGATGACTCGGAGAAAATTTGCCAAGAAAGCTCTTATTTCTCAAAAAGAGCCTAAAAATGCTAAAGAAGCTATTGAGGATGAGGATTGGTTTCTAGAGATGCAAGAGGAGTTGAATCAATTTGAAAGAAATGATGTATGGGAATTGGTACATTGTCCTCCTTCTCAAACCATTATTGGCACAAAATGGGTTTTCCTAACAAACTTGATGATCAAGGCAACATTGTTCGAAATAAGGCAAGGTTAGTAGCTCAAGGGTATTGTCAAGAAGAAGGTATTGACTATGATGAAACTTTTGCACCCGTAGCACGTTTAGAAGCTATTCGTATTTTGCTTGCCTATTCTTGCTTTAAAAATTTCAAACTTTACCAAATGGATGTTAAATCCGCCTTCTTAAATGGTATTATTCAAGAAGAAGTCTTTGTAAAACAACCTCCGGGTTTGAAAATTTTCTAGGCCTAATGATGTTTATAAACTTAAAAGGCCTTGTCTGGTTTAAAACAAGCACCCCGTGCATGGTATGATAGACTTAGTTCTTTTCTTTTACAAAATGGTTTTATAAGAGGTAAAGTTGATACAACTCTTTTGTTTTTGAAAAAGGGCAAGATTGTTTACTTGTGCAAATATATGTTGATGATATTATCTTTGGTGCTACTAATGATTCTTTGTGCAAGAAATTTCTAAGTTAATGCAAGGAGAATTCGAGATGAGTATGATGGGGAGCTTAACTTCTTTCTTGGACTTCAAATTAAGCAATGTCAAGAAGGTATTTATATTTCGCAATCAAAGTATACAAAAGAACTTTTGAAAAAGTTCGGCATTGAAGAAGGAAGAACCGTCTCTACTCCTATGGCAACAAATGTCAAAATTGACAAAGATGAGAAAGGCAAGTCCGTGGATGAATCAAAGTATCGAGGTATGATTGGTAGTTACTTTATTTAACCGCTAGTAGACCGGACATTCTTCATGCCGTATGCCTATGTGCTCGTTTTCAAAGCAATCCCAAAGAATCTCACATGAGTGTCGTTAAAAGGATTTTTCGATATTTGAAGGGCACCATTCAATATGGTTTATTTTATCCAAAGAATGAAAATTTTTCTCTTAAAGGTTATAGTGATTCTGGACTATGCGGAAATATTGATGATCGGAAAAGTACTTCCTGATCATGTTAATTTTTAGCGATTGCCTAGTTTCTTGGTTTTCAAAGAAGCAAAACGTGTTTCTCTTTCAACGGCCGGCCGAATATATTTCCGCCGCATTTTGTTGTACTCAACTTCTTTGGATGAAACAAACCTTAGCGGATTACAAATGCTTTTTTGAAAATGTACCTATCTTTTGTGATAATATATCCGCTATAAATATTGCTCAAAACCCGGTTCATCATAACTGTACTAAACATATTGAGATTCGACATCATTTTCTAAGGGATTGTGTTTCAAAACGTAAAATTGAGATATCCTTTGTACCATCTCAAGATCAATTAGCGGATATTTTCACAAAACCGCTATCTTCCGAGACTTTTTCTTCAATACGAGCTCGGTTAGGCATAATGCATATTGAATGAAGCTTACGTTTGCATTTTGCACGTTTTAAAACTTAAGGGCGAAAAATCGGATTTTTGGTTGAAATTCGGATTTTGGAAAAAGCGACAAAACAAATGGGGTGAAGGAGTTGAGGGCAACCGCCGCCCTCAACCTCGACCGGTCGCCCTCAACCTCGACCAGAATCGCCGCTAAGCTATATTTTGGCTTTTAAACGTTACGTCTTGACATTTCTTAATTTTAACAAATTTTTGGCCATTTTTCGTCCCCTTTGCCAAATTCACTCAAATTTCATTCAAAAATGGATTTCATGCATCTCTTACACAACATGGACATTATATAGCATGATCATCATCATTATGTCTCACTCTTTCCAATCAAATGGTAAGAATTTCGCTTCTTTTACTCAATTGGGTGGAACCCTTGAGTTTTTGAGTTTCTTGAAAAATTTTGATGTAATTTTCGTATGATCATGATGAGCTTGGTTGTTGTGTTGTTATGTATGATGAGTGACTTGAATTGATGTTGAAAATTTTTGGCTTGAACCATTTACAAAGGTTATATACAACCTCTTCTATTTTTAACGCACACAAGGTGTTCGATGATATGTCGCAATGAAAATTTCAACTTATACATGATTCTCTTGCTTTCAAAAGTTTTCTATACTCATTGAGATCATGTTTTGACAAACAAAACAAGCGTATGGACTCTTCATATTACATTTCTCCCATTTTCCTTGGATTATTATGCTTTAATTGCTCAACGGTTAATAAACCGTCTCTTTGGCGCACTTTGATATTATTGTATGGTGTTTTCACCATTCTAACGTTCTTTTTGATGATTCCAAAGGGGGAGAAACAGGATATTAGCTCATTAGTTCAAGAAAAGCTAATAAAAGCTCGCAATAAGTATTGTGGACTCTAATACCTAGTCCATGGCTTGAATTTTGGACTCGGATGAAATTGTTTATAAGTTTTGTGACAGGGGGAGCTCCTTAGCTCATGATGCATTCTATATAAGCTTGTTATAGCTTGTGCTTCTTACTTATAATAATCGTTTGTTGATATGCTCACAAATAGGGGGAGCTTTACATGAAATACTTCAAACGGATAGTTTACTCGTAAACTCGTAAAACCGTAAATTTTATTTGGTTTTTAAAATCGTCCTCAAGAAAATTATTTTGGTTTGTAATCATCAAAAAGGGGAGTTTGTTAGATAAATGTTTTTATCATGATTTTGATGATTATGTTCGATTTTGTTCAAATATGTTTTTAAACCAAAACTATGTCCCTAAATGTTGTCTAAATACTTCCGATCAACTTAAAATGTTTTTACTATTTTTCGGAGTATTTCTTGAAGTTTATTTTCAATAAAACATTGGACAACACATTTGTTTCAGTTTCGACCGGTCGCCTGTAGGGCAACCCGCACTGAGTTGAGTCGAGAAACAAAAAATGGGGCGTAGAAAAAACAGCGAGCGGGCGACCGGTCGACCAAGTGGGCGGCACGTGGTGCGGTCGACCGTCGGCCGATCACGGGCGACGACTGCACTGCAAGTTGGATTTTTGTTCCAGACTTCTCTGTTTCGTAAAATCGTCAAGGGCAACCGGTCACAGCTAAGGGCGACCGGTCGCACCCCCCTTCGACCGGTCCCCCTGTGTAAAAATTCACAGAATTCAATTTCAATCTTATCTCTGCGCGACCGGTCGAACCCCATGTTTATCAAAACTATCCGTTGCGTTTTTCGGACAACTTTTCCCTATTTTGTGGGATTGATTTCTAACATTATATTGATCATTTTAAATGGTTTCTTTTGCAGAAAATCACTCCCCAAGGAGGAGCCAATGTCCGGAAATGAAAGCCAAGTTCTCTCCTATAAATAGAGGCTTCATTCAAGCAACAAGATACAACACACTACATACAAGCAAAGAGCAATTGAGCAAACACTTTCATATATCTTGTTGTATTAGCCTAAGCACTTTCACTTGCACTTATTTGAGGTCTAGGCTTTCAATTCTTGATTACACTTGTACTCATATTGTATCAATCATTATTGAGTTGTAATCTTGATTTTGGTCATCATTCAACACAAGACATCCTTGTGAGTATTCTTGTGGTAAGAATACACTTGGGTGATCTAGGTGATAGGTGTTTGAAGGTTGTGGTAATCTTCAAAGGTGTTGTAAGAGGCTTGTGGTAATCCTCAAGGTGGTGAAAGAGGGTTGTGGTAATCCTCAAGGTGTTGTATTAATTTTTGGTAAATTAATAAAATCCTTTTTTCTTTTTAAAATCCATCCCGGAGATACTGGGGTGGTAGAGGATTAGGCCCTAGGTGGGTTGAACCTCTTTAAATCAACGAGTGTTGTTTATTTTCCGCATTTACATTCTCGTTGTTTCGAAAAAGAGGGTGATTTGTAAAAAATCGGCATAATCTATTCACCCCCCTCTAGATTATTGTAGCCACTTGGACTTACACATACCATCTCTAGGTCGTCTACAGAAGCTAAACACGGGAGTGTTGCTAGCTTCATTGCATAAATCAGTTACTTGAAGAGTTGTTTGTGCAGTCCACAAATATTCCAGTAGTTTGGTGTGATAATCTCAATACAATGCAATTAATTAATAGCAAATCGTGTCCTACATTCTAGGACAAAACACATTGAGTTGGATCTCTATTTTGTTCCTGAGAAAGTTCAGAGAAACCTTGTTGATGTCAGACATGTACCTGCTATTGACCAAGTAGCAGATATTTTTACAAAGGCGCAAATTCAAGTACTGTTTTTGGACGTATGAGAGACAAACTTAAGGGTTTTGATACAACCTTAACTTTGCGGGGGGCTATTAGAGAATGCAAGTCTTCATAGATAGTTGTAACTGTTTATGTAGTTACTTTGTTATTTCTGTTAGTTAGTTACTTCTGTTAATAGTTACTTAAGCTTTGGTTTCTAGCTGACTTTCCTCTTGTATTAATAGAACATACCATCTACTGTAAATGTAATTCATTCATTAGCTCAGTTCTCAAATATCTTCTATAGTTTAGATAGGTTTAACAATGGAGTCTAAGGGGTGCCCCCAACTTCATAGATTTTTCAACGTGAATACTCCTCCATTCCATTAAGATAGGCATATTTTTCTCTTTAGTCTGTCTCAAATTATAGATATCAATTACTCCCCCATTCAGTTCACCTTGTTTCTAACAAATTTAATTTTTTAAATTTTGTCCCATTTTATGAGGGGCAAGTAGAAAGAAATATGGAAAAAAAAATTATAATCCCAATTATGTTTATTATGTGTTCTTAATAATCAGTGTGAACTATTCTCCAACCTATCTTAGGGGGACGGATGGAGTGTAAACTTTTTCATAAGGATTATTAAATTTAGTAATACATTATATATAGGGGAAATTTTTAAAGTACCCACTATGGATAGTGGGTGCTCTTTTCTACCCACTAGGATAACAAACTTCTTTTCTACCCAATTTGGCCAAAATACCCCTCCTTTAAGTTGGTGTTTTTGAATTTTGAAATCTAAGACATAAATATACTATATAGGGAACCATATAAAAAACAAATGAGAAAGCAAAAAGTGAAAAAGATAAAACAACAAAAGTAAAAGCGAAAGTACCACCCATTTAAATTGTCAAATACGAGTCAAAACTCAAAAGGAAGAAACATACAAACCCATTTAGTGCCCCATCCTCTTCAAGAAGAAGAAGAAAAATACCCAAAACCCCATTTCGTGCCCACATCGGTCAAGACTAAAGAAGAAGAAGAAGATACCATCCCCATTTCGTGCCCAATATCGTGCGAGAAGAGAAGAACATGGATTCCATCGTGCCGCCGACGCGTCCGCCTCCACCTCCGCCGCCGCCGCTTCGCCTCCACCTCCGCGCCCCACTTCCATCGCCTCCCGCACCATCCTCCGTCGCCCCTTCCCAACAGGTAAGCATATCAATCGATTTTAAGTTTTAAACTCTATTTATGTTAGGTTAATTGATTTAGGATTTTTAGTGTTCGATTTTGGTGTTTAGGGTTTATCAATTGGGTTATTGTTGGATAAATTTGTGAATACGTTGGATAAATCGTGTGTTGGGTTATTGTTGGATGTTGGTGACTTGGTGTAGCGGCCGGCGCGATTTGATGTAGAAGATGAAGCGCCGCGATATCGTGCCGCTTATATAATTGGGTGCGATATCGCGCGCATATCGTACCTAGGTATAACGGGCACGATATCGTGCCCTGTTATAATTGGGTATGATATCGCGCCACATATCATACCTAGATATAATGGGCACGATATCGTGCCATGTTATAATTGGGTACGATATCGTGCCCTGTTATAATTGGGTACGATATCGTGCCCGTATCGTACCTATGTATAACGGGCGCGATATCGTGCCCTGTTATAATTGTGTACGATATCGTGCCCTAGTTATAAATTAAACTAGTTATAAATCTTGGTACGTGCGATCGCTCGTGCGGTGGGTTTTTTGTATTCTTTCCATGTATTCTTTGCCTAGATATCCATATCCATATTGTCCCACGTCTTTTTTTTTTTCACTCTGATTCGCAATTTTTCAACAATTCATCTTAATAAATTGAAATTTATTAATTGTTGTAGGTCGGTCCACAATGGAAGAGACCCTCATATCATCGAGAGAGGCCCGGATCGCGGGATACGTTCGATCGAATATTATTCAGACCATCAGAGATGAGTTGCTGGAGATCAGTGATGATTTATATAGTCAGTTTAGACAGTCGGCGTTCGGATATTTTATGGATTTTGGGTATGACGGAGCCAGTTGTAATGCGGCACTGCATGCATTAGTTGCGATGGAGGTGCATGTGCCGGACGCTCCGGAATCGGAGTGTTGGTTCCACGTCGGAGAGCAGACTATCAGATTCTCTCGGCGTGATTTTGCTATGATATCGGGATTGCGATTTTCAGGGTCCACATTTGACCCTAACGGTGATTTTGAGGTACCCGAGACTGGTATATATAGACGGTATTGGCCTAGGGGTGATCGGGTTACCGCCGCGCATTTACGCGATTTATTTGCTCTTGGCACCTTCCGTGACTCACCAGACGATGCCCTGAAGGTGGCGAAGGTGTTATTTGCCTTTTACATGATACTGTGTTTCGATGGCCGACAGACCGCAGTGGGACCGGCCGGTGCGTGGTTTTTGATCGAGGACGATGCACGAGTGGGAGCGTTCCGCCCTGGGGAAATACTCCTTTCGATATTGATGCATTATATTCGGCACCTGCATGATGTTCTGCCACTTGGCCGATATACTAAGGACGTTCCACCTAGATATCGGCCACCTTCTTATCATTTTTATGGGGCCACTTATGTCTTGTTGGTACGCATATGTTTTTATTTTATTTATATTTGTAATTAGTTTTTAAATATTTAAAAATCTTATTTTTCATACTTATCAATGTTCTCACAGATTTGGGCATTCGAGCGATACCTCGCCTGGGTAATGCCTGGCGACTCAGTATCGACACCCATTGCTGGTGCCTTCGTTGGAGGTTTTCGAGACCGCTATTGACATGACAGATTTTTTCTTTGACACGGTATGTATTAACAGTGTTTACTTAATTTATTTATTTAATAATTAATTTATTTTTTTATTAATTTATTTATTTATATTATTTACAGGCTTTAGTGTGTCATGAGATATTGGATCCGACCGGGAGGAGCTCCAGCAGATATATATAGAGGAGTCGATGATCCAGTTATTTTGTTAGTCTCCTCGATTCATCCCGAGGAGAACCGGTTTTTAGCGAACAGAGGCGGAGGTGCGAGTCTGATTCGACGACAGCCCCCCACCCTATCGCGGAGAGGAGTGTCGATTCGACAATGCAGACCCCTATTGGCGGGGGGACAGAGTAGTCTTTATTACGGAGAGAGAGGCGTGGGCGGGAGGGGAGAGGTAGACCCGTTTGAGGCCGACACTTTGCTACTCCTACGATTGAGGCGGAGAAGCGGCCTAGGGCAGATGGTCCATCATCCCATCGGGCCGATGATCCTTTAGATGGCCGGACGATGACGATCGATCCGTCAGGATACTCGTGTTGATCCATGTGTCCACGACGACTATGCGCGCGATGATCCACCATCCGTCGATACTCGTGTTGATCCATCTGTGAGTTGGTTGTGACAGATATCCGACACCGATTCGGGTGTTATGCGGCCAGCTTGATTCGAGAGACTTACGAGAGGAGCGGTTCGCTCGATTGGAGACACGAGTCGATGATGCCGTTTCTCGGTTAGAGACTGTCATCTCGGAGGAGGTTCTCGCTTGACAGACGCTAGATCGGGAGATAGGTCGAGTTCCTGACCTTATTCGAGGAGGAGATTAGGCGTCTATTCCCATACCTTGATCGATGACGATGACTTCGTGCATGGTAGTCGAGATATCCGAGCGATCATCACAGCGGACACCCTCCTCCTCCATGCTCGACTCCTCCTCCTTGGCGATCGACTCCTCCTCCGATAGTATCGACTCTTCCGTCAAGCGGTGATTTATTCTTCCTCCTCCTCCCGCCATGTCTCCTCCCCCTCCTCCCGGTAGTGACGCGTCTCTTCCTCCTCCTCCCGCCATGTCGACTCCTCCCCTCCTCCGCCATGTCGACTCCTCCCCTCCTCCCAGGTAGTGACGTCTCTTCCTCCTCCTCCTAGTGATGATGTATCTTCCTCCTCCTCCGGCATTGTCGACTTCTCTTCCGCCATTGTCGACTCTATTATGCCCGTGTTATCACATTCTCCGCGACCACGAGTGTCGATCCACGATTCCGAGGCCATTGCCGTCTCCTATTCGAGCTCCTCTCCGACACTCGTGGTATCCGGTCCACGAGCGCCCTCTCCGGTTGCCCTCACCACCTACTTCCTTGATCCGAGGTTCGGAGACGAGCGGCCGTCGCGGCATATTCGCAGCCCATTCGGGGATCCTGTGGTCTCATAAGGCTTGACCCGTCCGAGAAGGAGTTTACCCGCTTCTTAAAGTCTAATGAAGAGTAAGTAAATATTTTTGCATTTGTCTTATCGTCTTAGTATTTACATCTTATATTCCACTTTGTCTTAATATTTGAGGGTCCAATTGCGGGAGGAGCGTGGGGCTTATGTACCTTGTTGGGCCATCATTTTTAAGAAATGGCGGATCCAAAGATAGAGTTGGAAAATGATGTAAGTTTCTTTTGCATTATTTAGTTGATGAATATTTTATCGATTAATATTGATTTCTTTCATTTCTGTACAGCATATAAATGCATACCTGTCCATACTACAGTCCGATCCCCAGTTTCTTGGGGTTGTGCCTCATGAGAAACAAGTGGGAACTTATAGGATTGTATCTACGACATTTTCGGTTAGTTTATTTATTATGTGTCTCGCATTTTACTGTAAAATTAATAAATCATACTTGTTAACCTATAAACATTTTTCAATGTGTAGGATTCCATACGGCACATATGGAGTCGTATGCATGGTACGGATCCTGCTGACACAGTATATGACCCAGCGACCATGGAGGAGATTCCTCCCGGACAGGAGCTGGATGAGTTGGTCAGTGTTGTCCAGCACGGAACTCCAGGATGGGGTAATCCTGGTCCATGGAGTGTTGTACCGCAGGTATACTTGAATAATTATTTTTTTGACTAGTTTATTCATTTTTTTCATTCAAAATTTTTTGATTATTTACTGATTTTGTTTTCACCCAGGTGTACATGATCGTGAATTTGTCGGGCCATTTTGTCGTGTGCGACGGATCTACGTGAGCCAGCCACGACATATGTACGACTCGAGACGTGCCCGATACCACGGATGATAGTTTTGCCAATCGGCGTGCCGACACACGTCCCCTCCGTCGCATGCTCCCATGTGTACTTATTCGCTACCGGCTTCTACGCCGCCTTAGGTAAGGGCAGCCTGTCCGCGCGAGTGGGAACTTATCCATAAGCGGCCGAAAAAGATTGTTTTTTGCGAATCGACCCACTAGTTGTGGTGTATTTGCCATACATTCTATCATTAGTTGTATCACACGAGAAGATTAATAGGAAGTATGTGGAGCGATCGATTCGAGAGATAAGGCAAAATATGGCACGACAAGTTTACCAAAGACAAGATCTTGATAGTAGTACTTGGGAGTTGTAGTACATATTGTTGTATATCTTCTAAATATTTTGAGTTATTTAATTAAATATTCATTTTGCATGATTTTTCTTAATTTGTTTAAAAAAACAAGATTTTGTTTACTTTAAATTAAGAGAATTACAATTAGCAGATAAGAAATCCACAAAAACTACAAACATATTCATAAGAGCAATTGGGACACGATATAAAATTTGGCACGATATATCGTGCCCCTTATATAATTTGGCACGATATATCGTGCCCTTATATAATTTGGCACGATATATCGTGCCCTTATATAATTTGGCACGATATATCGTGCCAACTATAATAGGGAACGATATATCGTGCCCGAGATAGTTGGCACGATATATCGTGCCAAATATCGTACGGTAAAGGGCACTACTGACATGATTAACACATTTAGACTACTGAGTTTCAGCTCTTAGTGTGTTTTTCTAGAAAATAGTGTTACATTTGAAATAAACTTTTGCCTAATTTTCATCATCCGGACGTCTCGGACATTTTCTACGGGTATGATCATCTGCTCGGCATATTCCACATTTCTTCTTATTACGCACTTGTCTCGAAGGACCCGGCCAGTGTCACCGGGGCACTTTCGTGCTCATCGGCGGCAATGACATAGTGCATTTGACGCAATTGTGGCCAAAGCACCCCACACCTTGAACAAATTTGACTCTTACGTGAACGATTACTTGATGATTCAACAAATGGAATGAACTCTACTTTATCAGGACGACCTGCTTGTCTCGGGTTATTTGGAGGGTTGCATACTAAGTCTCGCACCTCTTGTGGTAGAACCCATTCACTCGGATCAGGAACTGGTAAAACTTCACCCGCCCACATTTTTTGAAGATTTTCATTTTTATAATAATGGGCAGCAAATGAATAGATATTGAGGTTCGCCTTCCTGCACAAATAAACAAACAATTATTTGAAAATATTGAACGAATTATGTGAAAATATTGATACAAAAATTTTAAATTTCTTTATACCTAATTGCTGCAGATGCATGGGCGCAAGGCATCAATTCATATTCAAATTCTCGACAGCTGCACGTTCTTTGGGATAAGTCAACCAAATAAGTCTTTGTTCCATCTTTCACCTTGTACTTCACATTACTAAGACATTGTACATCAATTCTACGACCTATCTCAACTGCATCATTTAATCTTTTGGTTGCTTCAAGTGTTAGCTCTTGATCTTTATCATTAGCAGCAGGTCGTCGTTCATAAAACCACTTTTCAATAATAGTCCGAGCACACTCAAGCCACGAACAAGCAGGTAACTTTTTGGCCCATAATAACCGACTATTGAAGCTCTCACCGGTGAGTTTGATGTCATGAACCCATAACGCCGGGACAGACACTTAACTCGAGACCATCTGTCTTCCCCTGCACGTTCTAACTTTTTAAATGCACCCGTCTCACTAGCAACTTTTATGTTTTCAAAATACTTATCATAATCTTCACGGCGGTATGAATATGCTGCATTCCTAAACATTGCTACTATATGTTGACCGTATTGAGCCAAATTACTCTGCAAATGATAAGTGCAAAGCCCATGTGATGCTTCTCCGGGTATATCGCTTTTATGGCATTACTTGATACTCTTGTCTTTGATCGAAACAATCGAGATCACGAGGGCAATTATAAGCATCTCTCAACTGTCTCAAAAACCATGTCCAAGAATCGTCGTTTTCAACATCCCCGATTCCAACAGCAAGTGGGAAAATCTGTTCATTACCATCTTTTGTTACTGCCACAAACAATATTCCTCGGTATTTGCCTTTAAGGTGTGTTCCATCAATCACAATAACTGGTCGGGCATTGTTCTGGAATCCAGTGATTGATGCATGCAAAGCAAAAAACACGTACTTGAATCTATTAAAATTATCCGACTTCCATCTAGTTACCGATCCGGGATTCGTTAAATTCAACATGTGTAAGTATGCCAGAATTAGATTGAATGACTTGTTGCTATCTCCATATATCAACCCAAAGGCATGATGTTTTGCACTCAACGCAACATTATAACTCATTTTAAGCCCATGTCGCGATTCCAACTCCGCTATCATATCTCTTGGCACGAGCGCAGAATGTTCCACTAGTAATCTAGATGCAAAATACGCACCTACTACTTTAGAATGCACCCGCCTAGATGCATTGTCATTCAAATTTAACCCACATCCATGGTGCTTGTCAAACTTCCCTACTCTCCAAATACCATCCTTTCCATATGCACGCATTCGAAAAGGGCATCGTTCATACTTGCATATTGCATGAAAATGAGTCTTATCCGAGCGTTCAACTCGATACTTTCGACTTGATTTTCAAGGTGATACATGCCTAGTGCGATATCCAATTCGTTTTGCTCATGTATGTTGCTCCTTGGCGCAATGTCCCACGGATGCTTCCAACCTAGCGGGTTCCTCGGGAGGAACCGAAGGTGCGAGTGTACCAGAATCACCCAACTTCGTCCTGTGGGCACTATTGTTTCGTCCATATTGTCTCTATGGATATCTGATGTAAGTTAACACCTCGTATCTTCTCCTGCTGCATCTTGGTTTTGGTTTTTGAAATACTTCTCTCCGTCACGTCTCCACTCACAAAATTCCTCAAATTCAAGACGTTCTTTGGTCATTTTCAAATTGATTATTAGCTTCAACGTCGGTACCAACATCACCATCGGTGTAGTTCTCACCAAAATCATTTGGACTGTAGTTTACACCATAATTAATGTCATTATTATCACAACCAACATCGATCGGTATTATCACAATTAACATCGGTATTATCACAACCCATATCGGATAATAGCCATCTTCATTGCTTGGCCTTATACTAGGTCCCTGACAATTGATATTTCGAACATTAACGTAGGTGCTAGTGGACGCGGATGATCAATAATTGGAACATTGTTCATATGCATAAAAGGTGCTCCACTAGGCCTTTTACGCATGACTATATGGATTGATGTGCGACACCGTATTGTTGAAAACCAAGATGTTGCATGTAGTTGTAATTAGGCCCAATGACCGTTGAAAAATCATTCGACTAGCCATTAGTTGCATAAAACTTCCACCAACACCTTGTTGACATTCAACGTTCAACTCGATTATGCCCGACTAACCTCCCAATACATTATGCGAACTAGTCTCACCCATCGTTTTTCTTTTCGGTGTTACAAAAACAACTGGTAACTCGGTGTTCCCAAACGCAGTTTCAATGTCATCATCGTTTTTCAACTTTAACTTCCCAAGTTTGTTTCGAAAATATCTACAATAGAATGCATTATACAATCGTATACGCCCTATCAACATCAACAACACCATAAACCTCCTCCAATATTTCACTATAATTCATTTTGCCCGTTTAATACGTACAACTTCTTCTTTCTTCACCACTTTTATATTCTAAACCTTCCCAATGACCACCAAATCGAACAACAAGATAGCGAGAGTTCATCTATATACAAAGAAAAATATTGATAAATGCAAGAACACATAAAAAGGCGCTTTTTTCTTTGGGCACGATATATCGTGCCGCTTTTTTTTCGAGGGCGATATATCGTGCCCTTTTTAGTAGAGAGGCGATATATCGTGCCCTTTTTCGTAGAGGCACGATATATCCTGTCTAATATACGGGGCACGATATCGTGCCAACTCTATGACACTGGATCGTGCATTGTTTTTCATAAATGCGAAAAAATTTTCCTTTCACAAAACACTTCACATATTTTGCAAATATATTGGTCTTGAACGATTTAAACAAGGTTAACTAATTAGGAGGAAAGAACATTACCTTGTTATTCGATTTTTGGTGCGATTTTGTTGATGAAAGCCCACAAAAATAACTTCTTGATATTTTGTGAAGAAGAAGAAGAAGAAGAGAGAAAAAGCTGAAGAGCAAAAAGAAGGGTGTGTTCACGTTCACATATGTTATGTATTGGGAGTATTTAATTTCAAGAGAGAAATACATATTAAAGGCTTGCATTTAAAGCCTCAAGGGTATTGTGGTAAAAGAACACCAAAAGTGGGTAGAAAACTATGTTTTTTATCCTACATGTCAAAAAACTCAATCACCTATCCCAAGTGGGTAATTTGCCCCATTTGCTCTTATATATATATATATATATATATATATATATATAGTAATTAAATTTTAAAATCTTATCACCTAAAAGAATTTAAAAGACACTCTTTGTTTAAAATAAAAAAACAATCTCGCCTCCCAAATGTTCATTTTCTAGGGGCCGTCCCCTGAATTTGATCAATAAGGACAAGAACGACGAATACTGAAACACGTTTTGCATGTCAATCTTTGATTAATCAAATGAAATTCTACTCAAAGATTTCGTTAAATTTCTCACATTATAAACCATAAAAATACATGCATAAAATCAGTGAAAAGTGAAAACAAACTAGAAACAACATTATTGAGGTTTTTTCTTTAGGTAACACATAATTTAAGGTCTTGAGCATGCATGTGCATGTCTAAACTGAATCTGAAACGAAAATATAACTACACCAACTTCTTAACGGCCACACTGGAACCAAAACCATCAACCCACAGGCGGCGGACCCCACCGCCGGCCCCCCTTCGGAGGACACGGCCTGGGCGGAAATGGTCTGGGGCGGGGCCAGGGCCGGGGACGGGGGCGGGGAGGAAAAGGAAAAGGAGGCAATGGCTGAGCGTAGCCGCACAATCCGTAGATACAAAAACTCGGAAATCGGCATCTGTTCTCACACCTCCCACAGTGAAAAGGATCGATATTTATGTTTCTACATAATCCCCGACAGCATTGCCAGGTGAAAGGACACCTGATCCCACAAAACCCGCAGTTGTTGGGGTCGGAAGTTACGTCGACGCATCGGTTCCGGCAGCAGAGCCGCCGGATTCTTGGGAAATCGTCCTGGTTGCAAATCCAGGGCTGGCGGCGGCAGCCCATCGGACGGTGGTTCTTGATTCTGCTCAGCCATGGGGAGTTTGTGGCGTTGTGTTGAAGAGCATGAAATTCCAGGGTTTTTGTTTCTGCTATAGCGAAATGTGGAACAAGGGAGAACAGAGAGATCAAGATTAGTACAATTATGATCAGCATTTTTTTTTCTGTTGGGGTGCAATGATTTTTTTATCTGTTGGTAGAAACTTGGAGTTTAATTTATAAAGAAGTAAAAGGGGTTTTGTTTTCATGGAATCCGGATAGATTCATGTTTTTATTACAAGGGTAATTGCGGTCTACGTGATCTGAGAGTATTTTGCGTTGCATTAGTATGATAGAGATGAGTTGCAGGGCTTTTACTTTTTTTTTTCTTCTTTCACAATTTGCGTTGGTTTTTTCACACCTTTGGTCTTCAAGGTTTTTCACTCCTCTCTCGATAGTACTTCCTTAGTTCCTTTGTGTCGAGGATGTCAAAAGAAATTTATGATGAAAAAAGGGAAGCATATATATTTTCTATTCCACTTTTCTATTTTACTGCTTAGATGGTGAATATATGTATATACATCTAAAAAACAATAGCACATATTTATGATCTTGTGAACACGTGTTCAACATCCAAGTAGTGGGTAACAGAAGTGGAACACCAAAATTGGAACAGGAAATTTTTTCCCATGAAAAGTATAAAGGGAAGGGGATCAGATATCTTGGTCTGCATTCTTATTCCACACCCTATTCCATTGTAGTGGGTGAATGACAAGTGTACAAGATGCGGATGGGATCTTCTATTCCAAAATCGTGTTTCATCTCCTATTCCAACCGTGTGGATGATTGACACGTGTATTACACTTACCATGTTAATTTTCAAGCATAAATCAAGCAGAAATTGTAGGATTCTAACATGGTAAGTGTAATACACGTGTCAATCATCCACACGGTTGGAATAGGAGATGAAACACGGTTTTGGAATAGAAGATCCCATCCGTACAAGATGATGTTATAGTTGTATACATGTCATTCATTCACTGCAATGGAATAGGAAATGAAACATAAATGCGAATATGAAATCTCAATCCAAAAGGAAGAATTGAGGTTGCGGTTGGATCGGATATATGTTCTTTTATTTTGGATTTTTTCTATTAGAATAATGCTGATGGAAAAAAATTGAATGTAGAAAAATAAATTTTGAGAGTGTGATTGAATATGAGATGGAAGTTGATTTGATATATAAACAGTAAAATAATGATTGAATATGATTGATAATTTAAAAATATGTTAATGGAGTGAATTGTAAAGTTTGTGAAAAAATGTGTTATAATTATTAGTGGTTTAATGGTTTTTTTAATTTAATGAGTCGAAGCGATTGGTGGAAGAAAAAGGTGGAAGTGAAATAAACATTGTTTTTAAATTAAAAATATTATAAGCAATCACATTTGGAGGGCTCATTTATTAAACTAAAGTACTTTTAAAATCTATTTAACTAATTAATGCCAAAAAAAAAACCTTAATCATATAGAATTTAGAAAATAGAGTTCACAAATCTGTTTTCTAATTTAGTTATTTTTTAATTGTTTTTTGGAGAATATTTATTTATTTATTTTATTACTTTCTTAAAATTAATTTTCAGAAATAATTTTCTATTTAAAAAAACTTAATTGAATTTTTTACTTTACAAATTTGAAAATACATACACCATTTTTCAGATAGTGCAACTGAGTTTTGCTCAAAATTTCAAAAAATACTAGAATTTATAATGAATTTAGAAACACAACTAGAATAGGAAACATGATTACTAATGCCAGGTGTTATCGGGTTTGGGCCGTTATCGGGCCGACTCGATAAGAACAATAAGAAATCGGGTCCATATCAGGCCAACCCGGTAAGCCTGTTAAACTCGATAACTTAAATAATATTTTCTTTACATATTTTTTTTTCTAATTCTAACTTCCTAAGTGACTTTATATGTAATAAGTATTTGAAGAAAAATTAATATTTTATTATATTAGTAAATCGTTTAACGAGCCAAATGCTCTAAATTGTTTAAATGAGCCAAAAAAATAATAAATAAATAAATAAATAAATAAATAATATAAATAAATTTATTTATCGGGCTTAATGGGTCATGCACGTGCTACCGGATTTTTATCATGTCATGTTTGGACTACCATTTCCAATCCGTTAAACTTATCGGGTCATGTTTGAGTTAGTTCAAGTTTTTTTTTAAATAGAAAATAATTTCTGAAAATTAAAAAATAATAAAATAAATAAATTTTCTCAAAAAAATTAAAAAAAAAATAAATTAGAAAACATGGTATAGCTCTGTTTTCTAAATTTTCAGGGGGAAAAAAAAAAGAAAATTGAGAAAATAGAGTTATGAACTCTGTTTTCACCTAGATGATTAATATTTTTTTTGGCATTAACTAGTTAAATAAATTTTAAAATTACTTTAGTTTAATAAATTGGCTCATATCTATCGGAATGAAAATGAAAAATTTTCAGTATCCAATAGCTACCTGAAAATTCATTTTCATTTTCTTCTTTACCGTTTCTCCAAGTTCCTACATCCAGCTAATTTAAATGCATGTCAATGTTTTGGTTTTTATTATATATAAAGGGATTGTGGTTATTTGGATTAATATTATGTTTTATTCTTTTATTTTTTAAACTCTATCAGCCCAATCCAGTTCACCTCAGCATTCTCCGGCGAAATTAAATATCTCCAGCAAAATTGATTAAAATATTTAAAAAGTTGAAAGTTATTGCACTAAAACCAATATTTTATCAATTAATAGGCCGAATATCTAATTTTCTCCATTTTTAAACTGCATAGCTTGGATAGCATGCAGATCCATAAAAGGCCCTGTTTACTTACGATTGCTAGGCCTGATGTATTAATTTAGTTTAACTCAATCCACTCCAAACTTCTCGAGGCCCAGTTAATAATTCAGAGTTCGATATAATTTTGTATTGTTTTGCCTGATCACAGTTAGGGATGCTAATAGGGCGGGTCCAAACCCGGCTCCACATCAAACCTGCCCCGTTCGGGGGCGGGTCTAACCCCGGTCAAAGGGTCCTGGGGCGGGTCGTGGGCCCGCTTTGAAAAAACAGCCGGGTCCGGGGTAGGCAATGGGTCCTTATAGACCCGCCCCGAATCCGTCCCGTATATGTTTAGTATTCAATTTTATTTATTTTTTATTAGTAATTGTCTTCATATTGGCTCACTCTTTATTTTCCTCGCTCTGCATCAAAATGAAACACATGAAAACTACAATGGCATGTTGATCTGAAATAAGCTCACGGGTCAAAAGCAGTAGCAAGATGGCAGCAGACTTTCAACTGTGGCGGGTTCGACGGGGTTGAACCCGCCGGGTCGCGGGTGTAAGACGGGGGCGGGCGGGTCTTTAAGCGGAGCGGAGCGGGTCCCGGGTTTGGCCAGACCCGTCCCAGACCCGCCCCGTTGCCATCCCTAATCACAGTTCGGCCCAGGGTGTGTTTATGTCGAATTGCCATTTTTGTCCCTAGCTAATATCAAATGTGAAATTAATTATATACCATGTCTTTAGACTTGGAGATATACCAAGTCATTTTTAGAAAATCCACTTGCGGTAGATACACAGTCCAGCTACTGTTATTACCAGCCATGGTATTAGATATCATTGCCTATTCTTGGACCACGAATCTTATTAATTGTTATGTTGTAAAAAATAATAATGCAATCGCCAATATATATGCTTGATAATAACTTATTCGAAGCACTCTGATTCTAATATTTTTTATCATGTCATATATATTACACTTAGTGTTACACTTAGTGTATTATTCAATAGCTGAGTGTTTGGATGATGAATAATTATGAAATTAGATAATTGTTCATGATCCACATATCCTATTTGTCGATTAAGTACAGCATTTTAAGGACCATTATTCTCATTAGGGCCCATGGTCTTGAATGCTATATTGATCTTGTTTCCACATTTAATATGAAAGATGTGGAACAATCAAGTTCGTATGAACATACCATTTTCTAGTGTTGATAATTATGTACACCTTTCCTCCCGTAATTTTGAATTTCATTTGACTTGGTACGGAATTTCAATAAAATTAATTAACAAAAATGTTAGATCCGTGTTTTTTACACATTATCTAATAACTAGTGCTTTGCCCGTGCGATGCACGGGGTGTGTTGTGTCGGATCATGTGAAATGGGTTGTGTTGGACCATATTAGGTTTGTTGTGTCGAACCATAGAAATTTGATGTAAATAAAAATTATTTTTTGAGATAGTATTAATAACTATTTGTGATATTATCGGTCGAGTAATCTGGGAATTTTCTTTGGTAGGCCTTGCAAATCATTTTTTGCATCTAATTTCTGACATGTTACTTACGTGGGATTCAAATTTTCTGCAAATATTTGAATTAAATAAGATAAAAATAAATAAATAAAACGGATATAATAACCTTGAATCTCAGTTTACTTCCAAATAGATATAAAGTATGTTCGTTGCAGTATCAAAATGCTTATATAATAAAAAAAAAATCATATGATTTTTTAATTCGAAGTTTATAACATATGTATATAAACTGCAAAATTAAAATTGTTATGTGAATAATGTGAAAAATGGGTTCATTTTTTTTTTTTTTTTTTGCATCTCCGTGAAAAATGGGTTCATTATCTTTGATATAATGAAATAACCCAGGTTGATATTCTATATTAAAACTATTAGTAACAACACATTTATATTTTTATAAAAAAATATAAATGATATAGAAAAGAAAATAAAATCTTACCACGCTATCGTGAAAAACACATTCTGGATTCAACACTTGATTTTTGTGATTTTGTAGATTCAACACTTGATTTTTGTATATACGGACCAACCGAAGTTTCATAGCACATAGTTTTCCTCATGTTTAAAAATCGTGCATGAGTGTAATAAATGAAGCCATATATATTTTTTTTGTGGTTGAATTCAAAGAAAGCAAGAGAGAATTTACAATCCGAGTTTTCTTGTAATGACATCTCACAATTATCAACTTATAAGGGTGTAGGAACAACTTTGAAGAAAATTACCATCATATATATGTTATAATATAATACCATTCAATTCGAATATTTAATATATGGTAAAGTTAATATATGGTAATAATTGGATATGGTTCATGAATTGTTATATATATATTAGATATTTTAAAATTTAATTATTTTGGAATATTCTCACTGATGCAAGAAAAAAAGAGACGTTATCAATTTATATGATTTGGTCAATTTGAATTGTTTGAACATTTAATTGCAATTACTATAAATAAAATGGCACTGCTGATTGATTTTATACCAATTTGAATTGTTTGAACATTTAATTGCAATTACTATAAATAAAATCAATACAGTCTTCATTTATGGAAAACTACATATTATAAATTGTAATTACATATTTTAATAATATTTTTATAGTAACATTATAAATTTGATCCATATTTATCTGATTATTTAAATATTTTTGATTTTGAATCATGCTTTATGGAAAAATATGCAGCATTTATTCTTGATTGCAATCAAAATTTGGCCTTACTTTCGGTTTCCATAAGTTTTTTATGGTAGCCATATAACCGATTTAAACCATATTTAACTAAATTGAATAAGATATATCGGTTATCCAAATTAAACTTCCCTACATGTTTTCTTCTTAATTTTGGCATGCCTACGAAAATTAAAAAGTCAACCATATTAATTTAGATTCTAAAAATTGATTTATCTCTCAATAATAGCCATTAACTTGATAAATTATAACTGTTTTATAAGGAGAAAATAAAAAAATACGAAAATAATTTTTAAAAAGTGTCTTACAGTTTTAGAAAAGGATTTGTTATTTTGATAATTTTTTATAGTATATTATAAATTGTGAATGCAATTTTTGATATTTTTTTATAGTAATATTATAAATTCGATCCATATTTATCCAAATATTTACACGTTTCCGATTTTATATCATGCTCTATAGAAAGAGATTCATCATTTATTGTGATTGCAATCAAGATTCAACTTTAATTTCGGTTCATAAGTCTGTTTTGACAATTATTTAGTTATTTAAACCATATTTAACTAAATTGAAGAGGATATATTATTGAATTGGATACCAAAATTAAGTTTCCCTATATGTTTTCTCCTAGATTTTAGTATGTATTCCAAAATTAAAAAGTCAATCACATTATATTCCAAAAAACGTAAAAAATAAAACAAAAATATTCGGAATATTTTTTAGAAAGTGTCATTTAGGCGGGAAAACATATTTAGAAACCATTTTGCTTTTATATATATATATATAGATTTTTTTATTTTTGAAAATTCCAAATTTAAGTGTTTTGTCTTTCTTGGTTACTTATTGTAGTAGGATTTATTAAACAAGGGAAGTTGATTTATAAAAGGATTGTTTTAAAACTTGACTCTCAAGTATTGTATTCATATGGAAAGATCTTATTTTGATAAGGAAGGATTCCAAGAATCCTACCTTATATGTGATTATGAATCCTAATTCTATTATGTCTCTCTTTTCTTATTTTATAGGGACTTGGACTCTTCAAGGAACCGCCTATATAAGGAGGATGTCCCTCATATAAATTAGACACGCAGAATTACAATTTAGAGAGCATATACACGAGAGAGTTCGAGTTTTGCGAGAAGAAACAAAGTACGATAGTCTGCACAGATCTGAGTGTTGAATGAAGTACTGCAGCAGTTTTAGTAAAACACCTGAAGATTGAGCGTCTTTGTTTCTTTATTTTCGTCCATCGTTTGTTTTCATAGAAGTTCAGAATATTCTATATTCTTTCTTTTTGGACGAACTGTTTTACAAAGTATAGATCTACTCATAGAAAGGAGTTTTGATAGGTTTCGTACTAGTTGAGTCATTCATGTTGAGATCTGTAATCGATACAATCAACTAGTGAATTATTTCGCCCTGCTGGCATGTTTACAAGTATTTTTATACTTGTAGGCAAATTTTTATCTCTGTGTTCGTAGTATCCGCTGCGAGTTAGTATAAGTGTTACTGGCACTTATAGCAACACTTTATTTTGTGTGCTTTATCCTTGAACATTGGGACCTTAAATTCTTTCAATTGGCATCTAGAGCCGACACTTGATCTCACTAAGTGTTTATCCTGTGTTCGAGCAAGCGATGGATGTTCAAGGAGCTGTTATGTTTCGTCCTCCTATAGTTGATGATCTAGCGCAATTAACCAAGGAAACTAAAGAATCTGATCTTGGAAAGGAATCCATGGATCTATCGGGAATCCAATTCAATCTTGAATTCGTTCGATGTAGAACTTGTATGGGAATAGGTCACCGTGCGAATCAATGTGCAAATACCTTACGAAAAAGGGGTATTAATTTGTGCGCCACTCTAAGTGATGGTGAATCTGAGGAAGACAGTGCTGACTTGAGAGAAGATCCGACTACCCTAATATATGTTATCGAATGAAAAAGGTGTTTACAAATTGATCCAAAAGGTGTTTCTCGAGGTGTCGCACAAAGTGTTCCAACACCTGAAAGGTATAACACTTCTGACTCGTTAAATTTTTTTTGTCTAAATTCTACTTCTGGTGTGGAAATAGATTTACAATCCAAAGAGGAGTCTGATGATGAAATAAGCCTAGATGAGACATACGAAAAATTGTATAAAGATTGGCTTAAGAAAATTCAACAAGTCAAACTCGCTAAGGAGGAAAATCACTCACTCGGAACGATGGTCAGAAGAGTGTGATTGCTCGATTGGAGGCTTTACTCACCAAGAAGGAAGAAGAGTTTGGAAAGGTAATATCTGAACTTGATAAATCTCTTGACACTTTAAAGAAGTTGGATTCTGATAACGGAAAACTTGATAATATTTTGCTTTTAGGAAGTGATAAAAATGTTGGTATTGGCTATAAAACATCTGTTTTTGTCAAAGCAACTAAAGATTCTGAGGCTTCTACTTCTTCCATTGAAAACTTCACATATTCTAATCAAAGACCACGAAAAAGGAAAAAGCACTATGTTTGTCATTACTACTATATGTCTGGCCATATTAAACCATATTGTCGTTTGCTAAAATCTGATTTAAAGTATCAAAAGACTTTTGGTCAGGTGTCTCCATAAGTGTCCTCACAACTTCCAGCAATACCCTACGTTTTCCAAAATCTGTTTGGGTCCGTAAAACTAAATTGATATGTAATGTTGTATATACATCCTTGAGGACTAACATTGCAGGTACGTGGTACTTTGATAGTGGGTGTTCACGTCATATGACATGTAATTTAGAATACTTGATGGACTACGAGGTGTACAATGGTGGGAAGGTTAATTATGGAGGTGGAACTCATGGTAAAATTGTTGGTAAAGGTACTTTGAATATGGAAAGGCTTCCTAAGCTCTGAAATATTTTACATATTGAGGGGCTTACTGCAAATCTCATAAGCATAAGCCAGTTGTGTGATGACAATTTGTATGTGAAGTTTGATAAAAAATTCATGTGAAGTGTTTGATGATTCTAACTTGTGTATTCTAGTAGGTATGCAATCAATTGACAATTGCTACCAATTTGGAGGAATCAAAACGTGTCATCGTGTGCAATTGGATGAAACTGAACTTTGGCATAAAAAATTAGGTCATGAGAACTTCAAAATGCTTGGTGAATTGATTAGATTTGATGCTGTAAGAGGGATGCCTAAACTGAACTTGAAAAATTCTATTGTGTGTGGTTCATGTCAAAATGGTAAACAAAAAGGGGTGTCACACGAAGTGCTACAACACTTCAATACTACTCGATGTTTCAACTTCTACATATGAATGTTATGGGTCCTGGTGAGGTTGAAAGTATCGGTGGTAAGAATTATTCTTTTGTGTGTATTGATGATTTCTCACATTATTCATGGGTCTTCTTTTTACGTGAAAAATCTGATGCTTTCGATTCTTTCAAGAAGTTTTACAAAAGAGTGTGTAAGTTGTACTGCATGAACATCTCTAGAATTAGGTCGGATCATGGTAAGGAATTTGAGAATTATTCTTTTTCATCTTTCTGTGATATAAATGGGATATCTCATGAATATTTTGCACCTAAAATCCCATAACACAATGGGGTGGCTGAACTGAAAAATCGAACATTGCAAGAAATGGCAAGGGTGATGTTGAGTTCTAAAAATTTGGCAAAATGTTTTTCGGCTGAGGCCTTAAACATTGCATGTCACATCTCAAATAGAGTTTATTTGAGGATGGGTAGCATTATGACTCCTTATGAAATCTTTTTAGGAAAGAAACCCAACCTCAAGTATTTTCATGTCTTTGGATGTGTGTGTTATGTTTTGAAAGATAGAAGTCGCCTTGGAAAGTTTGATTCAAAAAGTGATAAATATATGTTCTTAGGCTATTCATCTAATAGTCATGCATATAGGGTTTACAATCTTCGTACAAGGACCATGATAGAATCTGTGAAAGTTGTGTTCGATGATCTTTTTAGTCTTGCAGGCAACGCTGAATAAGATACATTTGATTACTTGATGAAAATGTCATGGACTCAACAATCCCAGTATGTGCCAGATGTTGTACCAAATGATACAACATTTGCAAGCACATCTTCGCAACCTGAATTGACTAGTGGTACAGATGTCGTCAAAGATGTTGTATATGATGTCATAACATCTGATAGTACATATGGATATGCAAGCAATGAAAATAATTTTGGCCCTCATATTGAAGAGAACTTAGAAGGACTTGATTTAATCACTAATGAAAGACGAGATCCCCCAAGCAGAATTCAAAAGAATTATCCTATCTCTCAACTTATAGGTGAGATATCTGAAGGCATAAGAACTAGAAGAAAAGAAAGGGTAAACTATCGAGATATGGTAAGACTAGTTTATTTGTCTTCTACTTGTATGATGGTAAGCACTTCTCAATGTGTTTCAAATTTTGAGTCTAAGAATGTGTTTGTTGCTTTGAAAAATGATTTTTGGATAAATGATGTGATGAGAAATTTGATCATTTCATCAAAAAGGATCATTGTTTACATAGTGATGTCTTAACCATTTATAGTGATAATTCTAGTGCTATAGATATTTCGATAAATCCAGTATATCACTCTCGCACAAAACACATAGACAAAAGACATTATTTTATTCGTGATTTGGTTGAGGAAAATATTATTCGCATAGAATACATTGGAACTGAATATCAGTTGGCTGATATTTTCACCAAAGCTTTAGATTTTGAGAGATTTCCACTCTGAGGAAGTCTCTTGGTTTATGTGCTATTTAACACTGTCCCTGAAATGTTGCAGCACTCACAGCAACAATCGCTGCAACACCCTTGTTCTTTTTCCTATTTTATTTTTCCTGTTTGCATTCATGCATTAGTTAGATTTGCATTTGCACGACTGAATTAGTTTGACAGAGTTCTGGTAGTGTACCCAAGATTATTCACTTGATAAGCTGATGTGAGTGGATGTTTTCAATCTACAAAATCATTATTCTCTTTACCCAGGCGATGAGTTTTTAAAAAAAAAATATCGATAATGTTTTGAGGTCTTTGAGGGAAACAGCTACCTACTCCACTGAGTGCAGCTAATCCTTTTGATCATATCTTACCTTTTAAAAGTATTTTAAGTGGCATAATCTTGTGATAAAAACCTACCATTGGGATTTTGAGTGAAAGCTACCCACTGGCTAAATCTGGAATATGTCCTGGAAAAATAGAAAAAGAAAAAACTCGAAAAATCATTTATGCTGGGTATGCGAATCGCTATTCATTGAATCGGCGTAAAGGTATCTCTCGAGGTGTTACAACACTCGGTACGATGTCAGCTGATATAAGTCCCCCACTTGTGTGTGCATTTTTTATTTTTTATTTTTTATTTTTTCGTCACATTTCTAGGCATAATTAGGATATGTATATTTGGTGAAATTTGAAGAATAACTGAAATTCGGAATCTCTTGGATTGTATGCGATCTTGAATTTTCTTTCCTTAATTATTGGATCTCTTGGAATCTTAAGTCTTGTGGTGTTATATGCAATGTGATATACTTGGAATGATTTGAAAAATCTTTGTATTGCCTTATCTATATTTGCGGTTAAGAGTTTTATTATTTTCAAAGACTTAAATTCAAAAATTAAATATTGGGAAGGATTTTATTTTGGATCCAATTTTGTGTTCGAATATTTAGGGTGTGAATCTCAAGAGTTTATTTCTGTTGGGTTTCTTGATTTTAAATTCTTGAATCTATTTAAGTATCCCAACTTCTCACACTATCACCTAATTTCTCTCTATCTCTCTTATTTTCTCTTGATCTTTCACTGCTCATCTCTCCAAATTTCCTTTGAAAATTTTCCTCATACATACTGATTCGCTAAACCAAAGATGAAGATGGAACTGAAGATTTTCCTCATGGTACTTCTACTCCTTCTGCTCCTAAAAGTGTTTCTCAGGGTGTTCCTACTAATGTTCCTGAAAGTGCTACTAACACCCCTGATATCCCCCTACCTGCATTTGATACTTCTAGTGTTATTTCTGTTGCAATGAATTTTATGCAGGGGCAACTTGTGTTTGTTGACTATCAGATTGCCTTGGATAAGCAACACATCAAGTACTATGAAAACTACAGAGTTCACATCCACATCATGCTTTCATCTCTTTCTGGACAAAATTGGGAAGAAGGAATTCGATTTTGAGGCTGAATTGTATCACTTTGACAAGTGATTTGTTTCTGATATATTTTGATAAATATGGTTGCTCTGATACTTCTGTTTTGGTGTTATGCTCTGATACACCTAACACTTCATGGTTTCTTATTTCTTTGAACTGCTTGATAATTGTACTCTGACTTCTTAGAATCACTATTTTAGTATTCTGATTTGCTTGACTTCACACTCTGATACTATTTTGAGTATTAATTATTTTCTGCATATTTTAAGTGTTCATGGAAGTGTTCTGACATCTGTAACAACACTTTTGAAACAGGGCGGTTTTTGATTAAGGGGGAGAATTTTTTTGAAACTCTGATTTTTTAACTGAGGGTGAGTTACTTACTTATTTCCTAAATCCTATGATTGATTTTCTATGTTTTGTCCAGAAAGGCAAAAAGGGAGATTGTTAGATCCGTGTTTTTACACGTTATCTAATAATTTTTCTTATTTTTGAAAATTCTAAATTTAAGTGTTTTGCCTTTCTTGGTTACTTCTTGTAGTAGTATTTAGTAAATAAGAGAAGTTGATTTATAAAAGGATTGTTTTAAAACTTGACTCTCAAGTATTGGATTAATATGGAAAGATCTTATTTTGATAAGGAATGATTCTAAGAATCCTACCTTATATGTGATTATGAATCCTAGTTCTATTATGTCTCTCTTTCATTGTTTTATAGGGACTTGGACTCTTCAAGGAAGCGCCTATATAAGGAGGATGTCCCTCACATAAATTAGACACGCAGAATTACAATTTAGAGAGCATATACACGAGAGAGTTCGAGTTCTGCGAGAAGAAATAAAGTATGATAGTATGCATAGATTTGAGTGTTGAATAAAGTGTTGCAGCAGTTTCAGCAAAACTCCTGAAGATTGAGCGTCTTTGTTTCTTTATTTTCGTCCATCATTTCATAGAAGTTCAGAATAGTCTATATTCTTTCTTTTTGGACGAGCTATTTTACAAAGTATAGGTCTACTCATAGAAAGGAGTTTTGATAGGTTTCATACTAGTTGAGTCATTCATGTTGAGATCTATAATCGATACAATCAACTAGTGAATTATTTCTCTCTGCTGGCACATTTACAAGTATTTTTATACTTATAGACAAATTTTTATCTCTGTGTTCGTAGTATCCGCTGCGAGTTAGTATAAGTGTTACTGGCACTTATAGCAACACTTTATTCTGTGTGCTTTATCCTTGAACATTGGGACCTTAAATTCTTTTAATTGTCATCTAGAGCCGACACTTCATTTCACTAAGTGTTTATCCTATGTTCGAGCAAGCGATGGATGTTCAAGGAGCTGTTATGTTTCGTCCTCCTATAATTGATGATCTAGCGCAATTGACCAAGGAAACTAAAAAATCTGATCTTGGAAAGGAATCCATGGATCTATCGGGAAACCAATTCAATCTTGAATTCGTTCGATGTGGAACTTGTATGGTAATTGGTCAGCGTGCAAATCAATGTGCAAATACCTTACGAAAAAGAGGTATTCATTTGTGCCCCACTCTAAGTGATGGTGAATCTGAGGAGGACAGTGCTGACCTGAGAGAAGATCCGACTACCCTAATGTCTGTTATCGAAGGAAAAAGGTGTTTACAAATCGATCCAAAAGGTGTTTCTCGAGGTATTGCACAAAGTGTTCCAACACCTGAAAGGTATAACACTTCTTACTCGTTAAATTATTTTTGTCTAAATTCTACTTCTGGTGTAGAAATAGATTTATAGTCCAAAGAGGAGTCTGGTGATAAAATAAGCCTAGATGAGACATACGAAAAATTGTATAAAGATTGGCTTAAGAAAATTCAACAAGTCAAACTGCTCGCTAAGGAGAAAAATCAGCTCACTCAGGAGAACGATGGTTAGAAGAGTGTGATTGCTCGATTGGAGGCTTTACTCACCAAGAAGGAAGAAGAGAGTTTGGAAAGGTAATATTTGAATTTGATAAATCATTTTTGTTTCTTTTTTTCTTTTTGTTGTATTAAATAAGGTTAATTGATGCAAACAATCACGTGACAATACACCTAAATTATTCATACAATCAGGTGCCAGAATGGCTAAAAGGGTGACAACACACACTTATTGGTCAGATAAACAGTTGCTAGATTCATGCACACACACTACACCCATGCAAATATATGCTAATTAATCAGTTACTACAACATGAATATTGAATACAATATATAATATTTAATTTCTCTATTTATGTTAATGTCCAAACTTATTTATTTTGCAAATATAAATGTTTCTATATGTGTGTATGGACAGACTTGTGTGGAAAGCTATTGTTATAAAACTGACAGAAAAGTACGATCTTGGTGAGAAAAATAAGGATAGTTCACATCTGGAGATGTTTCCAAGTAAACTGCCTGACATAACAACTGCTGTAGACATGTAGTCTACACCTCTCCCATGTGCACTTCTCATCCATTTCTGCACCAAATTTCAATAAATTAGTAATCTCTCCTCGGTTAATTATTTTTTATGTATTTACTTTAGTTTGATGCAGTAGATCGACAGCAATCAACTCCTAAGATTGACTCTTCTCCAAAAAGCTGTTTGAATACAGATGAAAATATTTCTCTGTGTAAACTAAATTATTGTTCATAAAAAATAAGAGATGAATCGAGAAAATAATAATGTTAATTAATGGATAAAATATTTATATGTTTTAATTACGAGATTTGGACCCATCAAGGTGTCCCTTATGCTTATTGGGCTCAAGTTAATATTCTTGAGCTTAGCTAAATATTCCACGAAAATTATAGTTGAAATAGTATCATTTTAATGTACTTATATTATTATTAAAAGGAATATGATTGGGAATTAACAGTGTCACGTCAGTGGGATTTGGATGTTACTTGTATTTCCTCTTTGCCCTTTGTGTTACGTCATTACTTTAGGTAGAAAGCCAACATAAAGTTTTATTTGAAAAAATAAAAATCTTTTTTTTTTAAATGATAGACACGAGATAGATGAAATATCCTGTATCCAAAGAGAGGGATAAAGAGTATAAAATGGTAATATTCATATGAAAGGCATGAGTAATGATATGGGTATAATTTGTTTTCTCAAAAACTACATGATATCAAGTTTCCATAAAATAAATATCATAGAGAGTTAAAATAGTGAAAATTATTACAAGAATGACAATTTACTGATATGTGCATTTGTCTTTTATTATTTTAGTTCAGAATCTTATGAGGTCACAAACTAGCTAGAGAGCATGAAAATAAACAAATAAATAATGAATACATAATAAGAGACAGAGGGGAGAGCATAAATAGTTTGATAGAAAGTATCAATCAGCTTGTAGACCAAGATATGGGTCTTCAATTGAATTTTTTCTAGAGAAGTAAAAGATTCCTCATACAATTAATTAAGACAATCTTGTCAAAACATTTAGGCCCTCAATAAATTATATAAAAGACATCAATCTTCTTCTTTTTTTTTTATTCCTCTTTTATTTTTTTATTTATTAGTCATATATATATTAAAAACCAATTTGTGTTACTTCAATCATACATTGTTTCATTGAAAATATTGCTAAACAAAATGTATAAAAAGAAAAAAGAAAAAAGGATTCATGTTTGGCAGGGGAGGCCTCAACCTTTGACTATATATGTGACACAGTTTGATGGATAAAAATGGGAGTAATATTTTCCCTCCTAAACACACGCATATATCATATATGGGGTTTGTGTTTCTTTAATAAGTCAACAAATAGAGCATGGAAGGTGTCGGTCCATAATCTAATATGTCAACTTTTTAGGATTCTTTCTACACAGAATTTGACTTTTCCTGTGTGATATGACATCCACTTTTTTCTCAATTTGTGTCACCCACAATTGTTTTTTCTGGCTTGGGACCCAATTGGAACGTGTGTACAGTTTTCTTGGCTACTTCTTCAAAGTTTCGCTTTTGTGATATCCTAATTGGAATATGTGTAGCGCAAAAGGGCATCTTTTATTTAAAAAAAAAAACATTCAGTATTAACGTATATGGATCATTAGATTTTATTAAGGGTATGTTTGTTAATTTGATAATTAAATTTGAAGTTTTCTGGAGATGTTTAACAGGGAAGTAAGATTTTATATAATGTGTTCAGAAATCAGACGTGTATGAACTACAATATTAGTAGAGAAATGTATTGGAAAATGTAATGTATGTTTAGTTGGTGATTATGACAGAATGGTGAGAAAGAAAATGTGTTGATCAGCTAAACAAACATACCCTATCCATGTGTTTGAGTTTGTAACGAGTTTCAACCTGCGATATAACAATTGATTTCTTTTGTTGGATCTTTATCGGCAACACAACAAACTACTAAGAATGTTGGAGATGTCCTAATGATAACTCTTAAACAATCTAATCAGAACCAAGCTGAGTGAAAATTGTAAAATGTAATATGAATTCAAAATACTTCATTATGAAGGAGAATGGGATACAAATGCATATTCTTGAATATCATGGTCATGTATGCACTGACAAAATCCTCTTTTTCTTGGCCTAATGGAATGAATCTTTTCAGACTATCTGATCATTACAAAAATTAAAGGGTTATATTAGACATCATTCAGAAACTCTTATTCCCATTGGCCATCATATTGGAAATTATCATGTTATATCATGTTTGTTAGATAAGCACATCATAGCCATTTGAAATTTAAGCGAAAATCAAATTGAAGTATGTTCTGTTTGGAAAGCCCACCAGGTATAATGCTTTATGATTTCTTAAAGTAAGGATGCAATATCTGCATCTTTTGGGCCCATATGCTGAAAATTCAATATATGGGTTACATGTGCAATGAAAACTTTATTTTCACCCCCAATGATTAAGGATGGATTAGCCCATGAAAAGATTTTAATTGTTATAATAAGCAATCAATCATGGCTTTATTCTCTAATTAAACATCTCTCCTGCTAGCTAATTATCTACTCGCTTTCGAGGAGATATTGATCAAATCCTAGTTGTTATCCTATTATTGGTGGATTATTAATTAATTTTCCACACGAATTCATTTATTTTTGTTGTACACATGAAATACACATTTCTTTTGAAACATATTGCATAGTTTTATACTGATCAAGGTTGGAAACAGTTGAAATCAATCATTTTCAGGGACAGGTATTCATACTTGGTGTGAAAGTGAAGCCTTCTTAAAATGATGGTTCCATAATGACCTTTTGATTTATTTCTTGCGTTTTTAAGCCATTTCTTGCATGCTTATATGCCATTATATTCACATGAAAGGAGTTCAATTTTGTCTACAACTAAGTTTTGTTATCAAGTTAAATTTGATGTAACATCCCATGCTTCTACTTCTGTTAGGTTGCCTATAAGTCTTTTATTATCTTCTAAGTTAGCTCATAGTCTTTTTTTTTCCTCGAGATTTCAGGAAATTAATATAAAGCTATCACATACCTAAATTATGTTAGATAATTTCAAATAAAATTCAGGACACTACAGAAAAGAATAATACTGGTAATGAAATTTAAAGTGATAGTATTGACACTAAAATATGTATTAGGTGACATTAATTTTTATTTTGCTGCCAAAATAATTTTCATAAAACTAATATCGGGTTTAAGTGTCGATATCGATAATTAATGACATATATACTTATATATGTGTGTGGGGGTGTGGGGGGGAGGTGTTAATTAAACCTATATTGTTGTTAGTCCTCTATATATATGCATCACTAATTGACAATAATAACAATTTATACACAGTTCTTGTTTCCTAATTTACAAAAAATAATATTATAAGAAAATGTGATTAAACATGTATATATATAAAACTTGTTGATCTTGTCCTAATCATTGATATATGAAACATCCATATGAGTGTCGTTGAACTTTGTCTACATTATTCAACTCAAAATTAATATGTTTGAAATTTGCATCTATAATTCTATATGGTCTACTACCTTGTTCACTGAAAATAGAAAATGCAGGGGAGGCCCCCACCCCCACAATCCAGGCGAGGTACTGAGCTCTTCTTCTTTTTTTTTTTTAACACTAATGCAAATGAATTTAAACCTATTATCAGCATTAATTGATCGGGCAATTCATAATCTGAAACAATACTTTTCACTACTAGTTGTGTAAAAATGAGTTCCTAAAATCTCAACCTAGTCTGGACCACCATTATGATTTATGAACTAAAAATTAGTACATTAATTGGACCACTACATGATATTGCAACCAACAGAAATCACATTCATCTGTGCCCATATATGTTGACATCAACCTTACTGTGGACGGTGGACTTTTTGTCCACTCTATACTATGACTATCTCCTTCCATAAGAAATTAGTGAATAAATATAAGAAAAAAAAATCAAGTGCTATGAATGTATCTTTAAAAGTAAATTAAAAAATAAAAAATTACAAATGAACTGGTGAAAATATACTTATAAAATTTAAAATATTGCGTTTTCTAATCAGATATAAAAATCAGAGAAAGTACTTAGAATTGATAATATTTATTTTCTTGCCAACCAAAAACAAATGTTCCTTAATGGACGCTGTGATTTTCACCAACCACATAACAAAACTTTTCTTTATAGGTTTTCCTCTGTTTTCTCACCTTAAAAAAGGTTCACCAAAAATTATAATATTGCATTCACATCCAAACTTTTCTCCTTTCTTCTCAAATAGTACAAGCATTTAATCCAACCTAAGTTTTCTCACTTTGGTCCCCTCTTCTCAAGCTTCTGCCTTTCCTCTGAGTATTATTCTCTACCACAATCTTCTCAAAATTCAATCTGGGCTGCTTTAATATTTCAAATCTTGAAATGGGACAACCCTTGTTCCACCATTGATGCTTGCACAAGTAACATGATCAAGATCTCAAAAAACTGATACATTTTCTACTTGTATAATTTCTTCAATGGATCCAATGAGCCAAAAACTCTATATCCATGAATCTGAAGCTCTCTCTCCAATCAAAAGCCCACCAAGCTCACTTTTGCATTCTTCACACACTAGTTTCCCAATTATAGCAGTTGCCATTATTGGCATTTTAGCAACAGCTTTCTTGCTTGTTAGCTACTACATATTTGTGATCAAGTGTTGCTTGAACTGGCACAGAATCGACATTTTAAGGCGATTTTCGTTCTCAGAAGGCGGCCGGCTGAGGACCCTTTAATGGTTTATTCTCCGGCGGAAGCCGAAAACCGGGGGCTCAATGAGGCCGCAATTAGATCAATCCCAATTTTCAAGTTCAAGAAATTAGGCAATTATGAAAAAAATGAGGCTTTCGATGTAAAATCCTGCGAATGCGCCGTGTGTTTGAATGAATTCCTAGAAGAAGAAAAGCTGAGAGTCATTCCAAACTGTGGCCATGTTTTTCACATAGATTGTATTGATGTTTGGCTACAGAATAATGCAAACTGCCCACTTTGTCGAACAAGCATTTCAGCAAACAGGTGTGATGCACAATTATTCCCTCTGGATCAAGTCATGTTTCCAAGCCCTTCTCCTCAAGATCTAAGTCCTGATAATTTTAGGGATGAAGATTATGTGGTGATTGAAATAGGATCGGAACAGGGGAATAATTCCAATCCAACTTTTTCGAGAATCCCGGAAAATTCGAGCTCAGACGAGCGTTTAACGATAATTAGTCCTTCGCCAAAGATTTCAAGAAAGGAAGGTAAAAAACTTAGCCATGTTTCAAGCATGGGAGATGAGTGTATTGATAATAGGCAAAAAGTTGAGCGGTTTTTAGTTCAGCCAATGAGAAGGTCTTTTTCCATGGACTCAGCTGCTGATAGCCAGCTTTATTTAGCTGTTCAAGAAATAATACAAAGGCATAGACAGGTAAATAATGAAGTTAGCCCAAATGAAGGTTGCAGCAGAGTTAAAAAATCATTCTTTTCTTTTGGGCAAGGAAAGGGTTCAAGAAGTGCAGTTCATGCATTGGAGCCATAAGATTAGAACCTTTTTTAATTTTTTAATTATTTTTATTTTTAATTATTGGTGTTTATTTATTTTAGGTACAGATCAAGTATAGGTATTAATTAGATTTTGTTTAGGGATTACAGGGTGGGTGGTTGTCATATAGCAGTGAAGAAAATATTCAGTTTGGTGTTTGATGGCTTTTAGTTGTATTGGGTTTTTGGATTATTTGATTGCATGACAAATTGGAAGGGCTTGAATGGACCACCTATATCTAAATTTTGACTTAATGTCATTATTGTAACTATCATTGCTTTAACAACTTTCCTTTTGCCTTTCCCTCATTTTTCTTTGTTTTTAATTTGAATTTCTTATCATGATTGGGTTAAATGATGACACCTTTTATTTTTTTCTCCCTAAAAGCACCAAGGCACCTAGTGTGAAGAATCTCAAAGAAAATTGGGGGGTGGGGATAGAGAGGGTTGGGGTCCCCTACTCAACCTAAATTCCAATTGACACAATGACAGATTACCAAACTTTGGGGAAGTGCTAATAATGGATGAATTTTTGTCAAGGTATTTTTCCAAGCTGGATAATGATTTCGGTGATGCAAACATAAAGATCACCTACCAAACTTTCATGATTAATTTTTTAAGGCCCATTACTCCATTTTGCAGTCTGTAGTTGCCCAATTGATCAGATAAGTGAATTACATCCCTGTTTTTTTTTTTTTTTTTTTTGAGGAAGAAAACAGATTATATTAAACAGAAACGAGTCTCTCCTCCTCCGGGAGAAGATGATTAAGTTCAGACGGAAATGGACCAACATACAACTGAATGTTCACAAAAGAAAAAGCAAATTTAGCTAGCAGGTGCGCCATCCTATTAGCCGACCGTGGGATGTATCGGATCGTGAAGGAAGAGAACGATGCACTGAGCTCCCGAATGTCGTCTACGACCCTTCCAAAGTATGTAAGATTTGGACTGTTGTTCGCGTATGAGTGGGCAAGATTGAGGCAATCCGTCTCCGCTTCGACATGTTCAAGTTGCAGCTCTTTGGCAATTTTAATACCCTCTCGGCATGCAATCGCCTCCATGATGTCCACAGCGAATTCCTGGCTAAACTTTCTTGATAAGACCTTGATGACTTCTCCGTTATGCGTTCGAATCGCCACCCCAATGCTTGCCCCAACCCCCTTCGCAATCGAGGCGTCCGAGTTAACTTTGAAAACACCTTCAACAGGTTGTTGCCATTTTGGATTTCTGGTTGGTAGTGATCTGCGTGCTGGTTCCCCGCTGCTTGAACTGTAATCATGAAGACATCTTTGAGCCATGGAGAAACACTCTGTATGGGATAACTCAATACCTCGGAAGGTGCGTGTATTCCTTGCATGCCAAAGAGCCCATAAACGCATAGCAAACAGGGGGCCAACGTCTTCATTGTTAAATTGAGCCACGGCCTGAATCATGTCCGCAAGTGATGCTGTTGAGTTAGTAAGGACCCGGTCGAGGCGGAGCGGGGAAGCATGCGATAGAAAGTACTCGAAGGGCAATCCGGAGCGTGCTCGATCGTTTCCACATTTTCTCCACACCGTTCACAAATTGGATTGTGCAGAAGTGTTTTCAGCCCTTATACGACGCTCGGAGATAGCTGGTAGAATTCATGGCTTTAAAGTATGTAGACGGGCTCCGGCGGTTTCACATTTATTTTTTGCGGATGATAGCATAATTTTTGGGCGAGCAACGGTTGATGAGATACAAGAAATTCAGCACATTATTAAAACTTATGGGGAAGCATCTGGCCAGGTGGTAAATTTTGAAAAATCAGAAATCAATTTTAGCAAGGGGGTCGATCAAACAACAACGTCCAACTCCTGGCAATGTGGGGAGTGATAAAAGTGGACAAGCACCATATTTATCTTGGGTCAAAGAAACTTGGGAGATCTAAAAAACATATTTTCCAATCTTTGGTGGATAGAGTTGGTAAAAAACTGAAAAACTGGAAAGCCATCACGCTATCGATTGCCGGGAAGATGACCCTTTTGAAAAGTGTAGCTCAAGCAATACCAACGTATATTATGAGTTGCTTCCAACTTCCGATGGATATATGTCACAGCCTCAATTCACTAATGGCAAACTTCTGGTGGGGACAAAAAGAAAATGAGAGGAAAATCCATTGGCTCAAATGGCATTCTCTATGTCAAGCAAAGGATCATGGGGGCTTGGGTTTCAGAGAGCTATCCATTTTCAACAAAGCAATGCTAGCTAAACAAGGTTGGCGTTTAATCCAAGATGATAATTCACTACTATCCCGTACCCAAAAGGCTCGATATTTCCCAAACGGGGAGTTTCTTACCGCCACAATTGGTCATAATCCCAGTTTTACCTGGCGTAGTATTATCGCGGGACGAGACATTATCCGTAAGGGATCTAGAAAGCTAATAGGGAACGGCAACACCACTTATGTGTGGAAAGACCCTTGATACCATCTCGCTTAACTTCCCGGTGAACAAGCCTCTAGAGGACATAAATGAGGACATGGTAGTGCGAGACCTGTTTTACGATGGAAAAGTGGAGTGGAACGAGGAGCTGGTGGCTCACCTCTTCTCGCACGAGGATGCCACTCCAATCCTCAGTATCCCACTGCGCAATTTTGAGTGTGAAGATCGTTGGGCTTGGCATTTTACAGCGAACGGACAATATAGCGTGAAATTCGGGTATAAAGTGGGTATGGCATCGGATAGTTGCTCCTTGAATAGCCCCTCATCCTCCACAAACCCCGGGGAACTATGGAAATGGGTCTGGAAGCTCCAGATCCCCCCAAAAGTGCAGGTTCTGTTGTGGAAGGTGCTCAAGCGGGCGCTACCTGTTAAAACGGCGCTCCATAAATTACATCCCTGTTGAGGTCTGATTAATCAGTAGAATTATATGAGGAAGAGAAATAATTTCTGCACGCCCTTCGGTCTATGTGGCAAACCACATACCAAATATTTCTGCATTTACCTTCAGAATATCCCATAATTTTTAATTATTATATACATTATAATCATCTTAAATGTTTTATTTATCAGATATTAATATTTATAATTCAGTCATTATTCTTTACAATGCAAAATTTTATGAAACCCCATTAGGATAGAGTTTCACTCCTACTAGATTAGGGAGAAGTCAAATTTCATCTTATCATCTTTTAAATCCCACTTATCATCAAACACCAAATATTTATCTATAAATACAAACCTTTTCCTCGAATATTTTATCATCAAATGTTGCTAGTTTTGTCATCAATATTTACTGTCGGCGCAACCTTACCCCAGTCGCTGGAGATAATTGTAAGTCCAAACGGCTACGATAATCTAGAGGGGGGGTGAATAAATTATCTCCATCTTTTCGATTTCGCCCTCTTTTTTGAACCAAATGCTCAAACACGATAGTAAAGGTGCGGAATGTAAACAACACACGTCGATTTATAGTAGTTCAACCCACCTAGGGCCTAATCTACTACCACCCCAGTATATCCGGGATGGATTTCAAAAAGAAAAAGAATTTTATTAATTACCAAAATTAATACAAATTCAACTTACTTTGGATAAGCAACACATCAAGTACTATGAAAACTACAGAGTTCACATCCACATCATGCTTTCATCTCTTTCTGGACAAAATTGGGAAGAAGGAATTCGATTTTGAGGCTGAATTGTATCACTTTGACAAGTGATTTGTTTCTGATATATTTTGATAAATATGGTTGCTCTGATACTTCTGTTTTGGTGTTATGCTCTGATACACCTAACACTTCATGGTTTCTTATTTCTTTGAACTGCTTGATAATTGTACTCTGACTTCTTAGAATCACTATTTTAGTATTCTGATTTGCTTGACTTCACACTCTGATACTATTTTGAGTATTAATTATTTTCTGCATATTTTAAGTGTTCATGGAAGTGTTCTGACATCTGTAACAACACTTTTGAAACAGTGGTTTTTTTGATTAAGGGGGAGAATTTTTTTGAAACTCTGATTTTTTAACTGAGGGTGAGTTACTTACTTATTTCCTAAATCCTATGATTGATTTTCTATGTTTTGTCCAGAAAGGCAAAAAGGGAGATTGTTAGATCCGTGTTTTTACACGTTATCTAATAATTTTTCTTATTTTTGAAAATTCTAAATTTAAGTGTTTTGCCTTTCTTGGTTACTTCTTGTAGTAGTATTTAGTAAATAAGAGAAGTTGATTTATAAAAGGATTGTTTTAAAACTTGACTCTCAAGTATTGGATTAATATGGAAAGATCTTATTTTGATAAGGAATGATTCTAAGAATCCTACCTTATATGTGATTATGAATCCTAGTTCTATTATGTCTCTCTTTCATTGTTTTATAGGGACTTGGACTCTTCAGGAAGCGCTATATAAGGAGGATGTCCCTCACATAAATTAGACACCGCGAGAATTACAATTTAGAGAGCATATACACGAGAGAGTTCGAGTTACTCATGGAAGAAATAAAGTATGATAGTATGCATAGATTTGAGTGTTGAATAAAGTGCTGCAGCAGTTTCAGCAAAACTCCTGAAGATTGAGCGTCTTTGTTTCTTTATTTTCGTCCATCATTTCATAGAAGTTCAGAATAGTCTATATTCTTTCTTTTTGGACGAGCTATTTTACAAAGTATAGGTCTACTCATAGAAAGGAGTTTTGATAGGTTTCATACTAGTTGAGTCATTCATGTTGAGATCTATAATCGATACAATCAACTAGTGAATTATTTCTCTCTGCTGGCACATTTACAAGTATTTTTATACTTATAGACAAATTTTTATCTCTGTGTTCGTAGTATCCGCTGCGAGTTAGTATAAGTGTTACTGGCACTTATAGCAACACTTTATTCTGTGTGCTTTATCCTTGAACATTGGGACCTTAAATTCTTTTAATTGTCATCTAGAGCCGACACTTCATTTCACTAAGTGTTTATCCTATGTTCGAGCAAGCGATGGATGTTCAAGGAGCTGTTATGTTTCGTCCTCCTATAATTGATGATCTAGCGCAATTGACCAAGAAACTAAAAAATCGATCTTGAAAGGAATCCATGGATCTATCGGAAACCAATTCAATCTTGAATTAGTTCGATGTGGAACTTGTATGGTAATTGGTCGTGCAAATCAATGTGCAAATACCTTACGAAAAGAGGTATTCATTTGTGCCCCACTCTAAGTGATGGTGAATCTGAGGAGGACAGTGCTGACCTGAGAGAAGATCCGACTACCCTAATGTCTGTTATCGAAGGAAAAAGGTGTTTACAAATCGATCCAAAAGGTGTTTCTCGAGGTATTGCACAAAGTGTTCCAACACCTGAAAGGTATAACACTTCTTACTCGTTAAATTATTTTTGTCTAAATTCTACTTCTGGTGTAGAAATAGATTTATAGTCCAAAGAGGAGTCTGGTGATAAAATAAGCCTAGATGAGACATACGAAAAATTGTATAAAGATTGGCTTAAGAAAATTCAACAAGTCAAACTGCTCGCTAAGGAGAAAAATCAGCTCACTCAGGAGAACGATGGTTAGAAGAGTGTGATTGCTCGATTGGAGGCTTTACTCACCAAGAAGGAAGAAGAGTTTGGAAAGGTAATATTTGAATTTGATAAATCATTTTTGTTTCTTTTTTTCTTTTTGTTGTATTAAATAAGGTTAATTGATGCAAACAATCACGTGACAATACACCTAAATTATTCATACAATCAGGTGCCAGAATGGCTAAAAGGGTGACAACACACACTTATTGGTCAGATAAACAGTTGCTAGATTCATGCACACACACTACACCCATGCAAATATATGCTAATTAATCAGTTACTACAACATGAATATTGAATACAATATATAATATTTAATTTCTCTATTTATGTTAATGTCCAAACTTATTTATTTTGCAAATATAAATGTTTCTATATGTGTGTATGGACAGACTTGTGTGGAAAGCTATTGTTATAAAACTGACAGAAAAGTACGATCTTGGTGAGAAAAATAAGGATAGTTCACATCTGGAGATGTTTCCAAGTAAACTGCCTGACATAACAACTGCTGTAGACATGTAGTCTACACCTCTCCCATGTGCACTTCTCATCCATTTCTGCACCAAATTTCAATAAATTAGTAATCTCTCCTCGGTTAATTATTTTTTTATGTATTTACTTTAGTTTGATGCAGTAGATCGACAGCAATCAACTCCTAAGATTGACTCTTCTCCAAAAAGCTGTTTGAATACAGATGAAAATATTTCTCTGTGTAAACTAAATTATTGTTCATAAAAAATAAGAGATGAATCGAGAAAATAATAATGTTAATTAATGGATAAAATATTTATATGTTTTAATTACGAGATTTGGACCCATCAAGGTGTCCCTTATGCTTATTGGGCTCAAGTTAATATTCTTGAGCTTAGCTAAATATTCCACGAAAATTATAGTTGAAATAGTATCATTTTAATGTACTTATATTATTATTAAAAGGAATATGATTGGGAATTAACAGTGTCACGTCAGTGGGATTTGGATGTTACTTGTATTTCCTCTTTGCCCTTTGTGTTACGTCATTACTTTAGGTAGAAAGCCAACATAAAGTTTTATTTGAAAAAATAAAAATCTTTTTTTTTAAATGATAGACACGAGATAGATGAAATATCCTGTATCCAAAGAGAGGGATAAAGAGTATAAAATGGTACTATTCATATGAAAGGCATGAGTAATGATATGGGTATAATTTGTTTTCTCAAAAACTACATGATATCAGGTTTCCATAAAATAAATATCATAGAGAGTTAAAATAGTGAAAATTATTACAAGAATGACAATTTACTGATATGTGCATTTGTCTTTTATTATTTTAGTTCAGAATCTTATGAGGTCACAAACTAGCTAGAGAGCATGAAAATAAACAAATAAATAATGAATACATAATAAGAGACAGAGGGAAGAGCATAAATAGTTTGATAGAAAGTATCAATCAGCTTGTAGACCAAGATATGGGTCTTCAATTGAATTTTTTCTAGAGAAGTAAAAGATTCCTCATACAATTAATTAAGACAATCTTGTCAAAACATTTAGGCCCTCAATAAATTATATAAAAGACATCAATCTTCTTCTTTTTTTTTTTATTCCTCTTTTATTTTTTTTATTTATTAGTCATATATATATTAAAAACCAATTTGTGTTACTTCAATCATACATTGTTTCATTGAAAATATTGCTAAACAAAATGTATAAAAAGAAAAAAGAAAAAAGGATTCATGTTTGGCAGGGGAGGCCTCAACCTTTGACTATATATGTGACACAGTTTGATGGATAAAAATGGGAGTAATATTTTCCCTCCTAAACACACGCATATATCATATATGGGGTTTGTGTTTCTTTAATGAGTCAACAAATAGAGCATGGAAGGTGTCGGTCCATAATCTAATATGTCAACTTTTTAGGATTCTTTCTACACAGAATTTGACTTTTCCTGTGTGATATGACATCCACTTTTTTCTCAATTTGAGTCACCCACAATTGTTTTTTCTGGCTTGGGACCCAATTGGAACGTGTGTACAGTTTTCTTGGCTACTTCTTCAAAGTTTCGCTTTTGTGATATCCTAATTGGAATATGTGTAGCGCAAAAGGGCATCTTTTATTTAAAAAAAAAACATTCAGTATTAACGTATATGGATCATTAGATTTTATTAAGGGTATGTTTGTTAATTTGATAATTAAATTTGAAGTTTTCTGGAGATGTTTAACAGGGAAGTAAGATTTTATATAATGTGTTCAGAAATCAGACGTGTATGAACTACAATATTAGTAGAGAAATGTATTGGAAAATGTAATGTATGTTTAGTTGGTGATTATGGACAGTAATTGAGAAAGAAAATGTGTTGATCAGCTAAACAAACATACCCTATCCATGTGTTTGAGTTTGTAACGAGTTTCAACCTGCGATATAACAATTGATTTCTTTTGTTGGATCTTTATCGGCAACACAACAAACTACTAAGAATGTTGGAGATGTCCTAATGATAACTCTTAAACAATCTAATCAGAACCAAGCTGAGTGAAAATTGTAAAATGTAATATGAATTCAAAATACTTCATTATGAAGGAGAATGGGATACAAATGCATATTCTTGAATATCATGGTCATGTATGCACTGACAAAATCCTCTTTTTCTTGGCCTAATGGAATGAATCTTTTCAGACTATCTGATCATTACAAAAATTAAAGGGTTATATTAGACATCATTCAGAAACTCTTATTCCCATTGGCCATCATATTGGAAATTATCATGTTATATCATGTTTGTTAGATAAGCACATCATAGCCATTTGAAATTTAAGCGAAAATCAAATTGAAGTATGTTCTGTTTGGAAAGCCCACCAGGTATAATGCTTTATGATTTCTTAAAGTAAGGATGCAATATCTGCATCTTTTGGGCCCATATGCTGAAAATTCAATATATGGGTTACATGTGCAATGAAAACTTTATTTTCACCCCAATGATTAAGGATGGATTAGCCCATGAAAAGATTTTAATTGTTATAATAAGCAATCAATCATGGCTTTATTCTCTAATTAAACATCTCTCCTGCTAGCTAATTATCTACTCGCTTTCGAGGAGATATTGATCAAATCCTAGTTGTTATCCTATTATTGGTGGATTATTAATTAATTTTCCACACGAATTCATTTATTTTTGTTGTACACATGAAATACACATTTCTTTTGAAACATATTGCATAGTTTTATACTGATCAAGGTTGGAAACAGTTGAAATCAATCATTTTCAGGGACAGGTATTCATACTTGGTGTGAAAGTGAAGCCTTCTTAAAATGATGGTTCCATAATGACCTTTTGATTTATTTCTTGCGTTTTTAAGCCATTTCTTGCATGCTTATATGCCATTATATTCACATGAAAGGAGTTCAATTTTGTCTACAACTAAGTTTTGTTATCAAGTTAAATTTGATGTAACATCCCATGCTTCTACTTCTGTTAGGTTGCCTATAAGTCTTTTATTATCTTCTAAGTTAGCTCATAGTCTTTTTTTTTCCTCGAGATTTCAGGAAATTAATATAAAGCTATCACATACCTAAATTATGTTAGATAATTTCAAATAAAATTCAGGACACTACAGAAAAGAATAATACTGGTAATGAAATTTAAAGTGATAGTATTGACACTAAAATATGTATTAGGTGACATTAATTTTTATTTTGCTGCCAAAATAATTTTCATAAAACTAATATCGGGTTTAAGTGTCGATATCGATAATTAATGACATATATACTTATATATGTGTGTGGGGGTGTGGGGGGGAGGTGTTAATTAAACCTATATTGTTGTTAGTCCTCTATATATATGCATCACTAATTGACAATAATAACAATTTATACACAGTTCTTGTTTCCCTAATTTACAAAAAATAATATTATAAGAAAATGTGATTAAACATGTATATATATAAAACTTGTTGATCTTGTCCTAATCATTGATATATGAAACATCCATATGAGTGTCGTTGAACTTTGTCTACATTATTCAACTCAAAATTAATATGTTTGAAATTTGCATCTATAATTCTATATGGTCTACTACCTTGTTCACTGAAAATAGAAAATGCAGGGGAGGCCCCCACCCCCACAATCCAGGCGAGGTACTGAGCTCTTCTTCTTTTTTTTAACACTAATGCAAATGAATTTAAACCTATTATCAGCATTAATTGATCGGGCAATTCATAATCTGAAACAATACTTTTCACTACTAGTTGTGTAAAAATGAGTTCCTAAAATCTCAACCTAGTCTGGACCACCATTATGATTTATGAACTAAAAATTAGTACATTAATTGGACCACTACATGATATTGCAACCAACAGAAATCACATTCATCTGTGCCCATATATGTTGACATCAACCTTACTGTGGACGGTGGACTTTTTGTCCACTCTATACTATGACTATCTCCTTCCATAAGAAATTAGTGAATAAATATAAGAAAAAAAAATCAAGTGCTATGAATGTATCTTTAAAAGTAAATTAAAAAATAAAAAATTACAAATGAACTGGTGAAAATATACTTATAAAATTTAAAATATTGCGTTTTCTAATCAGATATAAAAATCAGAGAAAGTACTTAGAATTGATAATATTTATTTTCTTGCCAACCAAAAACAAATGTTCCTTAATGGACGCTGTGATTTTCACCAACCACATAACAAAACTTTTCTTTATAGGTTTTCCTCTGTTTTCTCACCTTAAAAAAGGTTCACCAAAAATTATAATATTGCATTCACATCCAAACTTTTCTCCTTTCTTCTCAAATAGTACAAGCATTTAATCCAACCTAAGTTTTCTCACTTTGGTCCCCTCTTCTCCAAGCTTCTGCCTTTCCTCTGAGTATTATTCTCTACCACAATCTTCTCAAAATTTAATCTGGGCTGCTTTAATATTTCAAATCTTGAAATGGGACAACCCTTGTTCCACCATTGATGCTTGCACAAGTAACATGATCAAGATCTCAAAAAACTGATACATTTTCTACTTGTATAATTTCTTCAATGGATCCAATGAGCCAAAAACTCTATATCCATGAATCTGAAGCTCTCTCTCCAATCAAAAGCCCACCAAGCTTACTTTTGCATTCTTCACACACTAGTTTCCCAATTATAGCAGTTGCCATTATTGGCATTTTAGCAACAGCTTTCTTGCTTGTTAGCTACTACATATTTGTGATCAAGTGTTGCTTGAACTGGCACAGAATCGACATTTTAAGGCGATTTTCGTTCTCCAGAAGGCGGCCGGCTGAGGACCCTTTAATGGTTTATTCTCCGGCGGAAGCCGAAAACCGGGGGCTCAATGAGGCCGCAATTAGATCAATCCCAATTTTCAAGTTCAAGAAATTAGGCAATTATGAAAAAAATGAGGCTTTCGATGTAAAATCCTGCGAATGCGCCGTGTGTTTGAATGAATTCCTAGAAGAAGAAAAGCTGAGAGTCATTCCAAACTGTGGCCATGTTTTTCACATAGATTGTATTGATGTTTGGCTACAGAATAATGCAAACTGCCCACTTTGTCGAACAAGCATTTCAGCAAACAGGTGTGATGCACAATTATTCCCTCTGGATCAAGTCATGTTTCCAAGCCCTTCTCCTCAAGATCTAAGTCCTGATAATTTTAGGGATGAAGATTATGTGGTGATTGAAATAGGATCGGAACAGGGGAATAATTCCAATCCAACTTTTTCGAGAATCCCGGAAAATTCGAGCTCAGACGAGCGTTTAACGATAATTAGTCCTTCGCCAAAGATTTCAAGAAAGGAAGGTAAAAAACTTAGCCATGTTTCAAGCATGGGAGATGAGTGTATTGATAATAGGCAAAAAGATGAGCGGTTTTTAGTTCAGCCAATGAGAAGGTCTTTTTCCATGGACTCAGCTGCTGATAGCCAGCTTTATTTAGCTGTTCAAGAAATAATACAAAGGCATAGACAGGTAAATAATGAAGTTAGCCCAAATGAAGGTTGCAGCAGAGTTAAAAAATCATTCTTTTCTTTTGGGCAAGGAAAGGGTTCAAGAAGTGCAGTTCATGCATTGGAGCCATAAGATTAGAACCTTTTTTAATTTTTTAATTATTTTTATTTTTAATTATTGGTGTTTATTTTACGTACAGATCAAGTATAGGTATTAATTAGATGTTGTTTAGGGATTACAGGGTGGGTGGTTGTCATATAGCAGTGAAGAAAATATTCAGTTTGGTGTTTGATGGCTTTTAGTTGTATTGGGTTTTTGGATTATTTGATTGCATGACAAATTGGAAGGGCTTGAATGGACCACCTATATCTAAATTTTGACTTAATGTCATTATTGTAACTATCATTGCTTTAACAACTTTCCTTTTGCCTTTCCCTCATTTTTCTTTGTTTTTAATTTGAATTTCTTATCATGATTGGGTTACATGATGACCTCTTTTATTTTTTTCTCGCTAAAAGCACCAAGGCACCTAGTATGAAGAATCTCAAAGAAAATTGGGGGGTGGGGATAGAGAGGGTTGGGGTCCCCTACTCAACCTAAATTCCAATTGACACAATGACAGATTACCAAACTTTGGGGAAGTGCTAATAATGGATGAATTTTTGTCAAGGTTTTTTTTCCAGGCTGGAGAATGATTTCGGTGATGAAAACATAAAGATCACCTGCCAAACTCTCATGATCAATTTTTAAGGCCCATTACTCCATTTTGCAGTCTGTAGTTGCCCAATTGATCAGATAAGTGAATTACATCCCTGTTGAGGTCTGATTAATCAGTAGAATTATATGAGGAAGAGAAATAATTTCTGCACGCCATTTGGTCTATGTGGCAAACCACATACCAAATATTTCTGCATTTAACTTCTTTATTCCTTTCATTGCTATCCTTCTAATACTCTACAGAAATGGCAACGAAATGAGTTCAAACTCGAACCTACAACAATGAACTCATTTCGTTATCGGTGAGTTTAAACATTGTACGAATAGAGCTGTCAATTTACAGCCGACTCACGAGCAGGCCCAACCAACCCGAGAATAGGACCAGGCAGGGTTGTATTTATACAGGGTAGAATGGACTGGGCCTACGTTGGCCTGGTTTGAGCGGCCCGAAGCCTGAGTTGGCCCCAAGTGGCACGATACAATTTAGTTATAAGTATGGAATATGATGTTCTGGTTGAACTGAGTCAAGAAATTAGTGAGAAGATTGAATTTCGGGTCGAGTTGGTCAATTCGTGCATTGACGCATGAGCTTGGGTCGGCCTGGTTTGACAGCTCTATATATGAATTTGGATTTTTCAAACCTTTTTGGGCAGTGGCGAAGCCACATGGTGGGTTAGCCCCCCAACTTTTTTCTTTTTGTTCTTTTAGTACCCATATTCTTATTAATTAGTATTTTGGCCCCCTTTATAATTTTGTTGGATAGAAGTTATTCCATGAAATTTAGTAAGTTAAATTGGAGATTTTGTGGGTCTTATTTTATCTTATTATCATCTTAAAATTATATTTTTTTATTCATCAAAAGATGGATTTCTCATAACTATTTGATAATATATGTTGAAAAGAAAATAACGAAAACAAACAGGATAAATTAAATTGTAAATGATTTTCGTGATATGCAAAAGAGACTCTGAACAAGTTAAGGATTTAATGATGTATTTTTTAAATATTTACTAATGAATATTAATATATTCTTTTGATACAAATGTAATATATATATATATATATATATATATATATATATATAAAATTCATTATCTTGCATATATACACAAATGTGATCTTTTATTTTTTTACTCATGACTAGGGAACCTAATACGAATTTAATAATTTTTAATATTTAATGTATTTTTATTTGTAATTCAATTTTCTTCACCATTTTTTTTTATTTTTTTCGTATCAACTTTAAATTATATAGATTTTTCGTGTCGTGTCGGGTTACTCCTGTCATATATGGGTCGTGTTCGTGTCGTGTATATTAATACAAATAATTAAACGGGTCGTGTTCGGATTCGTGTCAGACCTGTAATAGCTGTGTACATGACCCGTGAACATGACACGATTGACACCCCTACTTGCCCCCCCACCCTGTTGTCCTGCCTCCGCCCCTGTTTTTGGGTTCAGGCACTTGCAATATTCCTACACCAACATTCGACTCTCAATGCTGCCAGCTTCTTCATCTCACAATGTAGGGGCGGGGCGTTTCGAATTTGCAAGGCCCATCCAAACTTGCCTCATTGCCATAATTACGTATCTGTATTTTTATTTATGGAATTATCTAAATGACACATTCCAAACCTAAAGGTTACGAGTACGATTAGTTGTCAAAAATACTTGCAAAATTTTCCCTCAAAAAATATTTTTGACCCAAACTGTAATTGTTTGTTAAAAAATTCAGAAAATACACTATTCATCTATTCTCAATTTTCCAATCATCAATCAACTCAAATTATTATTTTACTAAAAAAACATCACAATCAATTATCATCATTATACAATCATATCACAAATACACTATTTATCTCTCTCCTATTTTTTTAAATCACCAATCATATACAATTACTATTTTACTAAAAAATACCACCACATTAACTATCATCATTATATTTTCATCCTACACTCAATCACAGTCTCAAAAAAATTGACAACTTTTCAAATCAACTTTTCACGACTATTCACTTAAAAAATATTAATGAATGGAATGAAAGGTCATTCAATCGCAGCTAAAGTCTTCCCCAATAGGTCCTAAAATGGAAGGGACTATAGTTGTAGGTTTAAAGCTACAAAAAAACATGGGAAAATAAGATTTTTAGTTCTATAAGTTGAACCTTTTTGAGAATTAGTCATCTTAACTGTCACATTCATGTTTTAGTTCTTTAACTTTCAAATTTCTAGATATTCAGTCCTTTAACTTTCCAACTATCTAAATATTATGCCCTTTAACTTAGCAATTTTACTTTTGTTCCTATAACTTAACATGTTTTAGAAATTTAGTCTTGTAACTTAGCAATAGTTAAGTTTAACTAATTTATTAAAAGGTTAGTACCCACACCTCACATTGTTTTATAGGACCAAAAGTAAAATAATTAAATTTCAATTGTTGAAAACTAATTAAATTATAAAAGCAATTAAAAATGAAGTTAATTTGATTAATAAAAAATTAAATAAATAGAAATTTCAAAACAATTAACGAATTTTAGGAGAATTCAAATAATTACATCAAATTAGTAAATTAAGAATAATTTGTCATATTTATGTAATCAACCTTTGGTGAGAAGGATTATCTACAAGAAATGGATCTGGACTAGTGTAAAAGATGAATTTATTTCAAAAGGTTTAAAAAATTAACGCTTGAAATATTTTAAAAAAATAATTATATTAAAAAAATTAATTATTTTTTAAAAATATTGACTATTAAGTATAATTATTAAATTTTAAAAATAAAATTTAATTAAGAAATAATATTTTAATAAATTAATTAAATTTAACTATTATTAAGTTATAGGACTAAATTCCTCCCAAAAGAAAAAACTTATAGGACCAAATTTCTGAAATATATTAAGTTATAGGATCAAAAGTAAAATTGCTAAGTTAAAGGACTGAATATCTAGAAATTTGAAAGTTAAAGGACTAAAACATAAAGGTAACAACTTAAAAGACTAATTATTCTAAAAAATGTCCAACTTGTAGGACTGAAAATCATATTTTCCCAAAAATCATTCAGCAGGAAACCTGTAGAATATTTCCCTCAAATTCGTATTTTTTTTAATTCATATGCAATCTTTCAAGAAATTACAATATCCATAAAATATAGAATTTTCCAATAAATATATGAGGTTTACAACATGTGAGTCTTGCCTAATAAACAATTATTTACAAGTGTTCGCATGGATGATGCTCCATATATGTTATATCACGACTAGGGCTGTCAATTTGGGTCACTGGGTCAGGTTCGTGTTTGGTTTCGAGTTGATTTCGGGTTATGCTCAAAATACATCAAAAATTAAGTAAAAGATAAAACAATAATATTTTAGATAAATTGGTAACTTCGTATCAGAATTGTGTTAGTCGTTTTTATGTTCGTGTTCGGGTCATATTCGTGTTTCTCTCAGTAACTTCAGGTCAGATTATCTTGCGCACATGAACGTCTTAACCATAACTACAAGAAGAAACTATTAGGCTACTACAAGAATTTCGTTGAAAGACAAATGATTTTAACTTTTAAAATAACCAATTGTTGTCGTAGATTGTTTTGTAATAGACATCACTAATAGACAATGGTTTTCAAAACAATTGTTCTATTTTCGGTGTTATTGATCATTTTTCTTAAAGTGGGCTAGATGGGGGTAGCCCTAGTGATATCCCTTCGATGCTAAAATCAATGACTAGGTAATAGAGATAAACAAGATTTAGTTGAAAGAATTGTAAGAACCCAATAATTGGGTCTCCCGTAATTATCTTATGGATATTGGTAGCCAGGTATTGTAAGGAAACATTTTCTGGTTTCCATGAAATGACTGGAAAATGGGACAAAAAAAATTGAGGCTATAATTCAATTCTATCTCCGCGAGATGGAATTGTCCCGTGTATAGTGCTTGAAGTAGTTCTTGAAATTCTTCTACAGTGGCTACAATTTATTTATAATTACAGCCACTTGAAAAGATTCATTCAACAATCCATTGAGACACTAAGTCATGAAGTATATAATTTGAATTTCATGCACTTGGCTGATTATTGTTTTGTTATCAACCATCTTAAAATTCAGAAATTTGTCGAAAACCAATTTTTTATTTTGCCGCCATCCCCTGTCTTGCACTTTTTCTCCAAAGAGTACCACAATTCTTTGGACGTCTTGAATGAACTATACATATTATATATCATGTCGTACAACCTGTTCAAGATGTAGTTCCTGCACAGAAAATCATTGTGATGCCAAGCATCCACAATAGTCCATCGTTGGGTGTTGATCTCATCATCTGCAATGGTAGGCGGATCTTCCAGGAAACAAAACATACTCAAAGTAGTGGGGTATAAAAAGCATCTTTTGTTGCCATCTTCTGAAATCCATAGCGGAGAACTTTGCCAATTTTTTGCTGTGAGCGGGAGTAATAGCCATTGGATACAACATGTTTGCCATCTTATTGAAAATGTACATTTCTTCTTGAAATTATAAGGAAAATTTTCTCGTTTTCAAGAAATGGTTGAAAATGGGACATAAAAATTGAAGTCGATGCTAGAATTCGATTCGATCTCCGCAAGACGAAACTGTCCCATGTATAGTATTATTAACGAGTTGGCAATTGTCTCTATAATATAATAACTTCCATTCTTAAGTTAGTAGCACTTATAAAGCTTAAGAAAGAAGTGTTTGAGCACTTTCAAGCTTCTAAAGGAAACATAAAATTGACATGTTGTGTTTATGCATTATGCTATTTAATTTTGTTTCTATTATTATTAGTTCGAATCTCAGACATTAGAAGAGAATATTTATAAGGTCTTATGCACCCTATGGAAAATATCATATTTTTTGGCTCGAAAAGACATGTTCAACTGCCAAAGACGTACCTTTATATACTTTCAAACGAATCATTTTGGAACTACAGGACCGTGCACAAAATCTGCGACTGCATGCACCTGTGCAGTCGTTCGTTCGATTGCTCACAGTGCACGCGCGACCAATTAAACTCATTGTCCAAGTCGTGTGAGTGCGGACGAAACACGCGGTCGCGCTCCTACAGCACGAGGGCGCACAAATATCACATAGTTGCACACATGGGTTCAGCGCATTGTTCCAACCCAGTTAGTTTAGATGGGTCGAATAAAACTTGTCCAACAAATATATGGGATTTGAAGCCCAAGCACGAGCCGGGCCGTCAAGCGGAGGTGGCGCACATGTATACTTTGGATCGAATTCACCAACATGTTTGTTCTCCCTCCTCTAAAAATTATGGTGCTCGAGGCACTACTACAAATTACCCTTTTTACATCGGTTCTGGGGGACTTTCTACACCGGTTTTGTAACCGATGTAGAATGAGGCGTAGTGGAAGATTTGATTTTTCTACATCGGGCATGAAACCGATGTAGAAAATCATATTCTACATCGGTTTAAATCAGTAACCGATGTAAAAAAATGTATGTAAATGACAGAATTTACATCGGTTATGAAAAAAACAGTTGTAAATTTCACATCGGTTATGAAAAGAACCGATGTAAAAAGTGCATTTTATTTTATGCTTTATATAAAGCTATTTTCAACCTGCCCAATACAGACTTCATTCCAACAATGCAATGCAACCTCCAATACATCTGAATTCAAAATCACTCATGTCAACTCAAAATACATTCATATATAACCAACAATGCAATGTAATAATCAACATAGTAACCATAGTTCTTAAACCAAGATCACCCATGTCAACTCAAAATACATTCACATAGAGAAATCAACAATTCTTTGCAGTCATACACATAGTAATCGCAGTTCTTAAACCAAGAGAAATATAATCTCCTATATTGTATTGCAAACTCAAATAAAAATTGTACATATATGACAACAATTGCTCATGATGCACTCCCAAAGAAAGAGTAACCTTCTTGGAGAATTGGAAAAATAGCATTGACCGAGTTAATTAGCCTCATACATGTTTGCCTATATATAGGAGGCTGCTCTCCCGATCTGTTAAGCAAGTGAGAAGACGAAATGTATGAGAGAGTGTTACAGTAAGGCAAAAATAAAATTGAGTGATATGTACCAGAGCACATAATATGTATTCCATTGTGCTAACAACTAAAGGAAACAAAATTTTATTTTTGATGCTTCTTTGTATGTTCAAAATGCAAGTGCAACAGTAATTATCATGAATTCTGAGCATGTGAAAAATTATATATACTCTGGACAAAAAACATCAAAAATAAGAAAAGACGCGATTTTGGCATATTTGAACTAACCAAATGGACAAAATCTCTAGCTGCAATGGCCTTGATCTCCACCAATGCTTTGGCCTTTTTTATGCTCTCAAAAGCCTCAATTGCTAGCTCCTTGTTATCCTCTACATCATTTTCTGTTAATTCTTTACTTCCAGGTTTCGATGAAATAAGTATTGATCCATCACACTCCTTTTAGAGAAATCAAAAATCAAGAATACGAACAATACTCAACCTTAAGTTGTCTGAATTAACGGAAAAATGCTATCAAAACTAGGATAAAAAATTACCCTTTGAATTCAGTCTAATTACCAAAAAAAACCGGTATTGTAAATTTGAAAGATAGCAGGATTTTCTATAATTAGACTAGACCTGATGGGTAGTTTTTGTAATTTATCTAAAACTGTTATAGAAGTATCATGTTACATACAATCTGCAAAAAAATTGTTAAGTTTACATATTTCAAAAAAATTGTTAAGAACAAGAATGCTTACTTCGACGAAGCAATGTGAAAGAAGAGGCGAATTGTGGCAGGACCAGAAATGGGTGCTTCTTTGAACTGCTGAGATGTAATAGAAGAAACAAGAAGTTCCTAAAGATTAACAGAGAGAAGCAGAGGGTAAATGTTTCCATAGAAGTGAAAGAAACAATGTCATGCACAGATACATGGGCTACAAGAAAACAACTTAACTCATATACTTGTTAATGACCCAAGTTGGAGCAATTATTTTTCCAAACAATGTCATTTTCATTCCAAAATTCTCAACCTTAAGTCTCCACGATTAAAAAAAAAAATACTGGTCCAAACAAGAAGAAAAAACTATCTTTCACTTTGTTCTTATAAGAAAAATTTGAAACAAAGCTGAACTCATCAATCAGCAAGTTTCAATAAACGTGAGATAAGAGTTGTCAACTTTGCCATCATTTCAGGAAATCAACATCAAAGATATGAAACAAAGTTTTCAGGAATTTCTTCTACTAATCCAATTACAGAAGCCAAATCATGTTAAAGTAAATGCTTTGCAAGATACATTCTAATCACCCTTAGATACAAAATAGTATGTTTCTGCAGTTTTGTGTTTTTCTCAGCTTCAATGGTAAAAACACTAAAAACATGTCACACAACATCGCCATGTTTTATGCCTCTAAATAGGTTTTCTCATTAAAACAAACTATGACTTGAGAGGTGCTATGAAACACCTCTAATAGAATAAGGGTGCTACTCGAAAACACCCAGTATTTGGCTTCCCACAAATAAATTAAACATACAAAGAGTTTATTTTTAATCTAATGGCTCTACATACACTAACTTATTGGTTAGTCTACACCATATATGAACGAAATGATTAAACCATATGATTAGTGTAACCAAGGACCAAATTGTTCATGTAACAATCTTTGTTGCATTTCCAACACCTTTACAATCTTAGACTCACTTCTAAGCTCATCAATTGTTGAACTTACACTTCTCTTATAGACATCCTAAAGAAAAAAAGCAACAACATTAGTTATCTACATTTATCGAAAAATGCCCACCTACAAACGATGCACAACTAGATTAGCAAAGTGTTAACTACCTATTCTAAAGGGAAAATACAAAAGAAAATGCAACTGAACAAGCTCAAGGTGCATACTATTAACAACTGAGAGTATGATAAAAATCAACAAATAGTCTACTAAGTGATATCTCCTTCTCAGTACATCCCCCTGTGTGGTCATTAACTGGAAACTAAGGTGCATAATGGCGATTCTCGGAAAAACAACATTGCAACATGCATATTGATATTAGCTTTCTCCATAATTATACTGTATTAAGAGTAACAAGATGTCAGATATCAGATTACATGTATTGTAACAATCCATCTATTCTTCCATTTTTTGTATACATGTTAGGTGATATACCAACACTGTACCAGGACATCCAATAAGTGGTTTTGATGCATATGTTTATTTTGCCAGTTAAAAGAGCATTAATAAACAAGTATACATCCAAAAATGTTGAAATGTAAAACGATGCAGATTATGCGTACCAAATTGGAATAGTTAGGGCCAAATGCATAATCGAAAGTATACCTCCTTTCCTTGGTTCGATTTTGTATGCGATCTAGGTAGTCCTTTGAAAGGCAGGATCCAAAACAATCACTTCCTACATTAACCATTACTCACATTTCTAACACAGATTTTCCCAAAAAGCACCTTGGTTTTACTTCTAAAAGAATGTTAACAGACTTTGTCATTGTGTACTCTAACTATATCTCGACCACGTTCTCTCGCCGTTAATGGCCTACATTTAACCACCACCTATAATAACAAAAAGAATCAATGATAATAAACATAAAGAGTAATAGACGATTAGAAAAACAATAATATGAAAACATGAAACAAAGTAAAAGAATATACAGTTTGTCTTGGTAGCTGGAGCTGTAATGCTTGGCATAGTTATTTAATATTTGTTTCTGTGTATGCACCTAAGAACTCTTCTTCGAAGCTTTCTTCAAACCTCAAACAACTTCATTAATTGAGAAAAAGATTTTTTCCAAAATTCCGGTACAAGCATAATACAGAGAAAAACGGAAACAAAAACAAAATCTACACTAACGGATTGAAAAATGAAAACGATAGCAGTAGAACCCTATGTTTTAGCAACAATCACATCCTCAAGCAAACGAGTAGAAGTATTACACTGCTCCAAATAATGAAAATGCAAAGAAAAAGTCAAAAAAACAAAAACATCTTCAAACGAGTGGGACAAATACAAAATTATACAGCATATTTGATATGGAACTTTCAATCTCAAAAAATATTTCTCTCCAAGCGTAACCTCTTCCCTAAAAAGGAACAGAGGCTTACAGTGGTGCGGTGCGGTGAGGTGGTGGAAACCCTCGTCTGCTGAAGGATCGAACCCGTAGACTTCGAGATCTTAATGTAGTCGGAACGACTGCCCAACAACGGCTAGAGAGAGAGACAAAAATTCGATTTGGGAAGAAAAATATATTCCAATTGGGAGTAAGAGACAATCGATTTGGGGAAGACAAGTTTGAGATGCCGATTTGGGAATAGGGCAAATTTCTACATCGGGTCATAAAGGAAACGATTTAAATGTATTTTAAAATTTACAAATATGCCACCACATATTAAAAGAATGCATTTGTACATCGGTTAAAGACACAACCGATGTAAATATCCTCAAAAAAATTACAATTATGCCACTGGTTTTTTATTACATCGGTTGTGTAATAACCGATGTTAAATTATGTTTTTAAATCTCTATTTTGTTGTAGTGAGGGTCCAAACTCATTACTCCAACTTGGTTTGTATAAAGTGACCATGTTTTTGTTTTTGTTGCATATGTGGGATGGAGTCTCGTTTCAGCCTCACATTTTTTAGTTTTCATAATAATTTTTATATTTTAAGTGGCTAACTTGGTACATTAATTTTTCATTTACTGAATCGATTTTGAAAAATACAAAATGCTAATCTCATCCATTCACTTATTAGATTTTGATTATCTATTTTATTTTTATTTTTCATTAGTGGAAACCACTTATATATTTCGTCCAATATGGATCAAATCTCATATTTTCCAAAATCAAATTCCTACAAGTATTTATAAAGATTGAGTTGGACACGATTGGGTCACCATTCGTTTAATGAGACAGTGGGTTGACCTAAAAGACATGTGTCAACTGTCAACCTCATAAAAAAGGATAAGAGTGTCATTTTGACACATCATATACAATTGTTGGTTTTTCATAGCGATATAGATTTCAATAACATTATGGATCCAATTCAAAAGGACGAACTATATATTATAAACGTTTACGTGTAAAAAGTGCCCATGAGGTTTGGGATAATTAAGAAAATGAAGAATTTTTAAAGTAACCGCTTTAGATAATAGAATTTCTTTTTTACCCACCCTTTTAATTAACACTCTTTTCTAACCATGATTACCAAAATATATTTCACTTTTGATTTTTTAAAATCTAACAAATATGACATAACGTGACATGGCATGGCATAATGTGGTATTAATTCATAATATGACAGTAGTTTATATTATCATAATGTGGCATAACATGGCAGTAGCTTATATTATCATAATGTGGTATAACGTGGCATTATCTCCGAATGTGGTAGTAGCTTATTTTATCATAATGTCGCATAATATAGCAGTAGCTTATTATTATTTGGGTGGTATGGTTTATAAGAAAATGGATAAAATGTTTGGACAGAAAACTGGACAAGGTTTAAGTCGAGGCCAGTATTGGATACTGTCTCCACAAGGCGAAATTGTCCCGTTTATAAAGTGCTTACAATTTTGGCAATGGTCCCTAAGATACAACGACTTTTACTGTTTTGACTTAGCAACACTTGCAAAAGTCGAAACTACAGCGAACATAAGTGTATGAACTTTCAAGCTAAAGTAGGGAAACAAAACAATATGATGAATGTAGATAAAATGACTCGATTTTTATCTGGTTAATTTCGTGTGTCTTTTTCATCTGCAGGGGCTCATATATATAGGCATCAAGGGGCCTGATAGAAAGGATATGTGATTTGGATCGAAAAGACATGTCTACAGCCAAAAAATGCACCTGGTTGCTCGAGCAGGTACATCCATTAAAAAGTACACGTCCGCACACACCTGCGCGCGCGACTGGTTTCGACCACTGTCCTTGTGGTGCACGCATACGCACTTTGGCTTCTATCTGCGCGGTGCGTGCCCGCGCACTGTCCTCGTGCGCGCGCACCACTCAGTTGAAAAAAATAATTAATTAAAAATTAATTAATCTTAAAGGGTTTAAATAAATTTGGTCCAAAACTATAAGGGCCTTGAAGCCAAAGCCCAGGCCCATGACGTGGACCAAGGCCAGGCCGAGCCGGCTGGCTGGTGGCGGCGCGTGCGTATGTGTTTTGAACCAAACCCACAAGCATGTAGGTTCTCACCCCTTCAAAAACTTTGGTGCCCCAAGGGCCCAAACCGTTTAGTCCAACTTGGGTTATATCAATAGAGCAATTTTTGGTTATTCCTTCTATGTGGGATGGAGCTTTTCTCCTTCCCACATTTTCTATTTTCCATATCAATTTCTAGTTTTAAGTGGCTAATTTTTAGCATTTATTCCTCATTCACCCGAAATTGGTTTTGAGAAATTCAAAATGTCAATCTCATCTACTCACTTAGTAGAATTTAACATATAATTTAATTATATTTTCCACCAAAAGAAACCACTTAAATACTTGGTCAAAATCGGGTCAACACCCAATTTCTTCAAACCAAAATTCCAGCAATCCCCCACATGAATGAGATTAATGCATGCATGTATGTAAATTCGCTTGAAAGTCTTGGCGAACAGTTATTGCATCTGGATAGGTAGCTTGTGACTTTGAACTCGAATTTACTAGCTGCTTAGTGACGCAATGTCTTGAACTACTCAGTCGTTTGTTTAAACCGAGACAATAATATTTACACAATAACAATTTTAACACTTGTTGTTCTCACGTTGTGTCCATTTCGGCCCTGGACGATCTCTTAGATTCATAAGTATTTCTTTGAAGCGGTCATTACTTCTCACTTATATAGATGATCTACTACTGAAGAGTATCCTACTCCACCTTTCGGTATATGAATCATTAAAAGTCTTAAACTTAACCTCACCACATTCAACAGGTTTCTATTTCACTTGGAAATTACGGGAATGAGCTAACACATTTTCCAAGTGTACAACTGAACGTTCATAACTTATTGTCCCATTGAACCAAGGTCTTGGGTATCCAATTCACAAGGTTGGGTTACCGCTACGAGAATTCTTTATTTTGTGGATTTCAAACCCATTCCCCTTAACAATATATACAATTAATCTCGATTTATTCCTTTTGTAAGCGGATCTGCCAGGTTTTTCTTTGACTCCACGTAGTCAACCGAAATAACCGCATTCGAAATTAACTGTATAATGGTATTGTGTCTTCGACGAATATGTCTAGCCTTACTATATACATACTACTTTGTGCCCTTCCAATTGCTGATTGACTATCACAATGTATCAAGACAGCATGCACTAGCTTTTTCCAACAAGGAATATCTTCTAAGAAGTTTCTAAGTCATTATGCTTCTTCTCTATCTTTATCTAAAGCAATGAACTCGGATTCCATAGTGGATCAAGCCATACCCATTTGCATAGAAGACTTCCATGATACCGCTCCTCCACCTATTGTGAAAATATATCCACTTGTGGACTTGGAGTCTTTTATGTTTGATATCCAATTGTGTAGGTCCCAAGGGGTGTAAGTGTAAGGTTTAGAAGGGGGGGTTGAATAAACCTTACCAAATTTTCGATTTAGTCTTTTAAATCTCTGAGTTCTACAATTTGTGTCCTTGATGGACAATCGAATTAGTCACTCAAGAGAGTTAATCTCTTAATGATTTCAAAATGAGTATTAGTGGAGTAACTCACCGTTGGCTATAATTTGACTCAACTGTGGTTTTGTTTTTATTGGAAGACTTAACACCCTTATGTTTGATTAAGCAAGATTTTAGAGCTTGATTTAGTACTTATAAATTTTATCAAATGGATAGCAAATTTATCAAATGAGATATAAGCGATTAAAAGTGCGGAATTTAAATCTTTGAAATGTAAATGACACAATAAAGTTTTTATAGAGGTTCGAAGATGGGGTAATTCTTCTACTCCTCTCTTCTCCAACTCCCGGAGGAATCCACTAGGTAATGATCAATTTACAAAGTGGTAACAGTCCGAGATACAAGTCTTGATCACAACAAATGACTTGATCCTTTGGGACTCGATGAGACGCTTGATCACTCACAGTGGCTTTTAAATGCGACTCGAACTTCTTCTTCAGGCGTGCGCACTTGCTACTCTGACTCACTTGCTCAAGCACTTTGGATTTGATCACGAAGCCCTCCAAAAGCTTAAGACTTGGTTCAGCTTGAACCTTTCTACAATCCTTCCCGGAATGTAGACCCTTATTTTCGATTTTTCCTCTTCAACTGATTGAAGTTCTCTTTCCTTCACGGGTAAGTGTTGGATTGATGTACTTGAGATGTAGGCTTGAGGTTGAGAATGTTTCGATTTTTCTAATGTGCTTGTTTATCTCACGTGTGTGTCATCTATGCATGTTTCTTTCTCAAACAAACTCCTCGGCCTTTTATAGTGAACTTTCAAAAATTTGCCCGTTGAAGAGATAGGCTTATTTTTGAAAGTCACTTTGCGATCGTTGGCTTGCGCTCTTGGAATTGCCATTTCCTCGTATGAATTGTTCTTTCACCTTTTTCGGAGTTCGACACGGTGTAGTGCTTCCCATTGGTTCATTCCATTTGCACGCTTCGGGACCGAGCACTCCAAGAAAGGTGGTATGGAGATATTACTTGTTTAAGTAAATCTCTTGATTTACAGTGCAACGGTTCTTTTCTGATTATCTCGACTTGACCGCATTTCCTTGCTTTCCCCAGGTGACTTAGAGTCGACTTCCAATCATTGGATGACTCTTCATCACTTCAACTTGAGACTTGCTTCTCTTGAGTTGACTTGGTGATGTTCCACTCACCGCTTCTTGATCGAGTTCTGTCACTCTTCTTCTTTGCCGTGCTGTTGTTTCTCGTGAGTTTTCCTTCAAGTCTTCGATTGTCTTCTTGCATGTTAGGGCGTAGGCGACTTAACTCGGCTTGGCCACTCTAATTGTTACAATACACTTTACAACAAGAATTGGGGTGCCAACTTTCTATTCTAAGTTTTACATGGCATTCATCAAAATCTAAACAATAAAATTCCTAACAATTTCCCCTTTTTTGATGATGCCAAAACTTAAATTATTCAAAGATGCAAACAACAATGATACATACAGATAGTGTATTGACATAGAATGTATGCGCATAATCAATTCTTTTTATTGATCATATCATTCTTGTTCCTCAACACAATCACATTTACAAGGTGTATCGAGCATATAATTGTCTTCACAAAAATTAAAGAATTCATAGCTTTATTACGTAAAGACTTACATTGTATTTATTTACAAGATAAAATACACGAAGGGTTGGACAAAGAACACTTCATCTCCTTCTCATTTGTCTCCTTCTTTCATCTTGATCAAGATCTTCTTCTCTTCTTCTCGTCATCACCGCCTTCTTTTTTTCTTCTCATATGCTTTTCTTGCAGCCTTCATCTATTCTTATTCTTTCCCCGTCTCTCCCGCCATAGCCGAGTTTGTCTCTTGTTTTCTTCTTCTATTCTTTTTGCATACTCGGCGTTAGTTTTAGCCACTCGCAAATTTGCCACTTGGTCAAGCCCGGCCAAGAGATCCCTCCTTTCTTCCCTGGATCTACGATTCAATGTTCTTGGGCGGAGGCCTGGTCCAAGCTTCTTCCTCCACTCTTTGCTTCTTCCTCTACCTCTGGGCGTATATCTTTGATCGAGTCTTCTTCTTTCCAAACAGTGCCCAGTGGAGTGACCAGCAGAGTGACTACTGGGTTGTCTTGCCTCACGCCTTCTTCACATAATGTGAGACCCTTTTCCCAAGATGAGATCCCAAGCTTGAGCCATAGACATATTTGCAAAGTATCCTCGGACTCGAGCGTTTTGAATTCATCGACCGATCGTGGCTCTGTCCCGACATCCGAGATGGCATAGGTGTCTCCGTCTCTTTGGAATGCCTCCGTGTTCTTTCAAGATGTTCATCACCCTGGCATCCATTCTTCCTTCCACTTCCTTCATCCCTGCTTCAATTGATTTTCTCTTCTCGGCCATAGATACAAAGAGTGTTGGAGTGGCGATCCGGGAGTTTGCCGCTTATAATGTCACCGTGACAGGACCTTGTTGGGGGTTTGTGCAATCATCAATGTCACATCTGTTGATCCTTCCCCCTCAACATGTTTTCCTTTCTTCTTTTGAAGACTTCCTCACCGATTTTCCCGACTCACCGCTCCTTTCTTTTTTCGGCTTGATTTTCCTCTTCCCCCTTTTTGGCATCATCAAAGGATAGAGGAACCCCGGGGAACATCTTTGGCAAGCATGAAGTCGAAGTCTTCGATGGTTGAATTCTCGCTTCAAGTCTGCTGCGTTGTATGCATCACGGAATTGAACGAGTAGCGTTGGATTCTCAAAATCGGCTTCATCTCGGCCATGAGAAGGCTGAATTTTCTTGTCATGTGTTCTTCCAAACGCTGTAGATCATGTGTATGTTGCTCACGCAGCAGCTTGATCTATGCAGTGTGAGCTTCATGCATATGCTCAATGTGCTCTCTCGGCTTTGTCTTTGCATCGATTTTCACTCTCCACACCAAAGCAGACTTATTGAACAATTGTCTCAAGTATCTCACCTGTTCCACACGCATTGTTTCTCGCCGCTGTTGCCACCATTCCCTTATCCGAATCATTATGCCTCTTAAATCACCGTAAGGGTGGCATCTCTCATGTCCAATCGCATGTCCAAAGAGGCCTGATGCTTCTCCATCCTTTCAATCTCTGCGAAGAGTGCCTTGAACACTTCTCGAGCTTCACCGATTCTTCATTTGCAAATCGATGGCCATACGAAGATCGAAGTCATAATTACTGGAACAATGGTGTTCGCTGGAAGAACAGAGCGGGTCCGTGATAGCGTGCTGTTCGTTTTCGATTCTTCGTTCTCGGAGTTACGGTATCTCCAAATAAAAAGGGAAAGATTCTACAAAAGATTCATCACCGCCAACCGGATGCTTCGATGATGAGCGGTGCGCGTGAAGTTCTTTTGGGAATCGATCCTGCTGCAGACTTGAGGAGCCTGAGCAAAGTAGTCTCTTATTCACTGGGTTACATTGTGCGAGACCCGGCTTGTTGAGCCTCATGTCTTAACAACCGTTGGTCTCACCGATTTTTCCATTTCAGATGATCGGTCCTCGGCCTTATCGGAGCGTCATCGGACGATGATGAGATTTCCATTGGTGGCTCATCATCAAAATTAAAGGTTTGACGAGTAGTCTTGGGATCGACTTGCTCGTGCTTGGAACATCCGCACTGAGTCTTTTGGATTTGTCATGGGGGATGACTCAGCTTCTTCTTCTTCTTCCGATCCCGGAAAAAGTGACATCGGGGTTGTCCTGGGAATCATGAAGTGCGCGATCTCCTTCTTAGATGGGTCGATGATAGCGGAGGGATGTTCTCTACTTGACTTCTTTACCCCTGAAGTCTCAACCTCCCGTGGGCCTTCATTACCTCCAGCGGTCTCTCTTCACTTTGTGAGGCCTCTGTCCACCCTTTCGACGATGTCGGTCACTGTCTTAGGGTCTTCTACATGGCATCCATTGGAGTCTCAACCCCATGGATTGCACTTTCTTTGCCCAGTGTTAACTCCCGGGCATTCCTTCCTCAGTGCCTCGATGCGCATCGGCGTCATTAGCCTTCAGCGATTGGCACCTCACCGAGACAAGTTTCAATCGTCTCGAGCTTCGTTGATGGCAACTTGTCATTTTTCTTGCGTTTGAATTTTCTCTACTTCGCCTCCTACATTCTTTGTGGAGTCACTGCGCAGATCCTCCGACCTTGCTGCAGCCGGAGGGAGTTTCCCCTCCGGCGCACCGGTGAGTGACTTGGAATGGGGTCACTCGTCTCCAAGCTCCCGGCTGTTACGATTGATTGCTCGGCCGTTGGGGCGGTGGTAGACACCTTCAATAGGGGTTGGCTCGATTGGGGTCCCCACTATCCCGCCATCGCCAGCTTCCTCCTTATTGCCTTCTTCCGAGTGAGTGGGGAAGTGGTGGCAAGCAACAACGGTGGCTATTTGTGAACCACTCCCATTGGATCGATTTCAACATTGTGTTCGGAGGACTCTCCTGGTCCCTCCATTAGTCTTTGCTCGTGAAGGATTCTTGATTCATGCAATGCTTGCCGCATTTGCAATTCTTCTCACGTAAGCGTGACATTCTCCGTTCCTCGTCACCGCCGGAGAAGACATCAAGGAGAGGATGTGTGCGTTACGTGTGCCGGAGATAGAGCGGATGCTTGCCTTCTCTCGTGCTTCGCTTCTTGACTTGCTTTTCTCTCTCCTTGTCCTTGTATATCTGCAGGATGTCCGTGCGATTGTCTTCATCCGTGAGTCGGGAGCACAAGAGTTAATCCAAGGAAATTTAGCGATTCCTCCTCTTCTTCTATGAACTCAGGCGTTGGAACTGTTCCCTCGACTTGCTCAACTTCCATTTCCTCCACTCACGCAGACGATTTTGGATGTCCGGGTAAGGTGGAGATAGGATCATTACATCACTATCCGCCCGGTAGGTTCTTTTCAAGTGCTTCACCGTGTGTGAGCTACAACAGTGTCTTCGGTTGCCTCTCTCACGATCGCGCTTGCTTGGGACTTGTCATTTCATCAACTACATCCGGAGACTCTACTTCTTCGATGAGTCTCCTATTTGTGCTAGCTGAGTAACTCGACTCAGTGGTTTCTCCTGTTCGGATCGCTTTACAAGTCTTCTTCGTCTCTTAGTTTGTACCGAGGGATTTCTGGTTCGAGACGGTGTCCTCTGAGTCTTGGGCGGGCCGGGGCGTGCGGTGTTTGTTTCGAGGAGCCGGCCGTCTTGGCTTCTCGGTTCTCCTCTTTTTGACGATCGAAGAAGGTATTTGTGAGTCCTTCTCGACCGCTGCTGCAGGGCGGTGACACGGCTGCGGGCGGTGACTCTGGCTGCAGGGGCGATTGCATGTTTGGTTTTCTTTCTTTGCAGGGGCAGATCTTCTTAGCAACGGGGCGCTTTCTTCGTGGCTTGGAGAGGAAGCGGCTATATCTTCGGTCGTCACCGATTCCCCCATCATGGTGTCGCCTCTCTTGGCGTAAGCTCGCTTCGAGCGCCCGAGAGGGTTAGCTCAACATCCTCTTGTTAACATGGAAAGCCTTCCCATGTCTAAGAGGGACTCTTTCACCTCCAATAGCCAATCACCAGGCCATATCCTGGGATCCTCCAAATGACCCATCTTCTTTGAAGGACTTGTTCCCCACGTTACGGTAGAGTCTGCTTTGTAGATAAACTCAGCCCGTTTATCTTCTTTTCCTCGATGATTGCAGCCATCACAATCAGCTTTGCCTTTGTGATTGGTCAAAAGTCGCCAAATTTGATGTCGATACACTTGGCAACTATGTCCAACAATTTGTGATAATCCTCCTTCAAAGCCAGCTCTTTGTTTGCTTGTGTATATTATTTTGTCGACAACGCTGGACTTGGCTATTTCTTTCCATGCGTCGCGACCAAGTTTACATCACCTCTTTAATCTCGGATGCTCCTTCGCCGGGTAGTGAGCAATATTCACCAAATCCTTAGCGTGATAGTCACCGCTTTCCGTGAACAGATGACTTGATTCCTTCATCGTGAATCTCGGCATTCACGTAGAATTGTGCGACCTCCTCCACGTAGGTCATCGGATATTCTAGTGTTAGAAATGGTTTTAGCCCTGACGTTTCCAACTTCTCGATTTTCTTTACCAGGTGTCGTCGGACCTGCTTCACCATTCCGTCGTCGAAATCCACCGTCGAACCGGTGTGGATTTGCTTTCCCAACTTGGTAAAGTCATAAGTTGGTGCCATTTCTCGAATTATTTCAAGGAAAACTCGAGAAAATGTTTTGGAGATCGATAGGGTTTTAGAGTATTTTGCCTTTGCTTTTGAGAGAATGAGATGAACAGTTTTTAGAAGTGTGAGAGAGAAACGACGAAAATGGTTTAAATATGGTTTATGAAAGGGCGTGCGGACGGTTTTTGAATTGTGATCGAAATCAACGGCTTGGATTTCGCGCATATTGAGCGTTCATGTCTCGTATTTAATGCGGCAAAGATTTATATCCAATCATAGGCTTGGTGTGCGGCTTTATGTCCGTACACATCATCATTATCTTTGACGTGTTTCTTAAAACATTCCCGCTTAAGTCAAAACGATTGCGTTTTTGTCACTTTGCTCATAAGTTATTCAAACTTATCTCTTAGCCGATTTAACTCGCTTCTCACATTTCTCTTAGTGACTCAAATTATCACCGACTTGGTATAGCCGACTTTCCGACATCTGAATTGATTCTGGTGATTTTTGTTTTCACTCTTTTTCACCTCCTTTCCTGTTCCATTTCTTTTCTTTGATTCTTCTCGTGTCTCGGCTTAGCTCAATTAGCCCCAACTCATGTTTGAGTTCTTCAAATCTTGACTCACATAATGGTTTTGTGAAGATGTCGGCTAGTTGTTTATCGGTTGAGATATATTCCGAGGATGATGTCCTTCTTTTCAACATGGTCTCTTATGAAGTGATATCCGACATCAATATGTTTTGTTCTTGAGTGCAACACGGGTTTTGAGTGATTGCAATTGTACTTATGTTATCACACATGATTGGAATTTCTTTTTCTTCAACTTCATAATCTCTCACTTTTTGTCTCATCCATAGGACTTGGGCACAACAATTTGCCCGCAGCTATGTATTATGCCTCACCAGTAGAGGTGGCTATTGAGTTTTGCTTCTTGCTAAACCAGGAAATTAGTCTTTCCTAGCATTTGACATGTGCCTGAAGTGCTCTTCCCCTCCACTCTGCATCCAAAGATAGTCGAATCAATAGCCAATTAGCTTGAATCCACCTTCCTTTGATACCATAGGCCTACTTCTTGCTTCCTTTCAAGTATCTCAATATTCTCTTAGTTTCTTTGTCATATGGCTCTCTTTTGGAGCAGATTGAAATCTTGCACATACACCTACAAAAAGTGATGTCCGGCTCGCTAGCCGTGAGATAGAGCAATGATCCATAAGTGCTCAGATCTTGTTTGATCTACGGCTTGCCATCCGCATCCATGTCCATTTTGATGATGTGTTCATTGGTATTTTTACTGAAGACTTCTCCTCCATACCAAACTTCTTCATTAAATCTCTCGGTGTATTTTGTTTGACTTATGAAGGTTCCATCCTTCAAATTGTTTCACTTGAAGTCCAAGGAAGAATGTCGGCTCTCCCATCATGCTCATTTCAAATTTACTTTGCATGAGGTTTGAAAATTTTTCACACAAACTCTTTTTGTTAGTGGATCCAAAAATGATGTCATCCACATATATTTGAACAAGCAAGATACTCTTCTTGTCTTGAATTACGAAAAGTGTTCTATCTACTTTTCCTTTTGTGAATCCATTTTCGCTTAGGAATTGTGACAGAGTATCATACCATGCTCGGGTGCTTGCTTCAATCCATACAGGGCTTTCTTGAGTTTGTATACCTTGTCTCCAAGAGTCTTCTGCTCAAATCCTGGAGGTTGTTCAACATACACTTCTTCTTCCAATAAGCCATTTAGAAATGCACTTTTTACATCCATTTGATATACAATGAAATTCTTGTGAGCTGCATAGGCAAGAAACATCCTTATAGCTTCCAATCTTGCTACAGAAGCAAATGTTTCATCAAAATCTATTCCTTCTTCTTGGCGAATCCTTTGGCTACCAATCTTGCTTTGTTTCTTACCACATAACCTTCCTCGTTCATCTTATTTCTGAACACCCATTTGGTTCCAATAACATTTTGATGTATGGGTCTTTGCACTAATTCCCATACTTTATTTCTCTCAAACTGATTCAGCTCTTCTTGCATAGCCTGAATCCAATGTGTGTCATCCAATGCTTGTGACACATCTTTGGGCTCAATTTGTGAGATGAAGCATGTGAACATGGCTTCTTGTTGAGTTCTAGATCTTGTCTTGACACCTTCTCTTATATCTCCAATGACAAGTTCTGGTGGATGGTCTCTCGGCCATCTTACATCAAAGTTGGAGTGAGTTAGCTGGTTCGGTCGACTTGCTGTTGTGTTCTTTGTGGTCGACTCTCTCGTAATCACTTAGCCGCAAATTTTCCACCTTTTTTTGAGATTCACTATCTCATCTTCTTACAATTGATAATTCCAAATTGACTTGAAAGATAGGACTCTTCGTATGGTTGGATGTTTTGACTTATCACCGACTCTTCAATGTCTTCTCCATTTATGTTTGGCTCATCAAATACCACATGAATGGATTCTTCTCGCAACCATAGTCCTTTTGTTGAGTATTACTCAGAGGCTTTGCTTTCACCGAGTATCCTAAGAAGATACCTTCATCGTGACTTTAGCATCAAAAGCCTTTAGATTGTCTTTGCCATTGTTGTGGATGAAGCATTTACATCCAAATATTCTGAAATATGCAACACTTGGTTTTCTTCCATCCGGATCTCATAGGGAGTCTTTGTCACCGCTATTTATCATACATCTGTTTTGAGTGTAGCAAGTCGTGTGTTGATTGCTTCACCAAAAATCTTTTTGGTAACTCGCTTGACTAACATGGTCCTTTGCTGCTTCTTTGAGGGTTCTATTTCTTCTTTCTCGCAACTCCATTCTCACGTGGAGTCCTTGTCAACATAGTTCATGACCAATACCATTCTCAATACAAGATCGAGTTATTATTCCATTGACAAACTCGGTTCCTCTCGTCGATCTTATTTTGATAATGGTTTGACTCTTCTCGTTTGAATCCTCTTCATCACCGTGGCGCTTTTTGTAGAGTTTCTTTCTTCTTACACATGAAAATTGTCCATGTGTATCTTGAGTAGTCATCCACTACCACCAAGGTGTATTTCTTTCCACTTATCTTTGTCAGGTTCCACTTTGGCCAAATAAATCCATATGAAGCGTGTGCAATATTCTTGTTGAGGATGGGCATGTCTTTTCTTTAAATGACGACTTGATTTGTTTTCCTTCGACATCGTCACATATACTCTCCTTCTTGATATCTTGAGTCCGAAGTCCTTCCACAAGATGACTTCTTGCAAGTTTGTTGATCGTTTTGAAATTCGGATGACTCGGCTTTTTTGTGCCACAAATAACTTGATTCAAATTGTGCTTTTTGCAAGTAGACAGTCTTTGGGTGTTGCGTTGACCAATCCACTACATACATATTTTTCTGTCTACATCCTTGCGGCACCACTTCATTTGATTCAATATCTTTGATTTGGCATATGCCCATGTTGAATCCAACATTGTACCCCTTGTCACGAGTTGGTCGATACTCGATAAGTTGAAGTTGAGTCCTTCAACATATGCAACATCTGCGATTTCTAATCCATTCCTCTTGATGGATCCAATGCCTCTTATTTCACCAGGAGCTTCATTTCCTCCAAATATGACTTTTGCTCCTTTGACTTCCTTGAATTTTGACAGATTCCTCTTATTTCTGTCATATGTCTTGAATACCACTATCCATGTACCAGGTTCCTTGGCACTCACTGCTCCTTGAACTCGCAATCAAGGAAATTAAGTTTTAGGTACCCATGCTTGTCAGGTCCTGAGGGGTTAGAATTGTAAGATGATCCAACCAACCTATAGCCAAATGATTTGACTCAAGAGGTTGCCATCTATCGCTCGCCATAATCATAATTAATCCTGGCAAATTGCTTGGGGATTCTAGGTTCATACAAATTGTCTCTTTTGTCTCAGTATGCTGCATATGTGTTTTAGCAATTGCCTTCCTTGGGTAGTTGTGGTGTTTTTGAGTGTAGTGCCTAGGTGCATATGTGTGTCTTTGATGAAAGCTCTTATACTTTAGGAATGGCCTTTCTTTGAGTTTACGGGCCTTTGCCATCCGGGCTTATATTCCATAAGTCTATCTTTGATAGTTCACATTATTCCAATCACTTGGCTTGGATATTTTCTACCATTCCCATCATTTGTATTTCTTTTATTGATTTTTGTGGTTTTGGTAGCTCGCTTCTTCTTTACTGAGTATTTTTCTTTTGAAGTTTCTTTGAGGACTCACCAATCTCTTCTCACTTTGTCCTTTCGGCAAAGACTCTCAACCGGCCGTTTTCCTTTTCCTTTGTAACCAAGGCCGGTTTGCTTATTGTTGTGCTTTGGAGCGAATGTGTGTGCCACATTTATAGTTTTGGATTTTTCGGACTCTTCATGACTTGAAGATCCTTTTTCCAAAATTACTCTTGAGGTTTGACATAGCATAGAGGAATTAAATCCTAAGCTGTCTTGTCTCCACATTCTTTTTGACTCATAATAAGATCATCTAATGATTTAGATGCCTTAGTGAATGAGGCAATAACATTCTTGAGGTCATTCTCCTCATTTCTATAGCGGCAATTTACGCTATTAATTTAGCATTTTCACCTTTAAACTTTTATTCTCATCACTATTTGACTTAGAGTACTCGGCTCCTTAGTCGGCTTTGAGTTTGACTTTTGAGTAGGCTATTTTCCTCATTCAATAGTGTGTGTGAGGATTTAATGTGTTCAAAATCTTTCATCATTTTGCCTAATGAATCATAAAGATCAGTGGGTGATGAAGTGTGTGTGTCACGATCACTATCACTAGTGTCGAGTTTGTTGAGTTAGATTGTACCTCATCTTTTTGATCTTGTTCTTTGGCCATCAAGCGGATCGGGGCTTCTTCTTCGAGTCACTTGAGTAGTCGCTTCACTACTCTCTCGAGTCACTTGTCTCTCTTGACTTGGTTGTCTCGTGATCTCTGTAGCCATCATTGCCTTTTTCTTTTCTTGTCTTCTTTCTCTCAAGACCTTTCTTTCTTCTTCATCTCTCAGACTTGCCGACTACAGATATGAGCAATCAATGGCATAGTGACCTGGTTGTCTACAGTTCCAACATAGATATTCACCTTTTGATCACTCTTTTTTCCATTCTTGAGTTGTCGGCCCTTTGATATTCAACTTTTTGATGATCTGTTCTCTTGGTTGGCCTTGTCTTCCCTTGATTTTGAGGGAGCCGAGTGTCTTCGGAAGATTCACCCTTTCCTCTCTTGTAGTTCTTATTAAAGAACTTGTTGAATCTTTTAACCATCGTTTATTTCTTCCGGGTCAATGACTTTTTGACCTCGGCTCTCTTCCCATCTTTAACAATTAGAAGCACTGTTTTGGGTACAAATTGTCTCTTCCTGGTCTTTTCTTCTCGGCTCAAAATCATAGGCTTTGAGGTCCGAGAATAACTCATGGTTGGATGTCTTTGATAGGTCCATGGAATGTCTCGGTGCCATGACCTTCATTTCCCATTCACCGGAAGACTTTTTAGGATTTTCATACACATTTCTTCTCGTGTATATTCCTTTCCAAGTGCGATAGCTCATTTGTGATTTACGTGAACCGAGCATCCGGTTGATCCAGGTTTTCTCCTGAGATCATTTTGAAGTTCTCAAATTTTTGTACAGACCCACCGATAGTTTGTTTTCTTTGATTTGCTCACGAGCCTTCACAAATCAATGTCGGCTTGTCCCATTTCCTTAGCCGTTTTGCAAGATTTGACTTTATTGAACATGGCTTTGTCCAAGGTTTTGTACTGAAATGTCCTTGGCTACATTGTCCAGGTTGTATCTTTTTCGTCATCATTTGTCCACTCGGTTCTTGGTTTTTCAACCATGGTCCGGGAGCAAGATCTTCTTCTCCTTCACCGCAACTCTTCGCAATGCAGTGTGTTCACCTTTAATATTTGCAGAGGCCCATCTTCTATCACTATCCACATCTCATCATGTAATGCTTTGATAGGTGAGCCTCAATACAAATTTTCCAATCATCAAATTCTTCAATAGTGAACATAGGAATGCGTGTTAGATTTGCTTCCATGATAATAACTTTTAATGATAGAAAAGAATTTTGAAAGTTTAAGTACTAAAGCGAGACTTTGAAAAGTTTGGAGATCTAGTTCAAGAACTGTCGCGGAGGGTTCAATGAACCAACCGCTCCGATACCACTTGTAGGTCCCAAGGGGTGTAAGTGTAAGGTTTAGAAGGGGGTTGAATAAACCTTACCAAATTTTCGATTTAGTCTTTTTAAATCTACAGAGTTCTACACATTGTGTCCTTGATGGACAATCGAATTAGTCACTCAAGAGAGTTAATCTCTTAACAGACTCAACCGAGCATTAGTGGAGTAACTCACTTTGTTGGCTATAATTTGACTCAACTGTGTTTTGTTTTTATTGGAAGACTTAACACCCTTATGTTTGATTAAGCAAGATTTTAGAGCTTGATTTAGTACTTATAAATTTTATCAAATGGATAGCAAATTTATCACAGATATAAGCGATTAAAAAGTGCAGAATTTAAATGCTTTGAAATGTAAATGACACAATATAGTTTTTATAGAGGTTCGAAGATGGGGTAATTCTTCTACTCCTCTCTTCTCCAACTCCTGGAGGAATCCACTAGGTAATGATCGGTTTACAAAGTGGTAACAGTCCAGGATACAAGTCTTGATCACAACAAATGACTTGATCCTTTGGGACTCGATCTGGAGGCGCCTGAGACGCTTGATCACTCACCGTTCTCGACTCGCTTTCTTCACAGGGCGTTTGCCTTGCTACTACAAACTCACTTGCTCAAGCACTTTGGATTTGATCACGAAGCCCTCCAAAAGCTTAAGACTTGGTTCGCCTTGAACCTTTCTACAATCCTTCCCGGAATGTAGACCCCTTATTTTCAGATTTTCCTCTTCAACTGAAGTTCTCTTTCCTTCACGGGTAAGTGTTGGATTGATGTACTTGAGATGTAGCTTGAGGGTTGAGAATGTTTCGATTTTTCTAATGTGCTTGTTTATCTCACGTGTGTGTCATCTATGCATGTTTCTTTCTCAAACAAACTCCTCGGCCTTTTATAGTGAACTTTCAAAAATTTGCCCGTTGAAGAGATAGGCTTATTTTTGAAAGTCACTTTGCGTCGTTGGCTTGCGCTTCTTGGAATTGCCATTTCCTCGTATGAATTGTTCTTTCACCTTTTTCGAGTTCGACACGGTGTAGTGCTTCCCATTGGTTCATTCCATTTTCACGCTCGGGACTGAGCACTCCAAGAAAGGTGGTATGGAGATATTACTTGTTTAAGTAAATCTCTTGATTTACTCGGCAACGGTTCTTTTACGCTTATCTCGACTTGATTTGCATTTCCTTGCTTTCCCCAGGTGACTTAGAGTCGACTTCCAATCATGGATGACTCTTCATCACTTCAACTTGAGACTTGGCTTCTCTTGAGTTGACTTGATGATGTTCCACTCACCGCATCTCACCGCTTCTTGATCGAGTTCTGTCATTTTTCTTTGCCGTACTCAAATTTGTTTCTCAAGAGTTTTCCTTCAAGTCTTGATTGTCTTCTTGCATGTTAGGGCGTAGTGACTTAACTCGGCTTGCTTTGCCACTCTAATTGTTACAATACACTTTACAGCAAGAATTGGGGTGCCAACTTTCTATTCTAAGTTTTACATGGCATTCATCAAAATCTAAACAATAAAATTCCTAACAAATTGTCATCACAATATCCTTCTAATACTGTTGGATATCTTGCATACAATATTCCATAGTTCATGGTATATTTTAAGTATCTAAGTACCCTTGTCAAAGCTTTCTAGTGATCCTTACTCGGGTTACTTGTGAACCTACTTAGCTTACTCACTGAATATGCAATGTCTGGACATGTACAATTCGTTAACTACACTAGACTACCAATTATCCTTGCATATTCCAGCTGAGAAACCGGTTCTTCGCTATTCTTGGCCAATTGTAGACTTAGATCTACATGTGTCTTAGCCGGAGGACTATCAAAAGCATTAAACTTTCTAAGTATGCTTTCGACATAATGGGATTGTGACAAGACAATTCTATCTAAGGTTATAGAGATTTTAATCCTTAATATAACATCAGATAATCCCATATCTTTCATGTCAAAGTTCTTCTTTAACATGTTCTTAGTATTCATGATTACATCATGACTACTACCCATAATCAATATATCATCTACATAAAGGCATACTATGACGTAATCATTTGTAGTACCTTTAATGTAGACACACTTGTCACATTCGTTGATTTTAAAACCATTTGATTTCATAGTCGAGTCAAAATTTTCATGCCATTGCTTAGGTGCTTATTTTAGTTCATAAAGTAACTTAACAAGTTTACACACTTTTTGCTCTTGACCGGGTGCAACGAACCCCTCGAGTTGTTCCATATAAATCTTCTCTTCAAGCTCACCATTCAAGAAGGCAGTCTTCACATCAGCCAACGAACAAAAGTCACATTTGAAATTAGCCTATCTCTTCAACGGGCAAAATTTCAAATGTGCACTATAAAAGGCTGAGGAAGTTATTGAGAAGAGGTTACCTGAACCACGAACAAACAAACAATAGTCAAGCATTTAACCTACAATATTATCATAAACTTTCAAGCAATTCTTCAAGCCTGAAACTCGAAGGAAATCGATCCAACACAAGTTGTGAAGGAAAGACAACTTCAAATCTGTTGAAGAGGAAACTTTTGAAGAAATCAAAGGGGTCTACTATCCAAGCTAGGATTGTAGAAAAGTTCTAGGTCAAAGCATTATCAAGTTTGTTGGAGGGCTTCATGATCAAATCCAATAACTTGAGAAGTGAGCTGAAGTAGCAATGCAACTACCCTGTGAAGAAGCTGAGTCGCAAGAGAAGTCAGCTGTGTGATCAAGGTTGTCTCCAGAATGTTCATCGCTTTGTAAACTGATCTGTTATATAGTGGATTCCTCCAGGAGTTGGAGAAGAGAGGATTAGAAGAATTACCCCATCTTCGAACCTCTATAAAATATTTGTATCATTTACTTTTAAGCAAATTTACTTTCCTGCATATTCATTCTATATCTGCTGATCATATTTGCAATCCAACTGAAAATAACTAAGTGCTAAAATCAAGTATTTAAAACAAGCTAAAATCTTATCTAAGGGTGTAAAGTCTTCTGCTGTTAAAAACCAATCAGCCAAGTTAAGTATTTGTCTTGAGCAGCCAAGTTATACTATCAACAGCTCTATCGAGTCTGTTGAGTGGGTAACTTAACTGAAAAGTCAACTTAGTTGTCCATCGAGGATACAGTTGTTTGAGTCAACTCTGTTGAATTTATTTAAAAGGACTAAATCGAAAATTTGGTAAGGTTTATTCAACCCCCCTTTCTAAACCCTACTTCACACCCCTTGGGACCTACATACAATATACAACACACCAAAATACACAGGGTAACAAGATCAGATGTGTTCTGAGAGAGGAGAGCTTGGTTACGAAGAACACCACAAGCTCTTCACATCTACGGAAGCACAAGAGTTTCGAAGTCTTGGAAGGAAGATCCATCCTGACAAGAAGTGGTCTTCTTTCTTAGTTTAGATCTCTTGTTTGTACTTAAATAATGTCAGAATGTTGATTACAAGTATGTCAATGAATTTGTTACCAATGTTTGGCTAATCTTTCGGATCTTATGGCATAATCAAAACTGTGGATTCATGTTAACTCTTGATTAATTGTTTTCTTAAATGATTCATGAGTTCTATTTTATGAATTCGAGTATTGATTATTATTTGGCCAATAATTTGCATGTCATATTTGTTAGTGCGAGATTCGGGAGAGGAGTTCTAACAAAGACGGAAATCAAATTTAGACAATAAAATTGGAATCAATGTTATTATAGCCTAAGTGTTTCGTATTCAATCCCTGAGGAATACGATCTTCCTTGCCATTATCCTATAAACTACACTGTATACTCACAGTATATAGGTCCAAATATTTTTTGGCGAACAAGTTTTTGGCGTCGTTGCCGGGGATTGAAAGATTCTACTTAGATATATTGATAAGTAGTTCAATCTTAATTGAAGCAATTTTTTTTGTTAATATTTCTTTTTTTTATTTTTTATTTGGTGAATATTATCCTTTTATTTTTTGAGCAAATTTTTTGAAATTTTTTTCGATTTTTTTGTAATTTTTTTTCTTTTTGTAAAAAAAATATCTTTGATTTTTTTCCTTGTGAATTGTAAATATTATTTTTATTTTTGTAATTTTTTTATTTTCAATTTTTTCCTTCTTTTGTAAATAATTTTTTTTTAATTATTGCTTTATTTTTATCATCGCTTTTGTTGAATGCGAGACTGAAATCTTTGGAAGACAAGTGTAGCACAAAGTCGCTACTACAGTGGGAAACCAATATCAAAAGGGCAAATTCTCAAGCGATAATGAACTTAACCCGAGAAAATTGTGCAACGCCATTCGTGTGATAGATGGTAAATATGAGGGCTCAAGGATTTCAACCAATACAATTCAACGACAGTGATGTTAGAATCCTGACGTCTGGCTAAAGACGTAAAACATAGCACTTTGTGGGAGAAAACCCAAGATGCGTCGCGACAAACTCCGAGGAAAAAAAAGGGAACATGACAGACGCACACGACCCGACCGTGCGATCTGCTTCTCCAGTTTCAAATTTGATGGACGAGCTCCCGGCTTTACTGGAACGATCCCGTAAGTACTTTTTACACATTCCTCTTTATATTGATAATTTCTTCATATGTTCGGGACGAAGCATATTTTAAGTTTGGGGGGTTATTAAGAATGCGTAAATTAATATTGTTGCATATTTTGCATTAAATTTAGAATTGCATGCAGAGCATAAAAATTTGCATTAATTATTTTTAAAATTTTTGATTTTTTTTATTTTAGTTTTGCATGTTTATTGCTTTAGCACGTTTAATTGCTTTTGTGTGATTTTGGATCAAGATTTCAAAAAAGTACAAAGCTTCCATATGATTTTACTATGAGCATTTGATTTTATGAGATGAAATATTTTTGTGAATAATGCGATAAATGGTTGAGGAGATGTCTTTTATTTGTTTTAGCATTAGTTAAGAAAATTGGGTATTTGAGCATGTTACGAAAAATAAGCATGTGAGCTCTTGTGTCTTTAGTTGCTTTTATCTTATGTCGCTTAATTGTTTTCTTGAGTGTGTCATTCATGATTGCTAAAATTGTAGAACTTGCTCTGGTATCTTCATTGAAGCCATAAGTGTGTGCAATTTTTGAAAATAATTTAAGGTCATCTTTGTTATAGCCTACTTAGCCAAAAAAGCCTACCTATGAACTCATGATTCCCTAGTTAGCCACTTATGAGCCTTAACTTTTTATTTGTTAGCCACATTTTGATCTTTAAAATTGAAAAATAATGTATCCCTAAAATTACTTGAGCTTATAGAAAATGAACAAGTTTGGGAGATGTGGTGAAAATTCTGGAAAAAGAGAGAGAGTTGGCAAAAGAAAGAGAGATAAGCAGTATCTAGGTAAATGAAAGAAGAATGAAGCTCGAAAAATGAAAGAAAAATCTCTGGAAAAAAAAAGAGAGAAAATCAAGCAAAGGAAAAAAATTCTGAAAATTTTGAAAAATTGAGAGCTTGAGGCAAAAGAAAAAAAAAGAAAAAAAAGGCAAAAATGCTTAAGAATGAAAAAAAAAAAAAAAAAAAGGAGAACAAGGGTGGAGTTGAGTTGAAAAAGAAAATATCTTGAAAGAATGAATTTTATGGTAAAAATGAGTTGGTGAATTGTGAGTCTGTGTGCTTAAAATTCTATTTGCTCTAGTCAAGTCACTTAATCCAAATTTTTCGCACCCTTACCAAAGAGCCTACATTACAACCAAATGAAAGTCATTTTTGATTCCTAAATTGTGCACACAAAAGTGGTAGAGATATTACACGATTTGCAAGCCTATGGTAGTTCTACATTTACTGAGTTGAGTTGAGCGTAAACACTTACCATACACTATGAGAGTTGAGTGATACACTGCCTACTTGTGAGTCGTGATGTCAAGTACCCAAGAGAGTATTAATTATACCGAACTTATGAATGATGATTTCTTCATAATGAATTGCATGGTTTACTTAGATATGAAGTCGAATGAGATTAAATGTTTGTAGTGTTCTTGTCTGATCTTTGAACCCTTTGATATTATTTTTCTTAATTTTCTCGAGGATGAGCAATGATTTGAGTTTGGAGGATTTTTATATGTGTAAAATATACGTGCACTTAAGGGTTTATTTTGATATATAATTGATACATTTGCACGCATATTTGGTGTATTTTACTTGGTTTAGTTTGTTGGGCGTGATAGTGCGTAATCTTGTAAATTTTGCAGAAAATGGAGCTAAATCTAACAAAAGGGAATTTCCTTCAAAAACGTCCAAACGCGCTACGTTTCGATCTTGGGGGGTTTAGTATTTGGGTCATAACTTTCTCTACAAAACTGATATTAAGGTGATTCAAGTGGCTATGGAAAGTTAAGAGAAAGGGATACAATCGTGAATACCACAGGAGCCAATTCCAATCGCATGACCCGACTGTGTGGGTTGACACGGTCACACGACGTGTCTGCGGCTGAATTGGTCTCCTTTTCCTACCAGAACTCTACAAGTGATCTCTCCAAGCACCTATATAAAGGGACCAAGGCCTGAACGAGTTTTCATTATTGATATTCATTCATACAATATATAACACACCAAAATACACAAGATTACAAGATCAAAAGTCTTCTGAGAGAGGAGGGCAAGGTTACGAAGAACACCACAAGGCCTTTCACATCTACGAAAGCACAAGAGTTTTGAAGGCTTGGTAGGAAGATCCATCGTTACAAGAAGGGGTCTTCTTTCTTAGTTTAGATCTGTTGTCCGTACTTAAACGATGTCACTATGTTGATTTCAAGTTTGTCTATGAATTTGTTATCAATGTTTGGCTAATCTTTCGGATCTTAGGGCATAATCAAAATTGTGGATTCATGTTAACTCTTGATTAATTATTTTCTTAATTGATTCATGTGTTCTATTCTACGAATTCGAGTGCTTATTCTTAATTGCTTATTATTTGGCCAATAATTTGCATGTCATATTTGTTAGTGCGAGATTCGGGAGAGGAGTTCTAATAAAAATGGAAATCGAATTTAGATATAAATGGGTGTAACGAGTCAGGAGACCTACAACGGTTTGTGGGGAGTCATTCAATTCATAGATCTTTTGGGAGTTAATAATAGTTGTAACGTATCAGGTGATCTACAATTGTTATTAATCTATTGCTTATGCTCCGCCTGGGAGGGGGAATAGACTAACTTAGGAATTGAACCCATAGAATTGCATGAATTGGTTATGTGAAACATTAATTGGATTTAATATTGAAGAAGCATGTTGAGATTATATGCCTAAGATTGCTTTCGTAGTTGTTGAATATACTCGTGGGGTTCGAAAATTTATTTATTTTTATTTTTATTTTCGATTTTTCTAAAACTCGATATTCGGTCACTTCAATAAAATTGGAATGCAATGTTATTATAGCCTAAGTGTTTCGTATTCAATCCATAGATCCAAATAATTTTTGGCGATACAATGGTCAGTTTCTATGTAAGGGGTATCTTGATAAAGGGCTCTTTAAGATGTCTGTAATGTATGTTTTTCGCCAAGAGGCGAAGAATGAAAATATTAATTTTGTTTACTTGTTAAATTGTTCTAACTTATGGCATTATAGATTTAGGACACGTAAACTTCAACACAATTAAAAGGATAGTGAATCTAGAATTAATACCTACGTTTGAAACCTATTCACAAGACAAATGCGAAGTTTGTGTTGAAGCAAAATTGGCTAAAACACTGTTTCATTCGGTAACGAGATGTATCAAACCACTTGAGTTAATTCATACAAATGTGTGTGATTTAAAACTTGTGCAAACTCGAGGTAAGAAAAAGTACTTTATAACATTTATTGGCGTGCGCAAGATATTTTTATGTATATCTTTGTAAAAGCAAAGATGAAGCTTTAGTAGCTTTTAAAACTTATAAGAATGAAGTTGACAATCAGCTTAATTTGAAAATTAAGATGATTCTAAGTGATAGATGTGGAGAGTATGTTGCTCTATTTGAAGATTTCTGCTCAGAAGCGGATATGATTCATCAAACGACAGCTCCCTAATCACCTCAATCAAATGGTGTAGCAGAATGCAAAAATCGTACTCTTAAGGAGATAATGGATGCAATGTGATAAGTTCTGGCTTACCCCAAAACTTGTAGGGGGAAGCTATACTTTATGCAAACCAAATTCTTAATAAGATCCATCACAAAGGTAAAAATGAAGAGGAACCAAGACACAGTAAAAGGACAAAAGTAGCTAAGTCTTTTCGTCCTGATTTTATAACTTATATGTTAGAAAATGAACCTAGAACTATTCAAGAAGCTTTGTTTAGTCCAGAAGCTCCTTTCTGGAAAGAAGCTATCAATAATGAAATAGATTCCATCATGCAAAATTATACTTGGGAGTTGGTTGATCTCCACCAGGTTGCAAGCCTTTGGGATGCAAATAGATCCTTAAAAGGAAGTATAAAGCAGATGGATCTATACATAAGTACAAAGCCCGTTTGGTAGCTAAAAGATTTAAACAAAAGGAAAGATATGACTTATCCTGTTACAAGGATCACGTCCATCCGTGTTCTCATTGTTATTGCAGCTCTGCATAACCTTGAGATACTTGATGTTGACATTTTATCGTATTAAATGTCTTCGCATCATTGCAGATATCTGACACAAGGTGCATTGTTTCCCATTGGCTTATTCCTTTTGCACAATTATGGGACAAACACTTTAGACCTGACAGCTTTGACATATTACTAATTTGAGTAATATTATTGACTTTAATCAATGGATCTAAGTCAGCTGTCTTGACTAGACTGATGTCTTTACCCCAGGTGACTTGAGTAAGCTCCAGTCATTGGATAACTCAACTGTCACTTCAACTTTGAGACTTGGCTTCTAGAGATGACTTGGCTGACACTTCTTACAGTTGTTTCCCAGCTGACTCTTCTTCAGTCGAGTTCTTGACTTCATTCATGGCATTACTCAGCTGATACACAGCAGAGTCTTCACATAATCCGCAGTTGACTTCTTGTAATCCTTGGCATAGCTGACTTGACTCAGCTTTTCCAGCTCTATCTATTACAATACAATTACAAGGAAAATGGGGTGCCAACTTCCTAGTTTAAGTTTTACATGGTATCATCAAAATCTACTCAATAAATTTCCTAACAATTTCTCCCTTTTTGATGATGCCAAAACTTAAAAATATTAAAGAAGGTAAATAGCAAAGATACATACAGACAATGCAGTAACAAAGAATGTATGCTTAAAATAGATCTTTTTATTGATCATAACATTCTTGTCCTTTAACATCTGTTTACATTTGGTATCAAAGCAATATAAATGTATACATGTCAAAACATAGTATATCTAAGCTAAGATACATAAAGAGTGAAAATTACAGGGAAATTCACTAAGTTTATTATAGAAGACTTACGTAGATGTATTTACACAAAAATACATGAAGGGGTTTGCAGCAACACTTCAACACCTTTGTTGCTTCCTTCTTCTCTCGTCTTCATCCCTTCTTCTGTCAGCCTCAGTTCTCTTCCTCTTTCTTTCCTCTTCATCTCTTTTCTTCTTTTCATAGGATCGTTTGGCAGCAGGGTCGTCACTTTGCTTCCTCTCGAACCGTTCTCGTGTTTGCCTTTGATTTTCTTCTTCTTGCCTTCTTGCAGCTTCAGCGTTCTTTCTTTCAATCTCTCGGTTGGCAAGGTGATCATATCCAGCCCAGTAGATAATGCCTTTATTCTTAGGATCCACATATGATACATTCTTTGGTTTTGGTCGAGGTTGGGAGCCTCTTCCTCTTCCTTACTCAGCTCTTCCACCTCTGGGCGTGTACTGTACTGGAGTCTTCTGCTTTCCAGCCGAGTGATTGCTGGAAGTCTGCTGCTTATCAACTTCTTTACACAAGGCTAAACCTTTCTCCCAGTACAAATCTCAAGCTTGAGATAGAGCCATTCCTTGGAAGTAGCCTTCTAATTCAAGAGTCTTAAACTCCTTAATTGATCTAGGCTCAGATCCATCATCAGGTATTGCATCCTGGTCCTTTCTGGCTGGTAGACCACCAAATTGTTTCATGATTTCTTGAACGCGAGCATCCTGCTTTTCAGCTAACTTCTCAAATCCTGCTTCAATGATTTTTCTTTTGTCTGCCAATGACATAACAGCTTTCTCGATTGGTAAGGCCACAGGGAGTTTGCTGAGGATAGAAGCAGTGACTTGACCTTTGGCGAGGGTTTCAAATAACATCAATTCTAATTTCTTTGAACTTCCTTCCCCTCACCGACGCTTTTCTTCAACTTTTCTTCTTTCAAACCCTTGAGGAACTCCTCTTCCCCCTTTTTGGCGTCATCAAAGGAGAGAGGTACCCCAGGGAACATTCCTCCGAGGATAAAATCCAGTCTGTTGATAGTAGAGTTTTGCTTGGAGTCTGCTGCATCATACCCTGTACGAAATTCTGAGCATGTTGCCTTAGACTCGGCTGAGACTAGCTTCATTTCAACCATGAGAAGGCTAAATTTCTCATTCATGTTGTTCTCGAGTCTGGAAATTTCATTCTTGTGGAAATGATGTAGCAGCTCTATATCTATTTTGTGAGACTGGTGTATCCTCTCAACGTACTCTTTCATCCGCTATTTGTATTTTGAATTATCCGCACTCCACAACAACATTTTCGCAAACAATGCTTTAAAGTAGCGGACTTGCTCAGATCTCATAGTTGTCTGCTGCGCAGCCCATTCCCTGATACGCACTATAATCCCTCTAATCAGCTGTGAGGGTGGCATCACGAGGTCTAAAGATGCTTGATGGCGTTCCATTTTCTCAATCTATTCACAGATAGTCTTGAAAGCTTTCCGGAACTCAGCTGCGGAGGCTGACTCAACTGCTGGCCATTCTGCATCAAAATCAAAGTTCATTGGAATAATCGTATCTGAGTGGATGACTGGCTCTTCGCGCACTGTATATTTCCTTAATTCTCTAGCAGATTCAGCTTCTAAGTCTGGCAATTCAGCGGTGAAAGGAAATTCCTTCTCAAAAACATCATCGCGAACAATTGGGATCTCTGAGTCTCTTGCGTGCGGCGCATTCCCTTATTCTGGATGAATAGATTCAGCTTGTTGTGCCTCAGCTGCGACAGCTTTATCGGCAGTGGTCACAGTTGTGGGAGCCTGTGACAGAGCTGAAGGAGTCGTTACTACTGCAGCTGTGAATGCCTACGCAGATGACTCGATTCCAGCTGGGGCATTTGAGATATTTTTCCCAACTGACTGAGCCTCAGTTGTCTCAACAGCTTCCTCAGTCTCAGTGGGTTTTTCCAATTGAGTTATCTTGTCCTCAATTGTCTCATCAGCTTCATCGGAGGATGATGAGACCTGTGGAGTTGGCTCATCATCAAAATTTAATCTCATGGGAGTCGTCTTCTCACTAACCGTGCTCTGAGATTTGTGAACATCCTCAGTTGTGTCCTTCGTAGGATCATCATGTTGAACGGACTCAACTTCATCCTCTGATCCCAGATATGTGCCAATGTTTTCTTGGGAGTCTTGAACGGCACCAATAACTTCTTCTGTGGCAGCATCTTCAAGTTGAGGAATGTTCTCAGTTTCAACACCTTTACCAAGGGAAGTCTCAACCTCCCGTTGGCCTTCAATACCCCCAGCAGTCTCCACTGCTGCAGGGCCTTCAGCAATCCCTTCGACAGTCTCAGCTGTCTTAGGGTCTTCTATTCTCCCTTCAACAGACTCAGTTGTCTTAGGGTCTTGGACATTGACATACAAAGGAGTCTCAACCCCTCCGATTGCACTTTCAGAGCCCAGAGTGTTAACTCCCGGGGCTTCACCATCCTTTGCCTCAACTATGATAGCAGCGTCATTGGCCTTCAAAGCAGTTGACATTTCAGCTGTGACAGACTCAACTGTCCGAGCTTCATCAATGTCAGTCTCTTACCTTCGCCTCCTACCTTCATTGATGTGTCTCCCACAGCAACCTCCAACCCAGATGTGGTGGAGAGAGTTTCCCCCTCAGCTGGTGCACCAGCTGAGTGACTGATAGCGGGGTCACTCTGCTTCTGAGACACGGCTTTGTCCTTCGAGTGTTCAGTCGCTGGGGCAGGTGTGAAAACACCTTCTTTAGGGGTAGGCTTAGCTTGGGTGCCCAAATTCCCAGCTTCATTGCCATCACCCTGGGAGCCATTTTCTGATTGCACGGGGGACATGGCTACAGCAATGTCCATCGCAATTTGTTGTGCCACTCCTAAATGATCAGTTTGCAGAAGAGTTTGGGAAGACTCTCCTGGACCTTCTAGTAAGCTCTTCTCGTGCATGGCTTTGGATTCCTACAAGGCTTGCTACATTTCCAACTTCTCGGTTGCAGCAGCAGGATCCATGTCCTCATCGCTATCTGAGAGCCTTGTAGGACAAGCTCAGATTCTTTCTCCAGCTGAGTATCGGATTCAGTTGTCTTTTTAAGCTCAGATTGCTTGAACAATCGTCTCTTCTTGGGGCGAACCAGTGGAACTTCTGGTTCTATCTCAGCAAATTCATCAGAAGTAGGGACTTGGACACTCTTCTTAGAGGTAGTTGCCTTCCTCAACTTGGCAGTCCTATTCTTTTTCATGATAGGGGAGGGAATATGGTGTTCCTCCTCTATCTTGGTTGTGGGGGCAGGAGTTTTGGCTGCGCGGGCAGATGACTCGGCCGCATGGATAGGAGCTTTGGACTTGGCTACGAGAGCAGGTGCTTTCTTTGGCTTGGCTGCAGGGGCAGGAGCAGGCTTGGATACCGCAGATCTCTTCTTTGGTGGAGGAGTCTCAGCTGCATCTTCAGGATCAGCTGATTCCCCCCACTGGTATCAACCTTTCTGGTGTGGGCCTTATTCTGGGCACCGGAGAGATTTGCCATGAACATCTTCTTATTAACATGGAAGGGCTTTCCATGACGAAGAGCAATGCCATTTACCTCCATAAGATGGCCAATTACAAGGCCATAGCCTAACGAGCATCCAAAGGATCCGTCCTTCTTAAAGGTCTTGTTCAGCACATTCTGGCAGAGTCTGCTGTAAACAAACTCAGCCCAGTTAACCTTATTTCCTTGCATGATCGCAGCCATCACGATCAGCTTAGTTTTGGACAGCTGATTGAAGCTTCCAAATTTCATATCAACACATTTTGAAATGACGTCCATCAGCTTGTGATAGTCGTCCTTCAGTGATTCTTTCTTGGCTGTGTAGACCACTTTCGCAGCATACTCAGGCTTGGCAACTTCCTTCCAAGCCGCAACTAAGTCGACATTAGCCTCATAGATGTCCTTCAAACCCTCCGCGGGCAACAAACAGTGCTCAACAAGGTCTTTTGCATTGAGTTTGATGTCTTTGTTGTGGACGGAAGACTTGATTTCATCGTCCTGCACTTTAGCGTTCACGTAGATCATAGCAACCTCTTCAAGGTATGTGTGAGTGAATTCCATAGAAAAAAAGTATAACTTGGCTGCTAAAGCCAAAAACTCAACTTGGCTGGTTGGTTTTTAACAACAGAATACTTTACACCCTTAGATAAGAGTAGAGCTTGTTTTAAATACTTGATTTTAGCACTTTGCTATTTTCAGTTGGATTGCAAATATGGTCAGCAGATATAGAAGGAATATGAAGGAAAGTAAATTTGCTTAAAAGCAAATGACACAAATATTTTATAGAGGTTCTAAGATGGGGTAATTCTTCTAATCCTCTCTTCTCCAACTCCTGGAGGAATCCACTATGTAACGGTCGGTTTACAAAGCGGAACAATGGGCCGAGACAAATTGATCAAACAAATTTGGCTTCTCTTGCGACTCAGCCTTGATAATGGTTTGACCTGGAACCTTTCTACAATCCTAGCTTGGATAATAGACCCCTTTGATTTCTTCAAAAGTTTCCTCTTCAACAGATTTGAAGTTGTCTTTCCTTCACAACTTGTGTTGGATCGATTTCCTTCGAGTTTCAGGCTTGAGGAATTGCTTGAATGTTTATGAGAATATTGCAGGTTAAATGTTTGAATATTGCTTGCTTGTTCGTGGTTCAGGTAACCTCTTCTCAATAACTTCCTCAGCTTTTATAGTGCACATTTGAAATTTTGCCCATTGAAGAGATAGGCTAATTTCAAATGTCACTTTTGTTTATTGGCTTGTCTTGTCTGCAATCCTTGATATTGACATTTCCTCGTATTAAATGTCTTCGCAGCATTGCAGATATCTGGCACAAGGTGCAGTGTTTCCCATTGGCTTATTTCTTTTGCACAATTCTGGGACAAACACTTTAGACCTGACAACTTTGAATATTACTAATTTGAGTAATATTCTTGACTTTAATCAACGGATCTAAGTCAGTTGTCTTGATTAGACTGCTGTTTTTACCCCAGGTGACTTGAGTCAGCTCCAGTCATTGGATAACTCAACTGTCACTTCAACTTTGAGACTTGGCTTCTAGAGATGACTTGACTGACACTTCTTACAGCTATTTCCCAGTTGACTCTTCTTCAGTCGAGTTCTTGACTTCCTTCATGGCATTACTTAGCTGACACACGGCAGAGTCTTCACATAGTCCGCAGTTGACTTCTTGTAAGCCTTGGCATAGCTGACTTGACTCAGTTTTTCCAGCCCTATCTATTACAATACAAATTACAAGGAAAATGGGGTGCCAACTTCCTGGTTTAAGTTTTACATGGTATCATCAAAATCTACTCAATAAATTTCCTAACATTGTATGTGTGAATATCAATGATAAAAATTCGTTCAGGCCTTGGTCCCTTTATATTGGTGCTTGGATAGACCACTTGTAGAGTTCTGGTAGGAAAAGGAGACCAATTCAGCCTTAGACACGTTGCACGACCGTGTCAACCCAAACGATTGGGTCATGCGATTGGAATTTGCTCCTGGGGTCTTCACAAAAGTTGTAGCCTTTCTCTTAGATTTCCATAGCCACTTGAATCACCTCAATATCAATTTTGTAGAGAACTTTATAGCCCAAATAATAAATTCTGGCAGTGTTGAAAACTGTTAGCGCGTTTGGACATTTTTGAAGAAAATTCCCTTTTGTTCGATTTAGCTTCATTTTCTGCACAATTCACAAGAGTACACAGTATCACACCCAACAAAGAAAACCAAGTAAAATACGCTAAATATGTATGCAAATGCATCAATTATATATCAAAATAAGCCCTTAAATGCACATATATTTTACACGTATCAACAGTTATTGGTCATTTCAAACTTGTCGGACTCAAACACTAGTCTAAACCCAGGCTTACTAAGCAAAGGTCCGGATACTAAATTCTTGCAAATATTCGGGACATGCAGCACATCCACAAGTGTAAGATCCTTTTCGGAAGTCATCTTGAGCACAATCTTTCCAAGCCCTACGATGTTGGAAGTCGAAGAGTTCCCCATGAACACCTTTCTTCCATTTATTGGAGTGTGGGAAGAAAAAATCTCATTGTCAGCATAATGTGACTAGTAGCCCCGATATCTATCCACCACTCCCTTGGGTTATCCACCATATTGGCTTCAAACACAACAACGGTGAGATCGAGCTCCGACATGTCTATCGAAACAGACTTGTCCTCGGTCACATTGGCTTGTTGTTTGTTGCCATTTTGATTGCCCTTTATCGGGAGTTGGCGATCATTGGCCATGTGGTTCGATTTATCACAGTTGTAGCAATTCCCTTTGAATTTCTTGGTATTCCCCTTGTCTTTTTCGGAATGCTTTCATTTCTTGCAACTGCTCGATTCAGCAAGATTGGCTTTGGCCTCCATTCCAGACTTACTGGACCTCACTTTGGATTTTCGGTTGTCTTCCTCAATCCGAAGCTAAACCATTAGATCCTCAAGCCCTATTTCCTTGTGCTTGTGCATAAGGTAGTTATTAAAATCCTTCCACAATGCCGGTAACTTCTCGATTATTGTAGCCACTTGGAAAGACTCGTTCAAAATTATCCCTTCAGACACTAAGTCATGAAGTATGATTTGAATTTCTTAAACTTGGTTGATCACTGTTTTGGTGTCAACCATCTTGTAATCCAAAAATTTGCCAAAAATAAATTTCTTTGTGTCGACGTCTTCTGTTTTATACTTTTTCTCCAAAGAGTCTCATAACTCTTTGGACGTTTTGAATGAATTGTAGAAGTTATAGAGGGTATCTTCCAGCCCGTCCAAAACATAGTTCCGTCAATGGAAATCTATGTTATGCCTAGCACCCACAGTGATCCTTCTTTGGTTGTCGGATTTTTCATCGCCAACAGTGTGGGGTCCTCCTTCAGGAAACGGGATAGACCCAACATAGTGAGGTAAAAGAGCATCTTCTATTGCCATCCTTTGAAGTCAACACCAGATAACTTCGTTGGTTTCTCTCCATGAGCAGGAGCACCAGCCATCGGAGTGAATGAAATGGATGCCATCGTCTTGAAACAACAATAAAAATTTTGTCTTGCGATTGTTATTTGGGTGGTACTGTTTACAAGAAAATGGCTAAAGTGTTTGTACATAAAATTGGACAAGGTTTAAGTCTAGGCTAGTATTGGATACTGTCTCCGCAAGACGAAATTGCCCCATTTATAAAGTGCTTAATATTCTGGCAATCGTCCCTAAAATACAATGACTTTTACTATTTTGACTTAGCAACACTTGCAAAAGTCGAAACTACAGCGAACACAAGTGTATGAACTTTCAAGCTAAAGAAGGGATACAAAACAATATGTTGAATGCAGATAAAATGACTCGATTTTTATCCGGTTAATTTCATGTGTCTTTTTTATCTGCAGGGGCTCATTTATATAGGTATCAAGGTGCCTGAAGGGAAGGATATGTCTTTTGAATCAAAAAGACATGTCTACAGCCAAAAAATACACCTGGTTGCTCGAACAGGTGCATCTATTTGAAAATACGCGTTCGTGCACACCTACGCGCGCGATAGATTTCGGCCACTGTAGCGGTGCGCGCCGGCACTGGTGCATTCACACGCACGCTGGCTTCAGTCTGTGTAGCACCACGCTGCGCGACACGCATCTCTCAGTTGGAAAAAAGAATTAATTAAAAAGTAATTAATTTTAAAGGATTTTAAATAAATTTGGTCTAAAACTATAAGGGCCTTGAAGCCCAAGCCCAATCCTATACCCACGACCCGGGCCGGGCCGGTGGGCAGCAATGGCGTGCGCGCGTGTTTTGAACCAAACCCACGAGCATGTAGGTCCTCACCCCTTTAAAAACTTTGGTGCCCCAAGTGCCCAAACCCATTAGTCCAACTTGGGCTATATCGATAGAGCAATTTTTGGCTATTTGTTCTATGTTGGATGGAACTTTTTTCCTTTCCCACATTTTCTATTTTCCATATCGATTTCTAGTTTTAAATAGCTAACTTGTAGCATTAATTTCTCATTTACTCGGAATTGGTTTTGAGAAATTCAAAATGCCAGTCTTATCTACTCACTTAGTAGAATTTTAACATATAATTTAATTCTATTTTTCACCACTTAAAACCACTTAAATATTTGGTCAAAATTGGGTCAACACCCAATTTCTTCAAACCAAAATTCCAACACTTATTTCATCATAACATGACATTAACTCATAATGTGGTAGTAGCTTATTTTATCATAACGTGGCATAAACTCATAACATGACATTAGCTTATTTTATTATAACGTGGCATAACATGGTAGTAGCTTATTTTATCATAACATGACAGTAGCTTATTTTTTCATAACGTGACTTAACATGGAAGTAGCTTATCTTTTCATATGGCATAATGTGTCATTAACTCATAACGTAGCAGTAGCTTATCTTCCCATATCATAGCATAACATGTCATTATCTCATAACATTGCACTATCTTATTTTACCATAACGTGTGATAACGTGACATTAACTCATAACGTGAAAGTAGCTTATTTTATCATAATGTGGCATTGACTCATAACTTGGTAGTAGATTATTTTATCATAACATGGCATAATGTGATATTAACTCAACGTGACAGTAGCTTATTTTATCATAATGTCACATAACGTGGATGTAGCCTATTTTATCATATCGTGACATAATGTGACATGATTTCTGACTGTGTATCGTAGCATACAAATGCACTCCAAAAATCTCAGTTTTTTTATAAATTCAAACTTCTCTATGGAATATAAAACCATATCGTGCCAGACACAATATAATTCATATAAGCTACATTAAATTAAATTGAGATAAATTATATTTTTTTGTTCTTTGGTCTGTTACCATAGAAAAGAAAAAAAGAAAATAGAGAAGAGTGAAAAAGAAAAAGTCAATGAAACTCTCCATGGGAAGAGAGAGAAAAAGTAACAACCAACTTTAGGTTGAATGGTATTTGGGTAATATGACAATAAAAATAGGTAGAAAATATGGTTTTTTATCTCCCATTTTAGAAAAGTTTGTGTCTATTGAAAGTGGCTGCTTTTAACAATTTGCTCTTAAAAAAACAGATGAATTTTAAAATTACAAAAATAACTTGAGGTTTGAGGGAATTTTGGTGTAAAACTAATGGAATTTGTGTAAAGTCAATAATGCCTGTAATGAAATTTCAAAATAAATAAAAAAAACTAGAGAAAAGAAAATTGACCGGGCAAAATTATCCCCATCTAGTGTAGAATCCCATAGTTTTACCCTTTCTTTAGTCATGAAAACTAGAGGGGTGAAAATTGTTTCTTTTTCGCTCTGTTGTAAAAATCTCCGCCTAGCCCCGATTAATTCCCGCCTAGACGCTAGGCCCCCGTTGTCCGCCTACGATTTTTTTACCGATTAGGCCCGTCTAATCCCGCCTAGGCGCTAGGCTCCAGTCTGCCGCCTAGCGAGCGCCTAGCGCTTTTTACAACATTGCAGTTCTTCGTAACCAGAGTGATGTATTTGCAAGAATTTAGGGAGGATTTTGATGTTGTTTAATTTATGGAATTGAAATAGCTTTCATTATTCTTGTGTTTTTTTAATTCAAATTTTAGTTTTTTTTTTTTTGGTTTAATGACATGCTTAATATAGTTGGTGATAATTTAGCAAATCCTTATATAATTTAAGTTGACATTTGTGAAATATATAAGAAATTTCATAGGGAAAATTGTAGTTTATGTTGAAACTAAAGACATTTTTGTAAGTTCTAACAATTAGCTGATATTTTTTAATGTTCAGTGATAGCCAAAAGACATTTTTGTTTTCTCGTAATTAATGAACACTACCGCATTGACATTTTTCGATTTTAAGGTCTTTTTTTATAGCGTTAGCAAATCCCCTTGGGTCAACTATTGGTTTGGGTAAAATATTTTTTTTTTCACAAGAAAACAATTTTATTAATCAATTTAAACTAGCAATACATCGATAGAAGTTAGAAACAAATCTGTTAAAAACCATAAAGATGAAACTATGAAAATTTTCATAGCATATAGGTTAATAACAAAAATCGACTTAAAGCCTACAACTTTGAAAAAGCTATAATCCTGTAATAGAATCATGATTCCGGATCCGATATCTTGAACCATAACTGATTTATCTCTGTCGGATCGAAAACTTGCTCGTCCGAATCGCCCAAAACACAAAAAACACCGCACCAAGATGGCTACAAACCAAACGCCGCACTAGACGACGACATCACAAACAAGAGAAAAACAAATAACTCAGATCTACGTAGAGAAACAACTTATTTAAAACATAGAAATAAAAAGATGTAGATGGGGTGAAACAAAAAAAGAATTGTGTATACTAGGTGAAACAAAATTACCCCTTAACAATGAAACAAAAAAGAGAAGCAAAAAGAGTTTGAGAGAAAAGAAGGCTAGGGTTTGATTTTGCAACGTCACAAGTGAGGTTTGGGTAAAATGTTAGAGGTAATAAACTTGTAATTTTGAAACTTACTGAAAAGCTCAGTTTATTTATAATTGTCCTAAACTCTAGGAGTACTTTTGTAATTAACCTAGTATACACAATTATGTCAAAGTAATTTTTTAAATATATGTACTTCACAAGTGAAATTTAAAATTAGTTTTAGAACTGTTAGTAAAGTTACATTTCAATTTTTTTAATTTATATTTCTGTTTATAGATTAAATATATATGATTACACTTATATACATTTAAGCAATAATTAATATGGATAATGGAACTGATGAAAATGAATTATTTCATCCAATCACCAAACAATTCTTATCCGACATAACTGTTTTTATTAAAGACGCAACCTTTCTTCTCCGATTGATTTAACAAAACACTGAAACACCAACACCATCTCGTCATTAAAATCGCTCAAGCTATATCATTTCGAGCTGCAATACTCTTTCACTCACAGCGACATGAAGATTATGGTAGCTATCAAACGGGTCATCGACTACGCCGTCAAAATCCGGGTTAAACCCGACAAGGTAACAAGGGCTTAACCACTTTATTTTTTCTGGTTTTTACAAAATATAGAAGTTCAATTTAAGATGGTTTTGATTTGTTCCAGAGTGGTGTGGAGACTTCTAATGTAAAGATGTCGATGAACCCTTTTGACGAGATCGCATTAGAAGAGGCGCTTCGGATTAAGGAATCGGGTCGGGCCTCCGAGGTGGTGGCTGTGAGCGTGGGCCCCTCCCAATGCGTTGACACTCTCCGAACCGGGCTTGCTATGGGCGCTGATCGGGCCATTCACGTGGAATTCCCGGGCACCCTTTACCCGCTTTCTATTGCCAAGATTTTTAAGGCTCTTGTTGATGCAGAGAAGCCCGGGCTTCTTCTTCTTGGGAAACAAGTACAGTTTATTTCCTCATCATTATTGCAATTTGTAGTGAAAGATGTTTTTCTTTATAATTTAGTTTTGTCCCAACAAACTTTATAATATTAGTTGGCATTAAAATAAGGTTTGGTTTAACTTTTGGGGAATATTTTGTCAATATATGATTTGTATTGCATTTTGTGTGAAATGGGCTTAGGTAAATTCTGTATGTCCTAGTTTGGTACGTTGCTTAAGCTGGAAGACGTTGAAAATTGGAAATTTCTCATGTTTAATGAGGTTTGGGATTGATGGGTTTGTTATTCGCTGATTTGAAGTTGTGCACGGTATCTTTCTACTTTCAAGTTCTCTTGAAGATGATGAATAGCTAAACTTGTACAGGCAATCCAGATGTAAGCAATTAAAAACGGCAGGAGAATTTGATTGTATTCTGGTTCACATTCACCGAATTAAGTTGATATACAATTTGGTAATAATGTAATTATGTAATTTGATCATTTGTGGATGTTTGCGATTTTGATACTATGGAAGCTCTAATTTATAAGAGACGGGATTGTCTAGAGTGTTTGCATTACTCAATGAACTAAGTGAAAGTCTTCACTTAATGCTGCAGCGTAGAAGCTTGCAAGATTTACTGTATTTAGAGCTATATTAAAGGAGTGTGCAAACGCTAAAAAAGTGTTTTTCAGCTTCTAGATGCAAAAAAGCTGAGGATCACATGCAAAAAATAGATGTTTTTTGCATTTAGAAGCTGAGAATCATCTCTTTTGAGAGTTTGCAAACGCTCCCTGAGCATTTAGTATGCGTTGCCCAACATCTTGCTTCTGGATTTAATGGAAGCTTTAGACTCTGTTACTGTTGCTTGACATTCATGGTTCCTCTGTGAATGTGTTTTATGTCCAAATGAAAATGTTTAATTTTGATTTCGAGACAATTATAGGGCACAGATTTTAGATGCTGGGTACGCTGGAGTTCTGTAATAGTGATACTAGGCATTAAAATCACTATATGAATCAATATAATCAATTTCTGAGTACATATCTTAGTATGTTGCTGGGAGCATTCTAGACCACCTTCTTAGCCACCAAATAATGGTGGTCTATAACTGTCGATGGGCTTGTATGAACTGGGTCAAGCACACCTTTTTTGCTATTATTTTCACTTATGTTATTCACTTTTTTGACAGTTTTGCATGTCCTGTTTAATGTAATAGATATGCTTGATTTACAGTTTGTATTTACGTGCTGTGTTTTTTTAATGTTCAATTTTTGTTTCCTTCTGCTTGAAGATTCAGCCTCAGAATATATCACTTTTGATGTTCAACTTTTTGTAGGCAATTGACGATGACTGCAACCAGACAGGCCAAATGGTTGCTGGACTTCTTAAATGGCCACAAGGGACCTTTGCGTCCAAGGTTAGCTTCATATTGCTCAAACTTTAGATGAATCAGATCGTTTTATAAGCTGAGAGAATGATGGTAAAATGTGATCACATTATGTCTCATTTTCACTTTGACCTTATTCAAATATGATTTTTCTTGACTTTTGAACTCCATTTTTTCAATAGGAACATGGAGAATTATAAAATGTGATGCTTCTTGTGCTTCATCAGTTACTTTCACTCTCACTATTTAGTATTTATTCCTGTTCCTTAGATCATAAAGTTTCCTCACCTTTTTTTTTTACCCTCAAATTTGTCTGTCTTATTTGGTTTCTAGAAAGGAATTAAATATACATTTTTGGGCTATTTGAATTGGAGGTATATCGTGTCAAATAGCCCCTATTAATTATTTCATCTGCAGCGTTATGATTGTTTATGCTGCTACACATACAGTGTTTGTTATTGAGTTAATACCAATGTATGACTTTATTTACCAATAGTTTGTGATTCTCGTACTTATGACAACAAATTTGGTATTGCTTCTGTTAGGTTGTACTCGATGAAGAAAATAAAGTAGTGACAGTGGACAGAGAGGTTGATGGTGGCCTTGAGACGTTATGTTTGGATTTGCCTGCAGTAATCACGTAAACCATCTAATATCTTTTTCTTCTTTATGTTAATTCGTCATCCTTAGCTGACATACGAGCCGTGTCGATGTTGATTTAAACTTCTCCCTTTCGTTGAAAAACTTCTGCACCTTAACTCACCTGCATCTGAAAAAGCGAAGTTGTTTTGCTAGGGCAAGGAATTCTTGCTGGAAATTGTAACATCTCAAACATTGGCAATGTTTGAGACCCATTTTACTATGTCCATGTTAGAAAACTAAATCCCTTGTTCGATTAAATCAATAATGTTTTTGAAACCATAGATGCTTGAAGGCATGCCGAAGTTTGATAGCCAAAGACATAAATCTGTAGCGCATTTAGCTTTCAGTGGAAACTACACTAGCCAACACGAATTATTTGAAAGTGGTAGGACAAGTAGACATCTTTCTAGGTCTAACCAACGCCCGCCTCAATTTTTCATAATTACATTTTTTGATATATAAGTTTAGTAAATATTAAGTTTGCCCTCTCTTGAATAATTAAATTAAGCCAGCCTTCCCCTCATATTTTGTCAACCTGTTTTGAATATGTATTTTTTTGAAAACAAAATTTAGAGATGTTTTAAAATTATCAAGATGAATTTATTGTTATACAAAGTTCTAAAAAGTGTTTGTACTAAGCTTCAAAATTTTATCACGATGTAGTTTCTACAAATATGGCATATGTTCGTCAAAGTATTTTATTGTTATTTTTATTTTACTTTTCTAGTTTTTTTTTTCAATTTTCTTTGCTTATTATTTGAGATTAGTCTATTTTGTTTTTTTTTTTTTTGCAAGAAATCATTTCATTTGGTTACTGATTATGAAATAATGCTCAGATTCTGTGGCTAGTTTTTTTGGAAGCAAGCTTGAGTAGCTACATCTATTTTTGATATGTAATAACAGTATCCTAATCATAATACATTTCCTGATCTACTAACTTTTCTGATATTCATCTTCTTGCAGCACAAAACATAGTATAGAAATTATGGAGACTTTTATGTATAAATTCGTCGGTGTACTAATTTTCCCAATACTTCACTGTGAAAAACATAGGAACTATGAAGGCTAAGTTTAATCGAAATCATTAGGTGATTATAACTCATATCGATTTCAAAGGAAAAATGTTTAGCATTTAGACATTTTTCTTAACTCGCAATAATGATATATATATTCCCTAGTACTAGCTTAGATATGTCTGTTAAGTATTGTTTCTTTCGACTCTTTTTCGTTTGTGCCATATTTTCTTTATCGATTTTGCTGATGAGCCCTGCTGCATTCTGCTATCCTCACAGCACTGACTTGAGACTGAACCAACCGAGGTACGCTACTCTTCCAAACATCATGAAAGCAAAGTCGAAGGTGATAAAGAAACTCACCCCACAAGATTTGAAAGTAGAAATCAAATCGGACTTGGAGGTTATTCAAGTGACAGAACCCCCTAAAAGAAAAGCAGGCGTCATACTTTCTTCAGTCGATGAATTGATCGACAGATTAAAAAATGAAGCACGTGTTATTTGACTATAACTTCATGTTATTTGACTATCAGTTATTAACAAAGTTTACGGGGCACTTCTGACTTTTGATAAGTTGGCATCAATTAGTTCATAGAGGAGAAAAATAAACCATGTCAATGTAAATGATAATATTTGTGCAGAAAGTGAGCTATCAGAAGCATTGTTCTTCTGACTTGAAATTGAACTACAATGAGTTACTTGGAATTGAGCCTTCATGGTTGACCATGATTGGGCCAAGATTTCGAGTGTGTATGCAAACGTTTAAAAAAAAAAAAAGCGATTCTCAGCTAGGGCTGAAAACTGAAAAAATGTAATCAATATAATCAATTTATAGCGTTTGCAAATGCCATTTTCAACTTTTGATTCTATTTAATCAGAATCTAAAAGTAGGGAAGTGTTGCCTTAGATTTTGGATGAGGGGTCTTATATGAGACAGTCTCATGGATCTAAGTTCATGAGACGGATCCTAAACACATACAAAAATATGGATTATTTTTTTTTTTTGAAGGGAAATATGGATTATTTCATGGGTGTGGATTTTGGTCAAAACTCTAGTTAAATATAGGATCTGTCTCATGGATTATATCCATCCATGAGATCGTCCCACACAAGTTTTTGTGTAGATTTTGTGATTCTGATTCTAGTTTAATTTGACTTTTAATATACGCACCAAAAAAAGAGACTTTTATAACTTATCCACAAAACACTCTCTCTTAACATAATCGATTTTTAGCTTCTATTTGCAAACACTATCAACTTATGATTCTCAATTATTTGTTGCTTCTGCGGCAATAGATCACTTCCTCCAACGACAATAAATCACTTCCACCAAAAACGTAAGTGTTATAATTTTCATTTGCTTGTAGATTTTTCCTTTCATTCTATGTCTCTTTATTCTCGGAAAGGGCATTACAGTTGAAATTTCAACCTCAAGTTATATTATTGTTAATGACGTTTGTGCTGATCTCCTTTTATAGTTAATGTTTTAAAAAACTCACAGGTGATGCTTGTAAATTATCCAAAAATAAACTATCAAATATTCCTCCTATTAAGATACAGTTTTTAATATGCGGGTGAATTTGATACGGAAGCTGGTCAATTGCGAGAGCAACATTTATTATTATTATATTTTTCTGCCAGTTTCGGAAATGTTAAAATTTGCAGACAAGTCAATGAGAATATATAGTACACAAATGATATTTTCGACATTAATAAAATGGATGAATGAATAATGATACCCAAAGTTGAAGGGGAAAAAAAGAATAGGTTGTTGGTTGAGTAATTGAGTTTTCTATGTGAAAATCTATATGATTTTTGTAGTCAACTTATATTGGGGCGTTGACCAAGAGGCAAGATTTATGTGATTAAAGCATATCTGTGCAAGTAGTTCATAAAATATCACTTGGCATTTAAGAATTCTTTCAACCTTATATCATAATATTTGTATAATCGTAAATTAACACAAGATTTGCACTAATCCTCGTATTATAAACTCATGATTTACAAAATTATTTACATGAAGTCTCTGGCAATTCACTAACATTCAATGTGCAATCAACTCTTTTCACATTTGTTAAGTTTCATAGAATTTAAAGGGTAAATTGCAATTTTAGTCCTATAATTATAAGATGTTGGCAATAATAGTCCTGCAGGAATAATGATTTGCAAAGGCCCTATAACTTTAAAAAAATCTCGATTTCAGTCTTTTGATTGCCAAATATTGAAAATCTGCCGAAGGATTTCACGTGCCCACATTTCTTGTCACATTCGTTGATGTGGAAACCAATTTCGCTTATATGAACATCCTCCAAATGAGTTTGCTTTCCTAGGTTTTTTCAGGAGAGTAGTTAGGGTTCATGTTTCGAATCATATAATCAATTGATGTGCCCAATGCCTCGAAGATGATAATATCTTTTGGATCAAGATTTTGAGGGTTTTTTGTTGTTGGTTTTAGAAGAGATTTGTGCAGAGTTTTGGGAGAAAATGCAAACTCTAGACTAATTTGGAGATTTGAAAAAACATGTGCCTAGCTATCACGTTTTCTTGAACGTGGAAACTGTAACTAAGGACCTGAATTGACCAAAAAGCCCTTGAAGAAGGTGCATGCCTCTCACATGATGGAATATACGCGAAATTTTCTTACTCCAATTAGCTGAAGGTTGTAATGTGCAAATCCCGTAGAGTATATGTTGTTATTAATAAAAAAAAGAGAAAATTTTAAAGTACCCACTATGGATAGTGGGTGCTCTTTTCTACCCACTAGTATAATAAATTTCTTTTCTACCCAAATTGACCAAAATACCCCTCCTTTAAGTTGGTGTTTTTGAATTTTGAAATCTAAGACGTAAATATCTTTGTATAGGAACCGTATAAAAACAAATGAGAAAGCAAAAAGTGAAAAAGATAAAACAACAAAAGTAAAAGCGATTACCCATTTCGTGTCAAATACAAATAAAACTCAAAAGGAAGGAACATACAAACCCATTTCGTGCCCCATCCTCTTCAAAGAAGAAGAAGAAATACCCAAACCCCCATTTCGTGCCCACATCGGTCAAGACTAAAGAAGAAGAAGAAGATACCATCCCGTTTAGTGCCCATATATCGTGCGAGAAGAGAAGAACATGGATTCCATCGTGCGTCGACGTCGACGCCGACCGACCCACCTCCGCCGCTGCCGTTCCGCTCCCCTCCGCCGCCGCTTCCGCGCGCCGCACCATCCTCCGTCGCCTTCCCAACAAAGCATATCAATCGATTTTAAGTTTTAAACTCTATTTATGTTAGGTTAATTGATTTAGGATTTTTAGTGTTCGATTTTGGTGTTTAGGGTTTATCAATTGGGTTATTGTTGGATAAATTTGTGAATAAGTTGGATAAATCGTGTGTTGGGTTATTGTTGGATGTTGGTGACTTGGTGTAGCGACCGCGCGCCGACGCGCGATTTGATGTAGAAGATGAAGCGCACGCGATATCGTGACCTTATATAATTGGATACGATATCGCGTCGCGCATCGCATCGCACTAGGTATAATGGGCACGATATCGTGCCCTGTTATAATTAGGTGCGATATCGCGCCACATATCATACCTAGATATAATGGGCACGATATCGTGCCGTGTATAATTGGGTGCGATATCGCGTGCCCTGTTATAATTAGGCGATACGTGCCCATTATCGCATTATGTATAACGGCGCGATATCGGGCCTGTTATAATTGGGTGCGATATCGTGCCCTAGTTATAAATTGAACTAGTTATAAATCTTGGTACGATATCGTGCGAAAATGGGTTTTTTTGTATTCTTTCCAAGTTTCCATGTATTCTTTGCCTAGATATCCATATCCATATTGTCCCACATCTTTGTTTTTTCACTACAATTACGCAATTTTTCAACAATTCATCTTAATAAATTGAAATTTATTAATTGTTGTAGGTCGGTCCACAATGGAAGAGACCTCATATCATCGAGAGAGGGGCCCGTCGCGGATACGTTCGATCGAATATTATTCAGACCATCGAGAGATGAGTTCTTTGGAGATCGCTGATGATTTATATAGTCGGTTTAGACAGATCGGCGTTCGGATATTTTATGGATTTTGGGTATGACCAGAGCTTGATTGTAATGCGGCACTTTGCATGCATTAGTTGCGATGGAGGTGCATGTGCGGGACGCTCCGGAATCGGTGTTGGTTCCACGCCGGAGAGCGTTATCGATTCTCTCGGCGTGATTTTGCTATGATATCGGGATTGCGATTTTCGGGTCCACATTTGACCCTAACGGTGATTTTGAGGTACCCGAGACCGGTATATATAGACGGTATTGGCCTAGGGGTGATCGGGTTACCGCCGCGCATTTACGCGATTTATTTGCTCTTGGCACCTTCCGTGACTCACCGGCGATGCCCTGAAGGTGGCGAAGGTGTTATTTTCCTTTTACATGATATTGTGTTTCGATGGCCGGCCAGACCGCAGCTGACCGTTGGCTGTGGTTTTTGATCGAGGACGATGCACAGCGATGGGAGGCGTTCCCTGGGGAAATACTCCTTTCGGATATTGATGCATTATATTCGGCTTTGCATGATGTTCGCCACTTGGCCGATATACTTCAAGGGCGTTCCCACCTGATATCGGCCACCTTCTTATCATTTTTATGGGGCCACTTATGTCTTGTTGGTACGCATATGTTTTTATTTTATTTATATTTGTAATTAGTTTTTTAAATATTTAAAAATCTTATTTTTTCATACTTATCAATGTTCTCACAGATTTGGGCATTCGAGGCGATACCTCGCCCGGTAATGCCTGGGCGACTCAGTATCGACACCCGATTACTGGTGCCTTCGTTGGAGGTTTTCAAGACCGCTATTGACATGACATATTTTTTCTTTGACACGGTATGTATTAACAAAGTGTTTACTTAATTTATTTATTTATTAATTAATTTATTTTTTTATTAATTTATTTATTTATATTATTTACAGGCTTTAGTGTGTCATGAGATATTGATCCGACCGAGGAGGAGCTCCAGCAGATATATATAAAGGGAGTCGATGATCCGATTATTTTGTTAGGTCTCCTCGCTTCCCAGGAGAACCGGTTTTTAGCGAACAGGCAGAGGTACGAGTCTGATTCGGATGACCCCAAATTTTATCGCGAGAGGAGTGTCGATTCGACAGGCCCGAGCCCCTATTGCGGGGACAGAGGTAGAGTCTTTAACCGGGGCGGGGCAGAGAGGCAGGGCGGGAAGGGGAGGTAGACCCGTTTGAGGGCCGACACCGCTACTCCTCCTACGATTGAGGCCGGAGAAGCGGCCTGGGGCAGATGATGGTCCATCATCCCATCGGCCGATGATCCTTTAGATGGCCGGGACGGATGACGATCGATCCGTCCAGGATACTCGTGTTGATCCATCCGCCCACGCGACTATGCGCGCGATGATCCACCCGATCTGTCAGGATACTCGTGTTGATCCATCCGTGAGTTGGCGAACATATATCTTGCGACACCGATTCGGGTGTTATGCAGCCAGACAGCGATTCGAGAGACTTACGAGCGGCAGAGGTACGAGTACAGATTGACCCCCCCACCCCTATCGCGAGAGGAGTGTCGGTTCGACAGCCCGAGCCCCTATTAGGCGGGGACAGAGGTAGTGTTGCTTATCCGGGGGCGAGAGACAGAGCGGGCGAAGGGAAGGAGAGGTAGACCCGTTTCGAGGCCGACACCGCTTACTCCTACGATCTGAGGCCGGAGAAGCGGCTAGACAGATGGTCCATCATCCCATCGGTGATGATCCTTTAGATGGCCGGACAGATGACGACAGTTCATCGATCCGTCGAGGATCCATCTCGTGTTGATCCGCATTTACGGCGACTATCGCGCGATGATCCACCAATCAGCCAGGATACTCGTGTTGATCCATCTCGTGAGTTGGCATATATATGCTGACACCGATTCGGGGTGTTATGCGGCAGACAGCTTGATTCGAGAGACTTACAGAGGAGCGGTTCGCTCGATTGGAGACACGAGTCGATGATGCCGTTTCTCGGTTAGAGACTCATCTCGGAGGAGGGTTCTCGCTGACGACGCCTAGATCGGAGATAGGTCGAGTTCCTGGACCTTATTCAGGAGGAGATTAGGCGTCTATTCCCATACCTTGATCATACAATGACTTATCATAATCTTCACTACGGCGGTATGAATATGCTTTGCATTCCTAAACATTGCTACTATATGTTGACCGTATTGAGCCAAATTACTCGCAAAATGATAAGTGCAAAGCCCATGTGATGCTTCGGGTATCTGCTTTTATGGCATTATCGATACTCTTGTCTTTGATCGAAACAATCGATGAGATCACGAGGGCAATTATAAGCATCTCTCAACCTGTCTCAAAAACCATGTCCAAGAATCGTTTTCAACATCCCCGATTCCAACAAAAGAAGTGGGAAAATCTGCTTCATTACCATCTTTTGTTATTCGCACAAACAATATTCCTCGGATTTGCCTTTAAGGTGTGTTCCATCAATCACAATAATCGGTCGGGCATTGTTCTCGGAATCCATGATTGATGCATGCAAAGCAAAAACACGTACTTGAATCTATTAAAATTATCCGACTTCCATCTAGTTACCGATCCGGGATTCGTTAAATTCAACATGTGTAAGTATGCCTAATTAGATTGAATGACTTGTTGCTATCTCCATATATCAACCCAAAGCGCATGATGTTTTGCACTCAACGCAACATTATAACTCATTTTAAGCCCATGTCGCGATTCCAACTCCGCTATCATATCTCTTGGCACGAGCGCAGAATGTTCCACTAGTAATCTAGATGCAAAATACGCACCTACTACTTTAGAATGCACCCGCCTAGATGCATTGTCATTCAAATTTAACCCACATCCATGGTGCTTGTCAAACTTCCCTACTCTCCAAATACCATCATTTCCATATGCACGCATTCGAAAAGGGCATTGTTCATACTTGCATATTGCATGAAAACGAGTCTTATCCGAGCGTTCAACTCGATACTCGACTTGATTTTCAAGGTGATACATGCCTAGTGCGATATCCAATTCAGTTTTGCTCATGTATGTTGCTCCTTGGCGCAATGTCCCACCAGATGCTTCCAACCTAGCAGGTTCCTCGGGAGGAACTGAAAGGTGCGAGAGTGTACCAGGAATCACCCAACTTCGTCCTGTGGGCACTATTGTTTCGTCCATATTGTCTCTATGGATATTTGGATGTAAGTTAACACCTCGTACTTCTGCTGCATCTTGGTTTTGATTTTCTGGAAATACTTCTCTCCGTCTACGTCTCCACTCACAAAATTCCTCAAATACAAAGACGTTCTTTGGTCATTTTCAAATTGATTATTAGCTTCAACGCCGCACCAACATCACCATCGTGTAATTCTCACCAAAATCATTTGACCGTAGTTTGCACCATAATTAATGTCATTATTATCACAACCAACATCGGATCGGTATTATCACAATTAACATCGGATTATCACAACCCATATCGGATAATAGCCATCTTCATTGCTTGGCCTTATACTAGGTCCCTGGACAATTGATATTTGGAACATTAATCGTAGGTGCTAGTGGGCGCGGATGATCAATAATTGGAACATTGTTCATATGCATAAAAGGTGCTCCACTAGGCCTTCTTGCATGACTATATGGATTGATGTGCGGTACAATCGTATTGTTGAAAACCAAGATGTTGCATGTAGTTGTAATTAAAATGAATAGTTCGTTGAAAAATAATTCGACTAGCCATTAGTTGCATAAAACTTCCACCAACACCTTGTTGACATTCAAAGTTCTAAACTCGATTATGCCAAGATGACCTCCCAATACATTATGCGAACTAGTCTCACCCATCGTTTTTCTTTTCGGTGTTACAAAAACAACTCGGTAACTCGGTGTTCCCAAACGCAGCTTTCAATGTCATCATCGTTTTTCAACTTTAACTTCCCAAGTTTGTTTCGAAATATCTACAATAGAATGCATTATTCAATCGTATACGCCCCCTATCAACATCAACAACACCATAAACCTCCTCCAATATTTCACTATAATTCATTTTGCCCGGTTTAATACGTACAACTTCTTCTTCACAACTTTTATATTCTAAACCTTCCCAATGACCACCAAATCGAACAACAAGATAGCGAGAGTTCATCTATATACAAAGAAAAATATTGATAAATGCATCTACACATAAAAAGGCGCACTGTTTTTTCTATCGAGGCACGATATATCGTGCCTTTTTTTTTTCGTTGAGGCACGATATATCGCCCTTTTTTCGTAGAGGCACGATATATCGTGCCCTTTTTTCGTAGAGGCACGATATATCGTGCCCCCGTATATTGACACGATATATCGCGTACCCTATATATTAGGTAATGCGATATGGTGTCTAATATACGGGGCACGATATCGTACATAATATAATATACAGACGATATATCGTGTATCAATATACGGGGCACGATATCGTGCCAACTCTATGACACGATATCGTGCATTGTTTTTCATAAATGCGAAAAAATTTTCCTTTCACAAAATAGTTCACATATTTTGCAAATATATTGGTCTTTAACGATTTAAACAAGGTTAACTAATTAGGAGGAAAGAACATTACCTTGTTATTCGATTTTTTGGTGCGATTTTGTTGATGAAAGCCCACAAAAATAACTTCTTGATATTTTGTGAAGAAGAAGAAGAAGAAGAGAGAGAAAAAATGAAGAGCAAAGAAGAAGGGTGTGTTCACAAAGACGTATGTTATGTATTGGGAGTATTTAATTTCAAGAGAGAAAATACATATTAAAGGCTTGCGTTTAAAGCGCCGAGGTATTGTGGTAAAAGAACACCAAAAGTGGGTAGAAAACTATGTTTTTATCCTACATGTCAAAAAACTCAATCACCTATCCCAAGTGGGTAATTTGCCCCATTTGCTCTAAAAAAAGGTTGCAACATGTAAAAACCTGAAAAGTTCATGTTGGTTAAAAAAAAATTCCCTTAAGAATTCCCACACACAAGTCAATGCTGGAGCAAAAAGTCTTTTTGAGAGAAAATTTTACTATAATTTTTTACAACCAATCACACTTAATCTTCGCAACCCAATTTCTTTTAAAGTTTATTTTGGTATTTGATTATATATATATATATATAACTGTTTAGATTTTAAATTTTCTTAGATATATTATTTATTTAGTTAGTTATTTTTTATTCATAAATTTTAGTGCATAACAATTAGTTTTTTATGAAAATTATTTTTTTGCAACTGTCTCTATGAGTTTAATGCATGTCTTTATTTTTTTGGAAACTCAGTGCCTAAATTAAATGGAGTTACTAAAATACAACAACCTAAAATTCCCAAACAGTAGAATAATACATCGAGATACTATCACATGACTTGCATGTTCTATTTTTAAGACCTTTTCCATATTTTAAAGTTGGCTCGACGTTTCCTCGGTCGTGGGGCAGGGTGGGGTAAAACAGGTCGCTGTGTGTAAACTAAAAACATAATCATTGTACCATAAATACACAATAGTATAAATAAATATAAAATAAAAAGTAAAAAGAAACATATAAACTTCTAATATATTTATAAGCATATTTATAAATTTTTTTATCTTGTGTTTTATTTTATTTATGCATATTATTTATCAAAATTGTCACTTTTAAATTATATTTGTTAGATATAATATAAAGTACATAAAAGTTATATTATCATATATATTATATATGTAAAACGTATATCAAATATATAGAAAAAATAAAAACATCAGTTAAATTACAACAAACCAACTAAAATAAACTAATTACCAATCACTTATTTCCATCGAAAACCATTGGATACAATCGAAGCCAATCCATCAACAAGGGCATGAGCATATACGACCATATATGGCCACCTCCTCCTCCTCAACGAGTTGTTCTATATGCTGATGGCCGCCTTCACAATAATCTGTAACGGTCTCCAATATATTTGGTAGCACGTCAAGTCTTATTGTTGTTATACTAACCATTTCAATAATCCTACACATTGAGCAATTTATTTCGTGAAGACGAATAATTGATCGCCATTAGTGATTTATACAAGAGAAGAACTTATAATTAATTAGCCCAGAAAATATAAGAAAAGGTATTAGGGGGAATGTAAAGTTTCATACCAACTTAGCCACTTGATATAGGCAAGTATTATATTTTCTACAGATATACCTGCCGTCAAGGATTCACGTGATATTGTTGTATCTTTTGCAGTTGATTCTCTCATTCAGGATTTCCTATCGGTTTCCTCCTGTGTATACATGAATGTTTCACGATTTCTTTTGATCCTTATTTCCCAATTGATGATTATGTATTCTATATACTATCTTTTCTAGTTCAGGATTATATCAAAATTGCATATTCATGTATGCTCTTCTATGCACGTGAATCATCAGACTAATGATCCATATTTCTCAATTAATGATTATGTATACTATGTACTATCTTTTCTATTTTAGGGGTATATAGAAATTACATATTCACGCCTGCTCATCTAAGTTTGTAAATCATCAGAGAAATGATCCATATTTTTGATGTGATTGATGATTGAAAAGTGAATGAATGAATAGTTTATTATTTAAAAATTTCCAAAAACAAGTTAACGTTGGAGCAAAAAACTTTTTGAGATAAAATTGTAAAATAATATTTTTACAACCAATCATACTTAATCTTCACAACCCAATTTGTTTTAAAGTTTACTTTGGTATTTGTTTATTTATATATAATTGTTTGGATTTTGAACTTTGTTAGATATATTATTTATTTAGTTATTTATTTTTTTATTCATAAATTTTAGTGCACAATATTAGCTTTTGATTGGATATTTTTTCTGCAACTGTACTTTTAAGTCACTGCGAGTTTAATACATGCATGTGTTTATTTTTTGGAAACTTAGTGTTTAATTACATACGCTTGTTAAAATGCAACAACCTAAGACTCCCAACGGTGAAATAGTACGTTGATATGTTATTATGCCCTATTTTTAAGGGCTTTCCCATATTTATTGCGGGAGAGGGCGTGGCAAAATGGGTCGCTCCATGTAGAATAAAAAAAAACCATATGTCATAATCATATATAAAAGACTTCATATGAGAACTTATTTCAATTTTTGGAAACTTATTTCAATTTTAACTCTTAGAATGTTTTAAATTTTTAGATAATATCCATTTTATATTATACTAGATATCAAGAACTTTCCAACCATATGGCATAATCATATATAAAAGACTTCATATGATAAAATTTTAGCCATTTGAAGTTGGTGCTATGCAAAATGTACATTTATAATATCTTTCTTTAATTTTCTAAATGATTTAATACATCAAAAAAAGATAAAAGAGTATGAATTTAGATTCATCATGCATTATACTTTTGTGAATTGTGTTGTAAATTTTATGCAACATTAAAAGATGCTCACCGACAAAGATAAAATGAATTTTTTATACTTAAGACAATAAAAAGATAGGCCTATCAATTTATATATGACGTCTTTTTGATTTTACAAAAAAAAACATAATAAATTAAGACCTATATTTTGCTTGAAAATGTCATATGTATAGAACACGACAACTAAAAAGTGAGGAGGTTTTTTATTATGTCATTCTTATAAAAATGTTATACTAAGCTTAACTTATGTTTTACGGTTATTTGATACACTTCTGAACTATTATATTCTATATTCTATAATTTTGTCGTATAGCTCTGAATGATGTATTATTCTTTGGATATGCTCCATTGGATTGATTCTTAGAATGTAAAGTGATTTTTTGAAAGAAAACAACATGAAAGACGTAATTGAAGTCCTTCATATTATTTATTTTAATGTATTAATTAATAATTTTTACTGTTATTCAAATTTGTCATTACATATTACATAAATAATTTTTGATACAAATCAATTAGAATAATTCTTAATCACATCAACGCACTCAATAATAAAAAAATATTTGGAAATAAAAATTTATGATGTCGTGCATGCTCTTAATGATAATAAATGGAGCATATATATTGTTAGGCACTCAATAGTTATGATTCTCTATGTGGTTCTATCGTTATTTGATATATAAATAATAAATGTGACTATTTTTTCAAACTGAATCAATTTATTGACCGTTTTCAATTACAATTGATTAGTCTATTTTATCTTCATTTCTGTTATATAAATAATAAATTTAATCATGGAGAACATGAGAAAAATTAGATAATGGTCGAGTGGTAAAGACTCTCATTCCAGCTAGAGGTGTGAGATTTGATTCTCATTATTCATCTCCTTCCAAAATATGTACTTAATTATTAAAAAAAAAAGGAGAACATGAATCAAAATATTATGGGAGCTAAGCTTCTAAACATAAAATGGAATTTTACTTTCTCATTGTTCTTAACAAAAGAGACATATGTGGTGAATGAAAAAATTGAATCTTGAAGTCGAACCGATTTAAAAGATAACACCTATTAGAAAATGGAGTAAAAGAGAAATACATCTATATGTCAACCAATCATGCTCGGGCTAAAAGTGCATTAAAATAAATTACCAAAAAATCTCAAAGCTAAGTATGAAGAAGTAGACACTCAAAAAATAACAAGAGATGCATTAATTTAAAACGAGTTCTTGAATATATGTGTATAATATATATTTAATTTATATATAGATTACTCATCGGTTTTTTAATATCCATTATATTTTGTTGAGCGATAATATCATTTAAGTATCATATTTTTTTAGTTCAAACTGTCTTAACCATATTTCACAAGTAAATTTAAATTTAGTCTTTTGCAAACTTTCTGTTAGTATCAAAATACACGAATGACATTTATTATAAATAAAAATAATATAATAAATATTGATTCCAATTTATAGATTTAATTTGAATTAAATTAATAAAATCATTTGGTTCACGTGCAACGCACGTTCACCTTACTAGTACCATAAAATACACAATAATTCAAATAAAAATAAAATTAAAAAGGAATAAGAAACAAGGAAAATAAATTATTATAAACTTTTAATTTGATCAATATTTCCTAATTGATGATTTGTCTACTATGTACTTTTTTTTCCAGTTCAGGAATATATCAAATTTATATATTCACGTCTGCACTTTTATGCCCGTGAATCCTCAAACCAATAATCCATAATTCATAATTGATGATTATGTATGTTATGTACTATCTTTTTCCAGTTTAGCACGTAATTTCATCCATTTTCCTACGCATGTTACCCAAATGACTAATTATTTTGGAGATTAGATCAACATTTGCTTATGCATTACAAGCATACAAAAATTGTGCAGAATTTGAGCACTAAAGACATCTTAAGTCGACATTCCTAGCAGAATCAAATCAGTAAACTTAAACCGATGGTCAAAATGAAGAAACCCCCTATACATAACATATTTCTCAGGCATGCTATCAAATAATTCCCTAGACTTCTCAACCAACCCATGTTTCATGTATCTTGTGTTGTGTGAAGACACCCTCCGTATGAGAAATAAATCCAACAAGCCACGTCAATCAATGTGCTAGTTGTTGCTGATGTCAGACCAAGCAACAACCCCACCCCCACCATGTGAGAACCTTCACCTGTCTCTTTCTCAAGGGTGTTTAACCATGTTGAAACCCGAACATGAGCATCAGAAAGAGTTACATCATGTTCTTCCTGAACCCCGACAAATCTATTGCTAAAAGACTCAACTGACTCCCTCTGTTTTGTTTTTTTTCCTCTCCATAACTACAATGTCCACTTCAGACTTTTGAACATTGTAAAAGTGGCATATGTCGAAACTCCAGTACCAACCAAGAAAGTGATCATCAAAAGTGTAATGACAATAAGAACGTGATGTTCGTCGTGCAAGTATGCTCCGAGCAACAACCCCACCCCACCATCATGACATGCATGCAAATGTTGTCAATATAGAACTTCTTTACTTCCGCGCATTTTTTTTTCAAAACTGTGTTTTTCATGGCAGAGGAGAGTTTTAATCTCCTCTAAATTTCTGATACAGACGAAAGCTTAACGAGAACAAAAAAATGCAAACAAAGTAATCTTAAACACGTTAATAACGTAAATAAGCTTTGGAAAAGAGATAAATCTCAAAACTTAATAATATTCAACCTCCCTAAAAATAATAGTAAAACAACTATTTATAAGACCAAACTAAAAGTCCTAACTTAATTAGAAAACATTAAAAGATAAACTAGAATAAAAGACTCATAAATACAAATCACTTCCTAAAATATAAGATAATGTAAAATCCTAAAAGATATATCATATCTCCATCATTCTCTTCGGGGCGAGACGATTCGTTCTCGAATTAGAAGAGAGATTATCACTAGAATAATTGTTAAACCATGGAGAGGCGCGAGGAGGACGAGATGGAAAAACAAAGCGAATATCAAAATGTATTTGAGCTAGATCAAAAATAAAATAATCTATTGTTGGTCCATAGTTTCTCTTCAGCACCCTTGGAACCATATAATAAGGGATTTCCACGATCTCAATTAATCTCTCCATAGGCTTGAAGAAAATTGATAGTCCAAAATCAATGTCCTTAAATGGTGATATTTCCTTCTTAGTATTGAACAAAAACAATTTCGGCTTAAGATCATGTTGCATGACCTCATGCGTATGACAATTCTCAATTTCATTGGCAAAAATTGGTGGTCTGTCATAACCACGAGCATTCTCGTCAAATTTCGTCAATTTTTTGTAATCAACTATCGAAATTGTACCGTCACCTTCCGTATCAAAGATAGGTGGCCCATTAAAACCACCAATCTCCTCATCAAATTTTGGAGGCTCGTCGTACCCAACCTCCATGATAGTGTTGTCGATTTCTTCCTCAAAAATCGGTGGCCCATTATAGCCATCATTTTCAATGTCACTTGAGAGTAAAGTATCCATGCCCGTGGAATGGGTTTCCAATGGAGTGAACTGAGGCACAATATCATAGGCAAATTCACAACCATAAAAAAATCATTTTCCACAAGTCTCTTGATTTCTTGAATTGGATGCACACGATATAAATTATTTTGTCAACAAGTCGTTCTGCTGATGGATCTATGCAGTATCGTTCATACGTTGTAGATTCGGTCTACACCACATGGTTCAGGGAGCGTAGACTGGTCTTTGAATACCAACTGATGCAGCACAAGCTTATGAACAAAATAAATCAATGTAAAACTTCAATAATTCTTCAAAAACCAGAAAACAACATTTACTCCTGGACTCGTATTTACTGGAGTTTAAGGCTCCAATGTTAAAAACACTTTTCCTAAACTAAAGATCATGCTAAATAGAATCCTACCTTAAATAAAATAATGAGAAAGAAACTCCTGCCACTAAAAAGAAATAACGATATTTATAATAATAATAAAACTATGCAGTGAATGAAATAAACCCGACTCTGATACCAACTGATGCATACGGAAGCTTAACAAGAACAAAAACGCACACAAAGTAATCTTAAATACGATTATAACGTAAATAAACTTTGGAAAAGAGATAAATCTCAAAACTTAATAATATTCAACCTCCCTAAAAATAATAGTAAAACAACTATTTATAAGACCAAACTAAAAGTCATAACTTAATTAGAAAACATTAAAAGATAAACTAGAATAAAAGACTCCTAAATATAAATCACTTCCTAAAATATAAGATAATGTAAAATCATAAACAATATATCATATTTCCATCATTTTCCAACTCCTCAATTTGTTCTTAACTAACATACTTAGCCTCATCCTCAAACGGTTCAACATCCTCAAAATCATTCACTCTCGTTCCACTTCTCTCACCACCGTCAGTCATTACTGTGGTTCTTGCCATTTCTAAATAGCAATACAACTTTTTATGTTTTGAATTTTTCCACATTGGCCCACACGAGAAAACCGGCTTTGGTATATTTAATGTTGGCTCTCTATTTCCCAGTCACAGGGGAGGCCGTGGCAAAATGGGTCACTCCGTATAGAATTAAAAAGACATTACTATACTATAAATATACAAGAATTTAAATAAAAATAAAATAAAAAGGAATAAGAGATAAGAAAAATCAACTACTATAAAATGGTAATATATTTATAAGTTTTTTTTATCTTGTATGTTGTTTTACTAAAGCTTATTATTTATAAATTTATCACTATTAAAGTATATATATTAATATTAAGTACATAAAAAATACATTATCATATATTATATATGTATAACATATAATAAATATATTAAAAAAATTAAAACACAAGTTAAATTATAGCAAACCCACTAAACTAAACTAAATACTAATCACTTATTTCTATTGCAAAACGCCAAAATCATTAGATACAACCGAAGTCATTCCATCAACGAAGAGGATGGACATTACAGCCATTTATGGCCTCCGCTTCCGCCGACAGGTGGATCAATATTGTCAATTTCACCAAACGTGTCCCTGATTGCCGTTGGTAGCTGAGCTCTAGTGTGTGTGCCTACTACATCGGCAAGTATTATGAGTAATGTTTGTATATCCAGTACGTGTGCAACCTAAGGAAGAAAGAAAACAAGAATATATATATATAATATTTAATTAAAATGGATTACTCTTCTAAGAAAATTAAGTGTTCCGAGGTTCAAAGCTCGTATTTGGTCAACAAGTTGTTCTCTTTGTTGATTGTCGCCTTCATAATAATCCCTAACGGTCTCCAATATATTTGGTGGCACATCAAATCTTATTGTTGTTGGACCAAACATTTCAAAAATCTAACACATTCGAGCAATTTGTTTCGTGAAGACGAATACATGGTCACCAGTGATTTGGATTACCATGACAAAACAAAAGAAATGCAAGAGAATAACATACAATTAATTAGCCCGAGAAATATATAAGAGAGAGATTAGAGGGAACTTTCCTGTAAAATTTCATACGACATTTATAGTTAAGCGCATTTAAAGTATTTAAAGATCTTTTGGAACTAGACCGAAGTAACTTATTCAGTAGGCCGAACTTGTGATTCACGGGCCCTAGGCGAGAATATAAAAATGGGCCCTTGTAGTGGTAATTTTTTTATCTTAAAATATTACTCTAAATTGAGGGTTGAATAATTACTTTAGCGGGCCAATTAAGGGGTTTTATGAGTAGAGATCTCCTTGCCATTATGAATAGCAATCGTATGGCCGATCATTGTGGGTATAATGGTACAACACGACTAATTAAAAATAGTAATAAGCCAACAAAACAACAATAATGTCAGTTAATAAACTATATTAATATGTCGGCAAGACAACAATAATGTATCAACTCACAAGCTAATATTAATATGCCGGCAAGGCAATAATATTTCAATAAAACAAAAATCACCAAAGCATATCATATTATTCATATATTTTAAAACAATAAATAAGTACCTCATAAGTGCAGTTTACCATAGCAACGATATCGAATGCAACATTTCCTCACAATATGAACCAATACGAAATTTTTGATATCTACCAAAATGAAAACACCAACTTTTAGGAAATTATAAAAAAAAAGAATATGAAAAAATTAGTCCAAAATAGGGTAAGTTTCTTACTTTCATCTAAATACAACATGTCTTACAGTTTTAGAGGCAAAAATATTTATCAAGTTTGTGTAGTCCAATTGATCAACCAATTTTCTTTCAATTGATAATATAGTCAATCTATCCAATCATGTCATGCGACATAGTAAATCGTAGATAAGTCTTAATCAACTTCAACTTGGAGAAAGATCTTTTTTACCGATGCAATTATAACCGGTTTGGTTAGTAAAATCTTGTAAGAAATATAAGCATTTGGGAAACAATCGACCCTATTCAAAAATCGTACATCATCCGTTGATCTCATTATTTCACTTGACAAATAGCTCTACAAACATAATAGTTTTGTACATAAATCATCTCCAATAATGTATGCATGCCCATTGTGCTTCAAATGTTGCTCAAGATTCATATAAGACTTCAACAAAGTGTCATACGACACAGTCTTTAACTTCTCCGGATTGAACAAAAATCCAAAATAACTTTCATATTCCTTAAATTTCTCAAACCGCTCTTAAAGTGAAAATCGTGCTTGATCAACTATGTAAAGAAAGTAATCAACTCTAAAAGATTCTTCAGGTGAAAGCCTGACCTCAACATATCATTTCTTTCTATGGATGATGCGTTTTTCTAGAAATGTAGCTTCAATACCCAATTCACTTACCATTACTTTAGCTTCATCCATTGCACGATGAAATCCACACTCTCTAAAGTCATCAAAAAATGCAATGAGTCCTTGTAAAAGTGTAATAGCAATTTCAACATCCATGACTTCAATTTGAAGAAATGTATTCACTTTGTTGATTGTTTGTAGCATCCTATACCAAATGACAATTCCAAGCAAAAACTCAAAATTATTGAGCTCAAGTGTTGCTAGTGTCTTGGCATCACTTTGTGTTTTTGGATCTTTACTATTCTCGGCTACAAAGAGTAAAACATCCCAAATTTGTACGATTTGCTCTTTTATAGCTCTAACACTCTCAACATGACTTTCCCATCGAGTTTGTGATAATGACCTAACTGTCAATCCACTTACATGGTCTTTGATAATTTTCCACCGCTTTGTAGAATTAAGAGAACAATGTGTAGACACGTTGTACCACTCCAAAGAAGCTTCTAGCCTTTCTACAACTGTTTACCATATCACATAATGCCAAAAGTAAGACTATGACAACTACATGGCATATAAAAGGCTCTAGGGTTCAGTTCTAGTAATCTTTTTTGTACTCCTTTATGTCTTCCACTCATGTTTGATCCATTGTCATACCCTTGCCCTCTTATATAATTAATATCAAGATCAAGTTTTTTGAGTATATTTATAAGCTTTGTTGAAAGTCCAAGTTCTGAAGTGTCATCTACCTTCAAAAATTCGAGCCAAAATTCTAACTTCACCTGCCAAAAGTTGGATAAATTCATTTTGAATTTTGGGACTAAGGTATGAATATTGTATTTCACGTGTTTTAGCACGTCGAACATCCCCATCTAGTACAAGATCAACCTCAACCATCATTTCTATCATATGCAAAAAGAGGCCATTATTCTCGACAAAAAACTTTTCATTCTCTTCGAAAAGGCAAGCTATTTTTAGTAAGTTTTTTCACAATTATAATAATTCTTTTTAATACCTTTTTTCAGTGCTCTTTTTCCTTGTCAATTTGTAATTGTACACTATCATCTATTGTTTTTCTCTGTCCAAATCGATCTTCCAATTCCTTCCAATTAGCCATACAATGAATATGTTCCTTACTCCCTTCATGACTCTTGAGATAAGTGTGCATATTACTCCAATCACAAAATCCATCAGCAGCTAGAACTCCAATTTTATTCAATACCTGTTGGGTTACGAACATTTCACAATAAAAATAAAAGATCCACTCAAAAGAACTTGAATAAACTAGCCATCTTCTGCCATTTATTTGTCCATTTGGCAGTATTCTTATATATATTGTGATGAATCAAAATGTCTACCCTTTTTATTAGTAGGATACACTATACCATCAACTCTTTTTGGACCAATTTTAACTAGATAATCTATCAATTGTTGATCAATATTTTTCTAGTTCCTAGGATCTTCCAAATCTATAGACAATAGAGTTTCGTCCTCAACTTGTTCTTTCACTTGCTCAGCTCCAGTTGATTGTGATTCAAGATGTTCAACCACTTCTTCTTGTTGAACTTCAGTGGCAATATCGTTTTCATTATCATTTTCATCATTGGTTTGATGTTCCTCCTCAATTTGAATTTCCACTTCTTCACGCGGTTTTTTAAAATATTTATCTCTATCTCCTGTTTGATGTCGAATTACCTTGATTTCCTTTTGTTTTTTTCCCTCTTTTGAGCACCCGGCATACATTTAGGAGACATCTTGCACTTTTTATGCACAAACAATATAATATATTAGTAATTGAATGCAAAGCACAAACAATTTATGAAAAATATAATTTAAAAATGAAGTTAAAAATTCATTCTTTTAAAATGAAGTTTAAAAATAATAATGAATTGCTAGAATAGAGAGTGACTTTCATAATTTTCCTAATTCAAAATATTCATTTATATGTCTTAAATAGATGTGCTAGAAGAATTTAACAAAACGATAAACACATTTAAGATGCAATTAATTAAGGATAATCCAACACATACAAGATGCAAACTATCTTAGAATAATTTAAAATGAACTAATTTAAGTTCAACACATTTAACATAAATCATAAACAAACTAATTAAGGATAATCCAACACATTTAAGATGCAAACTATATAACATAATTAATTTTGACTAATTTATTATATATTACTTGATTTGAAACCGAAAACCCACAATTGTTTCCTCTTTACTATATTAATATAAATTAAAATGTAAATCAAACTAAACGCTGACTACGACGCTGTTGACCGTTACAATGTCGCCTATTGACTGTCACACCTCCGGCCATGCCTGGATTTAGAACTCGGAAGCCAAAATTCGAAAATTAGGGGAAAAGGAGTTGACGACTGATGAAGACAAGTTGTAAACTTTTTGTTTTTAGAAAAAGTTCTTGTCTGCACGCTGCCGCATGGAATTAAGCAAAAAGGGTTCACTAAGAGTGTTGGACATTTTTCCAATTTTGGTGTTGGGCTTTTTTCCATTTTTGGTTGTTAATGTATAGTTAAAAAAAAAAATTGGGCCCCTAATTATTTTGGGTTGTAGGCGATGGCTTGTTGGGCCTAGGCTCAAACACGTGCCTGAACTTATTGTAAGTTATTCATGAAGTCTGATATTTGATTTGGAAGGAAATATTTGATTCTAATGAATTACCACTATGATTCTTGTATTTATTATTCCCATTTGAGTATCTATAACAAGTAATCGGATTGATCAAGTGACAATAAAGACTATGGTCATTTAATATTTTGTCACTTATAAATGGCACCATCTAACTATCTATATGTGATCCAGGTGGGTGAATGTAAAAATCCCTTAAATTGTGGACCACATATTCACATTTTGAACAAATTTTTGGTCAGATTGGATTACAGTCCATAAAGAAATTCCATGATGGAAGGGATAGACTTTTTTCCTTAGAATGGGTCATTGCCTAGGCCATAAATAGAATTATTGGTTTTTTAGTATATGAACTATAAGTACTTTGCTAGTTTGATAACTCATATTTGCGATTGACCAATTCAGTACTCAGACTTCGTATTTTTTTTTATAAATTGGTACCTATTGACCTAAAAGGACAAAAATGCCCCTAAGAAAATTAAAAATAAATTAAATTAAGTAAGATTAATTATTTTATTAAAAAGTAACTTTTATTTAAAATAAATTAATTTAAGATTTAATTGATTACTGCATAAAAAAACATTAAATTCTTAATTTTAAATTAAATTAAATTAATACATTTTTAAGTTTGAAATTTCAATTTAAATAACTAAAAATTAATATGTTAATAAAACACAATTACGTTAATTTTCTTAAATACGATCTTGACTTTAATTTTTGAAATATTTAATTTTTATTTTAATTTTTAAATTTAGTTAACTAAACTAAATTTTATTTTAAATTAATTAATATTTAATTTACTAATTTAATTTTATCTGAAACTCATGAATGATTTAAAATTTTTATTTTTATTTTATATTCTTAATTCCTTAATTGTAATTTAATTCAATTTTCAAAATATTATTTTAATTGTAATTATTTTTTTGTGGAGGCTTTTTTGTCGTTTCAAATGAAGATGTACCAATTTATAAAAAAAAATCATGAAGTTTGAGTACTAAATTAGTCAATCGCAAATGTGGGGTACCAAATCGACAAAATGCCTATAGTTCAGGTACTAAAAAATCAATAATTCCTATAAATATAACATGTAATATTCCAATGATACATATAAAGAAACGGAAAAATACAAAAATTAGTCCTGCGTCTATAGGGGTGTTGCAATATTATCATGTAACTTTTGAAATTGCAATTTTATTCCTGTATGTTTTGCCTTTTATGCAAATTTGGTCCCGTAAGTTTTAGATTTGTGCAATTTAGGTCCTATAAGTTTTAAGTTGATGAAAATTTGATCTTAAAGGCTATTTCAATATTTTAATTATTCCTAAAATGCCCTTGATAGCCAAAATAATCAATATACTTAAGATAAATGGTATAAAAGCTTATATTTTATGTAATCGAGTAGAATTTATTTATGATTTATACTATAGATTGCCTAATGATGGAAGAATGTTAAATTTATAGATCAAAATATGAGATATGATTTCTACACGTATTATTTTCTAATTATGAAAATATAAAAAACACGTACAAATATGACATAATTAGTTATTTTGAATAATTAGGATTGGAATTACCACGACTAAAAAATAAAAGACTAAAATTGCCAAATTCTAAAAAACTACATACTTAAATTGTTATTTTTGCTAAGGGTCAAAATTGTTACAGGACTAAAATTGCAACTTCAAAAATTACAGGACTAATATTGCAACACTCCTATAGATACAGGACCAATTTTGCAATTTTTCCCATAAAGAAAATAGGTGATATACATAATACATAAAGAAAATAGGTGATAGGCCAAAAAACTCTTTCTCAAAACTCATGATTTATTTTACTGCTTAAGCAACAATGGCTGGAGGTAACTTTCTAACTCATTTTATTATTATAGGTTGTGCACAGATAATGGCATGTTTGTTTTTCTAACTGTTGATTCCTCTTTATTTTTTTTGTTTGGATTTATTAATAAGTTTTTCTTATGCTGGATGTGTGGGGTCAAATTTTCTTTTAAAGCTTAATTTTTGTTGGGTGGTTTGATCAAGTGTTTTTTCATTGCCATTTTTACATTTCAAGTTGTCCGTGAATGTGCCAATTTTTAATTACCTAGGTTTGTTGTCTGTTCTTGTTGGCTTACACTAGGCAAAAAAAGAGTTTTTCTTTAGCAAGAGCCAAGACGTAAGATTTTTTTTTTTTTTGCTTGTTAATTTCCTCCGGCTAACTGCAAAATGAGGACACTAACTTACCACAGTGGTAAAGAAGGACCCTAAGTTTGCGGGCTTTCAATTTAGGACAATAACTTTAAAATTTTGGCGAATTGAAGACAAATTAAGCCCGAATTGGGCAATTGCCATGTGAACCTCAATTTTAAGCCCGAACTGCCCAAATTTAGGCTAATTGCTTATGTCCCATAAAATAAGTCTAAAATTATTTTAAAAATTTACAAAAAAAAATCTGAAAATCTTAAACCAATTTAAATATCTAAAGATTAATATGTAGAGTCAACAAAATATAAAAACAAATGTGATAGTTATTTTAAGAATTTACAAATTAAGAATTAAAATATAAATATACAAAAAAAATCTGGAAATACAAAAATAAATTTTAAAAATTATTAAATAAATCTTAAAATAAATAAATAAAATTTAAAAATGTGAAATAAGATTTAAAAAGTTATTTAATATATCAAATAAATACCGAATAAATCTTGAAATTATTTGAATAAACACAAGAACAATCAATATAAAATTTAAACATTATTTAGTAAATCTAAAATCTGTTTAAAGATGTAAACATTATTTAAAGTAATTTCAAATTACAACTAATATTTGAAAATTGAGTCCTTGGGTTTCCGAAATTGTGTAAAAAGAATACTTAAAGAAATAAAAAAACTTTATATGTAACTAAAATAGATTTTTTGGTTCAATTACATTTAGATTTATTTAAGTATTTTAAAATTTTATTTTGTAATTTAAAATTATTTTAATTAATGTTTAAATTCTTAAATAAATTTTTGATTCAATAATAATATTTATTTGGATTTATTCAAATTATTTCATAATTTATTCATAAAGTTGTGTATATAATAAATAATTTTTTCAAATCGTCTTTCACATTTTCAAACTTCATTTTGATATTTTTGACTTATTAAACATTTTTTATAATTTTATTTTTCATATTTTCTAGATTTATTTTTTTGTACTTACATTTTAATTGTTAATTTGTATAGTTAAAATAATTATCGAATTTATTTTCATATATTTAGACTCAACTTGTTAATTTCTAAACTAATTTTAAAATTGTTAGGTATATTTGTAAATTTTTAAAATAATTTTTGGAGTTATTTTACGTGACATAAGCAATTAGACTAAATTTGGGCGAATTGGGCAATTCGGGCTCAATTTGTCCTTAATTCGCCAAACTTTAAAAGTTATTGTCCTAAATTGAAAGCCCGCAAAGTTATTATCTTTCTTTGCTACTAGGATATAATTAGTATCCCTATTTTGCAATTCCCAACAGGGTCAGGGCATCACTCACAATGTTTTCATTAAAAGGATGTATCATTCTGGGGTATTTATGAAAGAAAGGCATACATACTATATGGACGAGCATATGGAGACAAGGCACATTGATTTTGTTGATCCCGATGAACTCAATGATTGAACTGATCAATATGGTTATTGAACGGGGTTGAATATATTCATTGTTGTAAGGGTGGGGTTAATGACCGTTTAAACTAGAAAAAAGAGGGTTTGGCCAAATTATTTAAGCCCTTTTAAATCTGGGTCATTTTGGCTTGGACAGTAACCGAAGCCCGCTATTTTTATTTTAAAAAAAATAAATATAATTCTAATATTTTATATCTATTTTTATTACCTATTACTAGTAAATTTATTTTTTAAATTCACATCTCCCTCATATTTAAGTTTAATTTTATTAAACAAGCTATAAATTCTTGAAAAGTTTCATTTTTATTTATTTTATTATTACTTAATTTAGTTATCTGATTTTTATTCTGAATCAGAAAATGTCACGTAGTTTTATCGGATTATTTAGGATATATATTATTTTTCTAAATGGTGCTAAATTTAATTTTGTAATTTTGTTAATGTAATGTAATTATAAACTATGTATGTCTTTTTTATAATAAATATATTAGCTTTAAATGTTAAACTTAAATGTTATATATGCTCAAGTTTAAAATTTTAGATTCAAATATCTAATTTAATTTTTTTAACTTATAGTCATATGAATAATTACGGAAAAAATGTTAGTTCTGGGTAGCTTTAGTTATTATTATTTTATTTTCAAATTTTAGATCATAAAATATTTAATTTTATAAGTTTGTTAATCCAATGTAATTAGAAAATTTGCATGAATTTTATTTATGACGAATAGTTTAACTTAAAATGTTAAACTTAAATGTTATATATATTCGAGCTTAAAATTTTAAATTTACCAGCCCGTTTAATATCTCTATATTTATTGCCTTTGTTTTGGTAAAAATGTGTGAATGGTTGACCTACCAGTTTCATTTAGACTTATGTTTATCGACATATTCTTATGTTTTAATTGGGCTAAATTGCAAAAGTAGGATACTAGCTATACCCCATCGGCAAAAAGAGGATACTAAGTTTTGCAGGCTTTCAATTTAGAACAATAATTTTTAATTTTTCCGCGAATTGAGGACAAATTGATCCTGAATTGCCCAAATTCGGGCTAATTGCTTATGCAATTCAGGCTAATTGCTTATGTGTTGAAAATAATTATTTATGGGGCAAAAATAAGTCTAAAAATTATTTTAAGTATTTACAAATTAATAATTAAAATATAAATATACAAAAATAAATCTATAAATACAAAAATAGAGTTGTAAATGTTATTTAATAATTGTAAAAATAACTAAATGAAGTCTAAAAATGTGAAATAAGATTTAAAACTGAACATAAATGAGGTATGCCTGCTCTATTCTATCATAAATTTTGGTCTTTCCTCAAACCATATATCCTATCAACTATCCTTAAGATCTTAAATGGGGGTGCAAGCCCGAGAATTATTAACAAAATTTTCATTGTCCTTATCCCTATAACGAAAAAGGAGAAATGTGTTACAGATTTTAGACCTAGTAGCCTCTGTTATGTCCTCTTCAAAATAATTACCAAAACCATAGCTAATAGGCTAAAACTCGTCCTCCCTCACCTAATTCACCACACTCAATTTGCTTTTGTCCCGGATCGACTGATTACTGATAATGTTTTACTTGCTTTTGAGATCTTTCACCATATGAAAAATAATAAAGCTACGAAAAGAGGTTCCTTTGCTTTCAAACATGACATGTCGAAAATATATGATCGTGATGAATGGCCTTTCTTACATAGGGTGATGCTTAGACTTGGTATTAATAAATCTTTTGTTGAACTTCTAATGAAGTGTGTGAACTCTGTCAATTTTTATGTTTTACTTAATGGACAACCGAGTCCGTTATTTTCACCTTCTCGTGGGCTCCGTCAAGGAGACTCGATTTTCCCGTGCCTATTTTTGTTCCGTGCATAAGCATTGTCAATGCTGATTCAGAAAGAGGAATTGGGAGGGAATTTACATGGAACCAAAGTAAGCAGAAACACTCTAGAAATTTCACATATTTTCTTTGCATATGATAGCATTATATTTGGGAGGCCCACGGAACCTGAAATAGAAATGATTTGAAGAATTATAGCCACGTATGAAACCGCATCTGGCCAAAGAATCAGCCTTGTTAAATCCGAAATTTCTTTTAATTCAGGTCTGCTTCAAGATAAGACCTTCTTGCGGATAAGCTTGGGGTGGCTTTGGTAAACAAACATGCGAAGTATCTGAGTATCCCGGCTGTGATAGGAAGATCCCAAAAAAGCTAAAGGACTGGAAAAATTGAGATTTATCCGCTGCGGGTAAAATAATCTTGATAAAATCGGTGGCTCAAGAGATCCCCTCCTACTTAGTGAGTTTGTTTTGCCTTTCATGATAATATATGCAAACAACTTAATTCCATTTTGAATAATTTTTGGTGGGTCAATGTATGGATGAAAGAAGAATTGATTGGTGCGCATTGAATACATTATGTCATTCAAAAGTCGAAGGGAACTGGGGTTCTGAGAATTTCAATGCTTTAATGAGGCCATGTTAGCGAAACAAGGTTGGCAGATTATTAAGGATGAGAGCTCCCTTCTATCCAAGGTCCTAAAGGCCAAATACTTTCCACGAAGTTCTTTTCTCGAAACCACAATTGGCCATATCCATCGTATATATGAAGAAGCATTATGGTGGGCAGGAAAGTGCTGAGTCGAGGTATTCGGTGGAACATATGAAATGGCAGCAAGGTCAGCGTGTGGTTGGACCCATGGATCATGGACAATCCAAACTTCAAATCGTACAAAGCTCACCAAAACTGCAATGCAACGATGAAAGTATCTGAACTGCTACATACGGATAGAGCAGAGTGGGACTTGACAAAACTTCAAGAAACATTCAACCCGGTGGATATCAAATCTATCTTATCAATTCCGATTAAGTACCACATGCCCGATGATAGACATGTATGGCACTACTCGAAAGATGGAAATTACTCGGTGAGATTGGGGTATAAGGTTGCGAAGACAATGTTGGATGGACAAATTAACTCATTATCGTCATCGGGGGGAAATAACAAACTTTGGAAGTGGATCTGGCACTTACCTATTCCACCGAAGGTTCAAGTCTTTCTATGGAAATGTGCACAAGGCATTATTCCCACAAAACACGAACTGAAGATGAAAGGAGTGAAGCTTGACCCTATTTGCAGAAGATATGGAGGCGATGAGGAGACCACAAAACACGCTTTACGTGACTGTGAGTGGGTAAAACTCTTCTAGGAAACTTCTCCACTACGTCTGATACAACAAGGATTCACATGCGGTGGGACGATTTCAGACTGATTGATCGATATGATGGAAAAGGTGACCGCAAAGGACACCCAATATTTTCAATGTTGTTGTGGACAATATGGGACGCTCGAAATAAACTCACCTTTAACAATAAGATTATTAGCGAATATCGATGTTACCAAATGGCTGCCACCAGACTGGAGGAGCACAATGAGGCCGATGACGGAGAAAATCTCATAACAAATCGAAGGATGAATGATAAGTGATGCCCTCCAAAGCTGGTTTTGCCAAAATTAACACTGATGCATCGATAATAGAGGATGAAGGAAATGGATTGGGAGTGATTATTCGAGATTGTTGAGGACAAGTGCTATCAACCTTAATGAAGTATGTAAATATGGTTGGATCAATAGAGATAGCCGAGGTACTAGCTTGTTGGGAAGGTTTACAGCTTGTTGGGGCGATGAATCTACATGAGGTCTTCTTAGAGACTAGCAATATCACAATATTCCATAAGTTAAGGAAAAGATCTGATGACCTGTCATATCTGGGCAACATTGTGGATGATATCTTTAATCTATTTTCTTGCTTCGATTATGTTATTCTTAGTTTTGTTAGCCGGATAGGAAACACTCTTGCTCACTCTCTAGCTTGTTTTTCTTTTAAAGTTAGTTGTAATGAGCCTTTGATTGGGAACATCCCTGACAATTAGCAGACATGGTGGATTTGAAGTTGTGATTGACATATATTTTGCATGTATTTTAGGCTTAATTTTGGCTAGAATGTGTTGATATGCATGCATTACATGAGTAAATAGGGCTTTATTCCTGTTTTGTGGAAAAGGATTACGCTTTGCTCGTTTTGTAGGAATTTATTGATAATTGTAGCATTTTGGCAACAATTCGGGGCATTGCAATGAAGAACCGCCAATGATTGATATAATGTACGAAGTTTGGAGTTGAATCGGGAAGAAGTCTGACGAACCGGGCAAGAAACGACAGAAAACGAGCTGATATCAAGTATAGCAGGTACTCACGGCACGGCCCATGCGCATACTCAAGATCAAGTCTCAAAGTTCGACTACCAGCACGGGCTGGTTGTGCTATATAGCACGGCCCGTGCTCCCTTCAGTGGTTTGGACAATTCCTACGGCACCCAGCATGGGCTGGGCATGCGCCTCTGTGGAAAAAATAGAGTCTGACTAGTTTTGAACTAGGTTTCGACTCAAACGAAGTACAAATAGAAATGGGGCGGCCACAAACAAAAATATATTGATTTTTACCCTAGAAAGCAGAGAAAAGAGCAGTTTTCCACCGGAGAATTGGAGAGATCGATCAAGACCGCAACCACACCTTCGAGGATTGAAGATAGATCGAGAGATCGTCATCATCCCTGAGTTCACTCACTCCATAGTATTTTTATCATTCAATTAGTAGACATGAACATGGATAATTTGTCTATGAATTATTTGTTTTCTATGTCTAGCTAAACTTCTTGTGATTCCCGAGTTTGGGAGTAGGTTAATGGATACTTTTATTTGATGATTAATGACAATTGAAGTTAATGTTTTTCAACCCTATTCAAGTACTTTGCTTTAATTCTTATTTTATCAAAACGCGTTTGGTTTAACTTTTTTGATGTATTGATTCATAATTCTAACTGATGAGTTTCAATACTAGATGTATGAGTACTTGACATGAATATCTTGTATGATTGAGAAGTCTATGAATATTCGTGAGGCTTTATAATCTTTTGAACTTTTGGGAGTTGGATATCTCATGTTGAGTAGAGATGCTAGCATAGATATTTCAATCAACGCTTTTACATACATATCGAGAGAGAGGGTAAATTACTTTTGTGATCGGTCTATAGAGAAGAATACGTTTAACTTTGGTTTGATTAATCTGATAATAAAAGGGGATATTAACTAAAACCATAACCCATGAATCCATTCATTCATACTTGATCTTTTAATCCACTCTTTGCTTTGTTTCTTTTAGAATAAATTTCTGCTTTAGTGTTAATAAAACCAATCCATCTCAAATTCGATAGTCTAGATAAAAATAAGGCTATTATAATCCAGTAATTAGTACATTAATTTAGTAGTCCCTGTAGATTCGACCTTGCTAACCCTATTCTATAAACTGCACCGTACACTTGCGGTGAAGCTAAAAATAAGGAGAACAAGTTTTTGGCGCCGTTGCTGGGGACTAATTAAATTTTTAGTACTAATATTGTGATAAATAGAATTATTTTTAATTTAGACATTTTTCTTCTTTCTTTTTATTTTGTTGTTTAATTTTACTTCTATTTTGTTTGACTTGTTTTCTTTAGTTGGTTCAGGTAGTGCATGAACACTCGCTCAAAGCAAGGAGAACTAGCACCGTTCATACCGGAGATTAAGGCTTTTGCTAGGCGAATTAGTGCGGTTACTAAACGGGCAGAAAGACAGCAAGAACAAGCTATGGCAGACGTAGAAGATAACAACAGAGGCAATAACGGGGTCGATAACGGAGGTAACAACCGGGCCAACAGGGTCAATGTCGAGTTACCAATACCAGATGTTCCGGCGGTTCCGGCAATCTAGCAGCAGGCGATTCGTGGCTACTTTTGCCCACAGACCAATCGCAACTATGGTGGAATCGCCAATGTCCCAATCAATGCGAATAACTTTGAGCTGAAGCCAACACTGATCTCGATGGTGCAGCAGAATCAGTTGGGGGTTTCTCGTCTGAAGATCCCAACTCTCATCTTGCGAACTTCATACAGATTTGCAATACCATCAAGATGAATGGGGTGACTAATGATGCTATACGTCTTCGCCTATTTCCTTTCTCTTTAAGGGATAAGGCTAGGAACTGGCTAGGCACCCTAGCTCAGGGGAGTGTGAACAACTGGGAGGAGCTGAGTGAGAGGTTTTTGTTTAAATACTTTCCACTGTTAAGTTGGTATTTTACCAACTTATTTGATATTTTAGAGTAGAATTTGGTTTTATTTTGGGTGTTTTTAGAGTCGTTAGAGTCCTATTTATTTCAATTAGAGTCGATGTAGAGTCAATACAGATTTGTTAGCCGAGAAATGAAGAAAACGGTGAAAAATGGCTTGAAGAAAGAAGAAATCGGGTAGAAAGAAGGAAAAATCGCACTTTGGCCAAGGGCGGTCGGGCGACTGCGGCCAACCCTGGTCAAATACTGCCCGCGCCCATGTGAGGAATGAGAGTCGGAAGCGAGCATGTGGCGCTGCCCGCATTCTGCAGCCGGGCGGAAGATGTTGTTGATGCGGTGGCGCTGCAGCTGGCCGCAATTGAGCGGAAGAAATGATGGCGCCCGGCTTCTTGCGAGAGTTGGCGAGCGTCTTGCGCGGGCGCCGCAGCGCCCGAGCGATAAACTGTGACTAGATTGCTGGGCACCGCAGCGCCCGGGGGCGGAAAAACCTATGTTCACCTACCCCTTCTTGGACTTTTGTGTACTATAAATACCATCCTTGGGGCTTGAAATGAGGGCATCTTGGAACCCTTGGGAAGGCAATAAAAACAACTACAAGACAAGGAAGAAGAATTTGTGCATTTTGAGAAGAATTTGGAGAAGAAGATTGGAGGCTTCTATCATCTAGAAATAGAGAAGATCCCTCAACTCTTGTTCTTATTTTGTTGCTTTCTTCATATCTTGTAAGATGTATTGTTGTATTTTCATGGATTCATTTTCTTTAATCATGAGCTAAACTATATAATTCTAGAGGATTGATGTAATCTATGTTTGAACTTATGTTTTGAGATTGTGGTTTGTCAATCTAGATCTATCAATTTATTTGTGTTATTTGGATCTATTGTTTCTAAATTATTTGATCAATAATTTAGATTGTTTGGTGTATTTGATTTGACACTTGAGAGAGGTAATTGAATACATGACCTTGGAATAGCATAACCTAGGATTTCATAGAATTGAGAGATTTGTGAATCCTTTGAAGTCATTTATCAAGATTCATAGCTTTTATTGAGATTTTGATTGGTGATTTTTATAGAGATATTGATTTCCCAATTGAATCTAAAATCATTGACACTTGAGAAAGGGAATGATTATTGTAGAAATCTTGACTTATAAATTGATAATTGATGATTGATAAACCATATTGACAACATAAGGGATAACTAGATTCATCATACCTCTAGAATTCATTTAATCATTTGGATAAACTCATTGATATTTTCATAGTCTTAATTTATTTTTAGTATTTTTAGTATAATCAACTCCATCAATTATTGAATTTCTAAATAAAGTTAGACTACTATAATATAGTACTTAGCGATAATTTGATAATTATTCCCTGTGGATTCGACAACCTTACTTCTCTATATTAAAACTTGACACCGTAGACTTGCGGTTTGAAAAATCTCTAACAAGTTTTTGGCGCCGTTGCCGGGGAATAATTCATCTTATTTGCGCTAATATTATTACTTAGTAGTTTTACTTTAATTTAGATTGGTTTCTTTTGTTACAATAGGGTCATTGTCATTTTTGTGTTTTCTTGTTGATGCGAAAAATAAAAGTGCTAATTTAATCTTATTTGATCCGAAATTGAAAGAACGCTTCAAAGATTAGAGCCGCACGAAGAATCGAGTTCACAAAAATGGCGGAATCGATGATGATGAAGACCGCATACCTATTGTTGCACCACCGAAAAGGGCCATTCGGGACTATTTTCGACCAACCACAAATCAAAACTATTCGAGGCATTGTTCGCCAACCTATCAATGCGAATAATTTTGAATTGAAGCCGACCCTAATAAACATGGTGCAACAAAATCGGTTTGGGGTAGTGCCGTAGACGACCCGAATGCTCATTTGGCTATTTTTCTTGAGATATGTGACACTATCAAAATGAATGGGGTTCCCGATGAAGCTATTCATTGAGGTTATTTCCGTTTTCACTTCCCGATAAAGCTAGACAGGTGGCTTCAAACCTTTCCACCGGAAGTATCACTAGTTGGAATGATCTCACCGAAAAATTCATGGCAAAATTCTTTCCACCTAGTAAGACACTTCAACCGAAAAGTGAGATTGCTCAATTTCATCAACTCGACTTTGAGCCACTCTACGAAGCTTGGGAGCGATTCAAAGAATTATTGAGGAGGTGTCCACAACACGGGTGCGCAGATTGGCAAAAGGTTCAATATTTCTACAATGGTATGAATAGGCATTCAAGAACTATTATAGATGCTTTGCAATGGAGGTACATTGATGGCTAAAACTCCAAGTGAAGCCATGCTTTTACTCGAAGAAATGGCTGCCAATAGTTATCAATGGCCGTCTCAAAGATCTACGCCAAGAAAAAGTTGTCGGTGTTCACGAACTTGATACTATGTCCGCATTGGCCTCTCAAATTTCCGCCTTGTCAAAGCAAATTGCTACACTAAGTCCAGGGAAAACAACAATCGGAGGCGATCATGGAGATAAGTCAAGAAATTGTGAATCCCGATCTAATGTTTAATTATGTGAATAATCGGGTTTCAACAATAGAGGGAATCAATTGCCGACACATTATCATCCCAGGGACTTCGCAATCATGAAAACTTCTCGTGATATAAGAATACGAAAATGTGTTGCAACCACCTCCGGGATATCGAATCAAGCAAGTACGAGCACACATGTGGGAGAACAAAAGCCATCTTTTGAGGAATTACTTAGTTCATTCCTCGTAGAATCAAGAGCAAGGATGAACAAAGCCAATTCTAACATAGAAAATGGGGTTCAAGGGTTACAACAATTGAAAGTCATCTCAAATCTTTGGGGACACATGTGGGTCAATTGGCCACGACTATTAATTCACAAATGAAAGTTGATACGTTTCCAAGTAACACCGAGGTGAACCCACGGAACATTGCAAGGCCATTAAGTTGAGAAGTGGGATGGAATATGATGAACCAAAGATGCTGCTCATGCCACCAAAGAACCGAAGCAAGCTCAAACACTCCAAAATGAAGAGGGCATTGATAAGCAATCGAGAAAAGGCAAAATTGAGGTAAAACCAATTTCCAATTCGATAATGTGTTGCCAAATGCTCTTCCTTTTCCACAGAGATTTCGAAAGAAAAAGTTGGATGCTCAATTTTCCAAGTTTTTGGAAATATTAAAGAAAATTCACATCAACATCCCTTTTCCCAATGCACTCGAGCAAATGCCAAACTATGCAAAATTCATGAAGGATGTGATGTCGAGAAAGAGAAGGTTGGAAGCATATGAGACGGTCAATCTCACGGAAGAGTGTAGCGCCATTTTGCAAAGAAAGCTACCACAAAAATTAAGAGATCCTGGGGAGTTTCACTATCCTCTGCACTATTGGTGATTCTTATTTTAATAAAGCTCTTTGTGATTTAGGTGCTAGATTAATCTTATGCCGTTGTTATGCTTTTTGAAACTTGGCCTTGGAGAAATAACGCCATCCACCATCACATTGCAATTAGCGATAGATCACTCACCTACCCAAGAGGAGTGATTGAAGATGTGTTGATCAAAGTGGATAAATTCATATTTCCGGCGGACTTTGTGGTGTTGGATATGGAGGAAGATCATGAAATGCCATTGATTCTTGGGAGACCTTTTCTAAGCAACGGATGAGCTTTAATTGACGTGCTACGAGGAGAGTTAACATTACGGGTAAATGATGATGAGGTACTATTTAACATTTATAAAGCAATGAAATTTCAAGAGAACCTCACACATGTCATTTTATTGATAAAATCGAACAATGTGATCAAACGGAAGTTATAAAACAAGATTTAAAAGATCCGTTAGAACATTGTTTGATTAATTCAATAATGAAATGTGATGAGGAAGATAGTGATGATATTGATTTGCTTGAGTTTATTCTTTCCTTGAAATTTAAAGAAATTGTAAAAGAAAAACAAAAGGAAGCATTAGAAAATGCCAATATTGAAAATATTCCGAAAGGTACTTTAGAACTAAAGGAACTTTGGAACATCTTCAATATGCATTTTTGGGAAAAGATAAAACTTACCCTAGTAATTGTTTCTCGCTTCATTATCTTCATCCGAATTGGATAAGTTGTTGCGTGTGCTTCGTGAACATAAGTCGGCCTTGGATTGGTATATTTCGATTTGAAAGGTATAAGTCCTTCCATTGTAATGCACAAAATTTTAATGGAAGAATCTTATAAACCATCTATTGAACACCAAAGACGACTTAATCCCGCAATGAAAGAAGTCGTGAGAAATGAGGTTTTAAAGTGGCTAAAGGCGGTATTATTTATGCCATTTCGATAGTTCATGGGTGAGTCCTAAGTGCAGTTGTCCCTAAAAAGGAGGTATGACGATTGTGAAAAATGATAACAATGAATTAATATCTACACGAATCACGAGATGGCGAGTATGTATTGACTATAGAAAATTGAATAAAGCTACTCGTAAGATCATTTTCCCTCCCCTTTATTGATCAAATGTTGGACAAAGTTGGCGGGTTACGAATATTATTGTTTTCTTGATGGCTATTCGTGATACAATCAAATCGCCATTGCCCCGAAGATCAAGAAAAGACTACTTTACATGTCCATATGGTACTTTTGCATTTCGCAGATGCCATTTGGATTATGTAATGCACCGCTACTTTTCGAGGTGTATGATGGCGATCTTTCATGGTATGGTTGAGGAAATCATGGAAATTTTTATGGACGATTTTTCTGCTTTTTGGTACTTCTTTTGACCATTGTTTGCATAACTTATCTATGGTTTTGCAACGTTGTGAGAAACTAATCTTGTGCTCAATTGGGAAAAATGTCACTTTATGGTCAAAGAAGGGATTGTACTTGGACATCGTATCTCTTGTGCAGTTTGGAAGTTGACGGGGCGAAGGTTGTGGCTATTGAAAAGCTACCCCCACCTTCAAATGTGAAAGGCATAAGAAGCTTTTTAGGGCATGCGGGATTTTATAGGAGATTCATAAAAGATTTTTCAAAAATTGTTAAACCACTTTGTAATCTCCTTGAAAAAGATGCTATCTTTTGCTTTGATGAGTTGTGTTTGCGGGCATTTGAACAGATAAAAAAGGCACTTATTTCAAACTCCGATTATGATAGTGTCGGATTGGACTCAACCATTTGAGCTCATGTGCGATGCAAGTGATTATGCAAAGGTGCCGTTCTTCAAAGGCGAGACGAATTTTTAAAGCTATTTACTACGCAAGCGGGACCATGGACAACGCCCAACAAAACTACACCACCACGAGAAAAAGAGATGTTGGCGGTAGTTTTTGCATTTGATAAATTCCGAGCTTACTTGGTGGGTACAAAGGTGATTGTTTATACGGATCATGCGGCAATCCGATATCTTTTCTCCAAAAGGATGCAAAACCTCGGTTAATTCGATGGATTTTGCTCTTGCAAGAATTTGATATTGAGATTAGGGATAAAAAGGAAGTGAAAATGTGGTTTCCGACCATCTATCCCGCCTTGAGCAACCTCACGAGGTGATTGAGAGTCCAATAAAAGAATCGTTTCCTCGATGAACAAATTATGCGTCGTGCCGAGACATCATTACCTTGGTACGCATTTTGTTAATTACCTCATGGGAGGAGTTTTGCCACGGACTTGACTACACACCAAAAGAAAAAATTCCTACATGATGTTAAGTCTTATTTGTGGGATGATCCGTTATTGTTCAAGAGATGCGCGGATTCTATCATTCGCCGTTGTGTTCCTAAGGAAGAAATTGGAGAAATTCTTCAACATTGTCATTCATCATCTTATGGGGGACATTTCGGGCCAACCCGAACCGCTGCAAAGGTACTACAATCTGGTTTTTATTGGCCAATATTATTCAAGGATTGTTATGCCTTTGTGAAAACTTGTGATCGATGCCAAAGGGTTGGTAATATTTCACGGCGTCATGAGCTTCCTTTGACAAACATAATGGAGGTGGAATTGTTTGATGTATGGGGTATTGACTTTATGGGACCATTCCCGCGTCCTATGGAAATTTGTACATTTTTCTTGCGGTTGATTATGTCTCCAAGTGGGTTGAGGCGATTGCTACACCAACGAATAACGCTAAGGTAGTACTCAAATTCTTGCACAAGCATATTTTTACTCGGTTCGGTACTCCTCGAGCTATTGTAAGTGATGAAGGTACGCATTTTTGTAATAAATTATTTAACAACATTCTTGCTAAATTTGGGGTGCGTCATAAGATTGCGCTTGGTTACCATCCTCAATCTAATGGTCAAGCCAAAATTTTCAATCGTGAAGTGAAAAAAATTCTTGAAAAAACGGTGAGTTTTAATCGAAAAGATTGGGCACAAAAGCTCGATGATGCTTTGTGGGCTTATCGCGACGACTTATAAAACACCCATTGGTATGTCACCATATCGATTGGTGTTTGGTAAAGCGTGTCATTTGCCGGTTGAACTTGAGCATCGAGCTTATTGGGCAATTAAGAAAATTGAATTTTAACTTGAAAGAGGCCGGTGAAAACCGATTACTTCAATTAAATGAAATGGAAGAATTTCGTCAAGAATCATATGAAAATGCCAAAATGTATAAGGAAAAAACTAAAAAATGGCATGATCAAATGATTTTGCGAAGTGAATTCTTACCCGGCCAACAAGTGTTATTGTTCAACTCTCGATTGAAACTTTTTCCAGGTAAACTCAAATCACGATGGTCCGGACCATTCGTGGTTGAACGTGTGTTCCCTTATGGTGCCGTTGAGTTGAGAGAAAGCGATGGGAATTCGTTCCAAGTAAACGGACAACGATTGAAACATTATTTCGAACGAAGTAAGGAAGGTTTTAAATCTTCCGCTTGGTGATGAAATTTCTTGAGCCCGAATAGTTGAGTCCGGCTAACTTGACTATAAATTTAGCGCTTCTTGGGAGGCAACCCAGTGATTTTCGTGTGATCGAATTTTTGTGTGATTTTATTTTTTTAAGTTTGTTGGGTGTTTATTTGAATTTTGGTGTGATTTTTGTGTGAATTAATTTGTGTGTGATTTTAAAATTTTTAGTTAAATTGTGATTTTTAAATTTAAAATAATATGTGTGTCTGGTAGGAGTCATACTTATCCCTTCCTCCCTAAAAATAGCGGCTGCCGATCGATTGTCAAGGCGGAGTTAAAGGGTCAATCACCTCATTTTTCTTTACAAACAAAACACACACACACGCTAACCTTACTTTCTTCTACAAAAATCCCACCTAGCATTCACTTATACACCATTCAAGTGGGCAATTGAGCAACTCAATCATCAAATTCATCTTCTTCATCAATTGGGTAAGTGAGCTTCAATTGTGCACCACTTTTCTTCAAATTTTCAAGCTTAGGTTAAAAATGTGGGAATTTTCAATATCATTATAATTTCGAATTTCTTGATAAATTCTTGATAAATTGTGATGATATATGATTATATTGTGCTTGAATGGATTGGTGTTAAAAAATGGGCATGAATTGAATTTTAAAGTTGGTGTTCATCTCTTCTTTGCATATATGCCTACAAGGTGTTTGTTAAAATGTCTCAATGAAAATTATTACACCTAGGCATTTGATTCTTGTCATCATTGTGTACTAAAGGTTAATTGATCATGAATTGATGACAAAAATGCATAATTGATGAGTTGTTGCCTAATTCCTAACCCCTAACTCATATTGTGCGTTCTATGTGTATTTTGCTTGTGTTATTTTTCAGGTGATTTCCAGATCAATTAAAATGCCAAGAACAAAGAATGCAAGCAAGGGCAAAAGGTGGCGAATACTTCCGAGGAATATGATACTAGTCGTTTAAGTAAGCTTAGAGGCACAAAATCTTTTTATGAGAAATTAAGCACAAAGAGCATAACCGAACTGGGGTTACAACCGGGGCCGAATGATGGTGAACTTGCACAAATGATACATCGAAGCAATGGAAAAACTTTGTGCACAACCTGACCATTCGCACCGAATATAGTCAAAGAGTTTTATGCAAATGCAAAGACCAAAAATGGCTATAACTCAGAGGTTTTCGTACGTGAAGTAAACAAGGTATACACTCATTCAATAGCGATAAGAGAATACTATGGACTCCCGGAGGTGGATCACTCACCGTACGTTGAATTTATCTCACAACCACCAAGTATGGAGGAGATTTGTAATACCTTATACCGGCTGGAATCGTGGTACGTCATATAAAAGTAGTGGGAGGTGCTCTTGCTTTTCCGCACACGTCTTAGTCGATATGGGCGAGCTTGGTACCACTTCATATGCAACAACTTGATACCAACCAAGCATGTTAGTGATGTAACTAAGAACAAGATCATCTTCTATATGCCATAGTTCTTGACATACAATTCGACCGGTAATTATTGCAACGCCCTTCATAACAAAATGCTACAACCCAAAACAGGGGGGACTAATCTTACCGAGTTTAATTTGTCGGTTATATAAAGAGGAGGGTGTTACATGGGATAGCTCCGAGCCATTGGAAAATCCTAAGGGACCCATAGATTCGCTACTATTGCTTCTTATGACGAGTGGGCGGGCGGTGTGCCTAATCCGGCGGTGCGGGATATATTCTTGATCCCGAATTTGCCCTACCAGCTATTGAGCATGACACTCATGACCAACCACGAGAATGTAGACACTCCATCCGGTTCGGCGGCAAGACGCTCTCGTTCTAGACACTCACATCACGATAACAACCCTTCAGATGCACTAGTTCGCGAAGTACGAGAATTGAGAAGGGCTTTTGTAGCGAGCAACGTCCACAGAGCGGCACGAGAAGAATATGAGAATGAGCACAACCGAATCGCCTGGCGGATATATAGCCGCGACACACCCGATTCCGAGTTCCCAATACCACCACCACCGGGTCCTATTGCTCATTTTTCATCACACGGCTCCGATGAGGAGTCCTAGGCGCCGCTATCGGAAAGTTTTCTCACTCTCCATTGAGGACAATGTTCAATTTAAGTTTGGGGGTGTAATCTGTATTTGTGTCTTTTGAGTCGTATTAAAAAAAAATGCGAGTTGAGTCGAGTCGGGTAGTTTGTTGAACTATAGAACTACATGACTAAGTAGATTTGTTGATCACGAGTTGAACTGTCACGAAAGCATGCTTTTAAGTAGTGATCTATATTTTGCTTCATTGATTTCATATTCATGCATAATTCTCATAAATTATTCGAAAATGATTAATGAAGTCGAGTGTTGCTTGTATGATCCCACCGATTCTAGAACTTGTTTGATCACTAATTGAGGCGAAATCCTAGGTGAGATAACATAAGGAAATGATTTAGGCCATCTTTGAATAAAAGCTAGAGCCAAAATGACTACCTTTGTACGATATAATTTCACTAGTGTCCCCTTTTGAGCCTATTAAACCTGTTCTTTGGCAACCAATGTTTTTACCTTGAGCTTACATGTGAAAATCCTAATTACCCATCACTCATACACACAAAATGATTGAAGGTTGAGGAGGATGTGATAAGTAAGGTAGATGTTCACTCGCATGAAATTGCCGAGAACAAGAAAATATGAAACCCCATTTGTTAAAATATGCAAAAGATTAAGTTTGGGGGTTTCGAAAAAAAAATTGTTGAAAATGGAGGCTCGTAAAGGGAGAATAATTGAAAATTCAACAAAGAGTGAAAGTAGCCATTTTGTTCGGCAATTGGTGATTTGAAGAGGTAATTGTGTGTTTGGGTGAGTTGAGCCACTTAATCCTAAATTTTCATACCCGACCCTAAGCCACATTACAAGCTTTGGAAGTCCTATTGATCCATGTGTTATATTAGCCTACATTAGTGGAGATTAGTGGGAATAACAAGCCTATGGAATCCGGTAGTCATTATATTTTTATACTTAGCAGTGGATCATCTTGATAACATTTGATTTTGTAAATCAATTTGAATAATGTAAACGGAATTTTCATGAATATTCAACACTTTTGATCACAATGATAAAATGCATGCTTGATTGATAGTGAAATGAGTTTTTAGACAAATTTTATTGGTTTATGGAGTTTTGTAGTTGCTTGTGTTGTTGTTTTGTTTGTCTTTCATTTTGGAGTTATAATTGTTTGAGGACAAACAATAGTTTAAGTTTGGGGGTATTTGTTAAGTTGGTATTTTACCAACTTATTTGATATTTTAGAGTAGAATTTGGTTTTATTTTGGGTGTTTTTAGAGTCGTTAGAGTCCTATTTATTTCAATTAGAGTCGATGTAGAGTCAATCTGATTTGTTAGCCGAGAAATGAAGAAAACGGTGAAAAACGGCTTGAAGAAAGAAGAAATCGCGTAGAAAGAAGGAAAAAATCGCACTTTGGCCAGGACGGTTCGGGCGCTGCAATGCTTCTACCTGCACCAAATACGTAATGAGGAATGAGAGTCGGAAGCAGCATGTGGGCGGCTGCAATGCTTAAGCGCCCGTGCCGGCGCCGAGGCGGCAATTGAGCGGAAGAAATGATGGCGCCCGCAGCCGCTTTGCGAGAGTTAGCGAAGCGTCTTGTGGCGCCAGTGGCCGCCGGGGGAAAACCTATGTTCACCTACCCTTCGGACTTTTGTGTACTATAAATACCATCATTGGGGCTTGAAATGAGGGCATCTTGGAACCCTTGGGAAGGCAATAAAAACAGCTACAAGACAAGGAAGAAGAATTTGAGCATTTTGAGAAGAATTTGGAGAAAGAAGATTGGAGGCTTCTATCATCTAGAAATAGAGAAGATCCCTCAACTCTTGTTCTTATTTTGTTGCTTTCTTCATATCTTGTAAGATGTATTGTTGTATTTTCATGGATTCATTTTCTTTAATCATGAGCTAAACTATATAATTCTAGAGGATTGATGTAATCTATGTTTGAACTTATGTTTTGAGATTGTGGTTTGTCAATCTAAATCTATCAATTTATTTGTGCTATTTGGATCTATTGCTTCTAAATTATGTGATCAATAATTTAGATTGTTTGGTGTATTTGATTTGACACTTGAGAGAGGTAATTGAATACATGACCTTGGAATAGCATAACCTAGGATTTCATAGAATTGAGAGATTTGTGAATCCTTTGAAGTCATTTATCAAGATTCATAGCTTTTATTGAGATTTTGATTGGTGATTTTTATAGAGATATTGATTTCCCAATTGAATCTAAAATCATTGGCACTTGAGAAAGGGAATGATTATTGTAGAAATCTTGACTTATAAATTGATAATTGATGATTGATAAACCATATTGACAACATAAGGGATAACTAGATTCATCGTACCTCTAGAATTCAATTAATCATTTGGATAAACTCATTGATATTTTCATAGTCTTAATTTATTTTTAGTATTTTTAGTATAATCAACTCCATCAATTATTGAATTTCTAAATAAAGTTAGACTACTATAATATAGTACTTAGTGATAATTTGATAATTATTCCCTGTGGATTCGACAACCTTACTTCTCTATATTAAAACTTGACACCGTAGACTTGCGGTTAGAAAAATCTCTAACACCCACCAAGCAAGACACTACAGCTCAAAAGTGATATCACCCAGTTCAGGCAGTTTGACTCTAAGCCTTTGTATGAGGCCTGGGAGAGATTCCGGGATTTGTTGAGGAGGTGCCTGCAGCATGGATTTCCTAAAGATCAACAACTCTGCTTCTTTTACAATGGGTTGATGGGGCAGACTAGATCGTTTGTGGATGCTGCAGCAGGGGGTGCCCTACTTGCGAGGTTTCCAGAGGATGCATTCAACTTGTTGGAGGAGATGGCCATGAATAGCTATCAATGGCCCTCCGAGAGGACTAATGTGAAAAGGGTAGCCGGAGTTTTTAATTCAGACCCAATTAAAGAGTTGACAGCCCAGATGGCCGTATTGACAAACCAATTGAGTGTTTTGATAAAGGCAAATGAGGGAAACGCGGGTGCAAGTAATGAGGGAGTTCCTCTAGATCTGATAGAGGAAGTAAATTATGTTAATAACCGGAATTTCAACAATTTTTGGAACAATTAGAATCCCACTCATTACCATCCGGGTTTGAGGAACCACGAGAACTTCTCCTACGCGAACACGAAGAATATGATGCAACCACCACCGGGGTTAATGTGACAAATGGTGTCATTACTGCGGAGCCAAAGCCATCTTTAGAGGACATTCTCGCCTCATTCATGAGTGAGACGCGGAACAGATTCAATAAGGATGAGGCGAAGCTGGATAAAATCGAAAACCAGGTCACATAATTGGTGTCCCAAATTAAAAATCTTGAAACCCAAATTGGCCAAATAGCTACGATTATTGGTGGGCAGCATCAGAAGGCCAATATTCGAGCAACACTGAGGTTAATCCGAAGGAACAGTGTAACGCCATTCGTCTGAGGAGTGGTACGGAATACGAGAGGCCGAAAATACCAGAAAAGACTGAACAGACGCAAGGGAGCACGGCCCGTGCGCCACCGCACGGTCAGCCCGTGCGCTCTTTAGGGGCAGCAATTATTACGCCGAGAGACTCGGAAACTGTAGCAAATGGTGTGGTTGAGGCTGAGGAAGGAGTTGAGGACCATGTTATTGAACAAAAAGGGGCTGAGAAGCTTAAATCTTTCTCTAACTCTGATCTTTCAAACTTTTCTATACCACTTTCTTTCCCTCAATGTTTTAAAAAGAAAAAGTTAGACTCCCAATTTGCTAAATTCTTAGACATCTTTAAGAAACTGCATATTAACATACCTTTTGCAGACGCATTGGAGCAGATGCCCAACTATGCGAAGTTTTTGAAGGAAGTGATGTCAAAGAAGAAAAAGTTGGCGAAGTTCGAGACGGTCAACTTGACCGAGGAGTGCAGCGCGATCAATCAGAGGAAATTACCACAGAAGCTCAGAGATCCGGGGAGTTTCACTATCCCTTGTGCTATTGGTGGTGCTGTATTTAATAAAGCACTTTGTGATCTAGGAGCAAGTATTAAATTAATGCCCTTGTTCATTTTCAGGAAACTTGGATTGGGAGAGGTGAAGCCGTCCACGGCCACCTTACAACTAGCAGATAGATCACTCACATATCCAAGGGAATCGTGGAGGATGTGCTCGTGAAAGTCGACAAGTTTATATTCCCAGTGGACTTCTTGGTGCTTGACATGGAGGAAGATCGAGATGTCCCTCTGATACTCGGGCGTACATTCCTAGCGACTGCACGAGCCTTGATCGATGTACAAAAAGGAGAGCTCACATTACGAGTTAATGATGAGCAAGTGATGTTCTTCATCTATAAGGCGGGGAAACATCATGATAAAAGGGAGAGTTGTAAATCATTATCTATCGTTGATTTATGTGCTAATACTTTTAGTCCGAGTCATGGTGTGTGTATTTTAGATCATGTGCAGGACGTAATGAAGTGTGAGAAAGCGAAGCACACAATGAGGGCCAGCAGCTCGGAAGCACGCATGTACTACTGCTCGCACGATGCAAACGAGAAGAACATAGCATGTGACCGACGGACGACTTCGGCGCTCGAGGCATTCAAAGGAGGCTCGAATTTTTGCGAGTTGAACTGGCAAGGAGAAAGACATTAAGAAGTGACTCGCATCACTTTGCTGGAGTCGTGATCGAGTAAAACAGGCGTCAAGCTATAGACGTTAAATTTAGCGCTTGTTGGGAGGCAACCCAACGGTTTGCTGTTTTATTTCTTCCCATGTTTTCTTGGTTTGTTTTCTCTTTTCTAAGTTAGGATTTATTTGCTTTCATAGGTTAAGATTTCTTGCTTTCTTCAAAAAAAAAATGAGCTGAGGTGCGGTACCCAGCACGGGCAGCCCGTGCGGGAACCAACCCAAAGAATGAAATTTACGGAACCCCTCACGGTCAGCCCGTGCGCCACGTCCACGGCCCGTGCGGTGCCCAGGAGTTTGGAATTGAAGGCTCGACCCCTAGCACGGGCCGCCCGTGCTCTAGAGCACGACCCATGCTCTCGTCTGCTGAAACAGACTTAATCGCGCACAGGGTCACTTTTCCTCACAAAACCACTCCCTCTCTCGCGCAGACATACAAAAAAATCGAAGCCCCCTCAAAATTTTTCGAAAATTTCCCTTGGAATTCACTTACATACTCACCTGTAAGTCCAAGCGGCTACGATAATCTAGAGGGGGGTGAATAGATTATCTCCATCTTTTCGATTTTACCCTCCTTTTCGAACCGAATGCTCAAAGACAATAATAAAGGTGCGGAATGTAAACAACACACGACGATTTATAGAGGTTCAACCCACCTAGGGCCTAATCCTCTACCACCCCAGTATATCCGGGATGGATTTCAAAAAGAAAAAAGATTTTATTAATTACCAAAATTAATACAACACCAACTTACAACAACACACCACCTTTGAGATTACCACAATCTCACTTGAAGATTACCACAATCTCCAACGGCACCTTGTGAAGATTACCACAATCTTCAACCTTGAAGAATACCAAATTCTTCAACACCTCAACAAGAAGATTACCACAATCTTCTTACACCTAACACCTAGATCACCCAAGTGTGTTCTTACCACAAGAACACTCACAAGGATATCTTGTGTTGAATGATAACCCAAAAATTCAAGATTACAACTCGATAATGAATTATACAATTAAGTGCAAGTGTAATCAAGAAATAAGCCTAGACCTCAAGGATGTGAAAGTGATAAGCTAGGCAAAATTACAACAAGAATAATAACTATGAAGAACAAATATTTGCTTGAAGTGTATCTTGTTGTATTATATCTCAATTGTTGTATTGGTTGCTCCAGAATTTCCTCTATTTATAGGAGATGATTGATCAAGCATAGGCTCCTCTTGGGGATTGAAAATCTACAGAAAATACAATTAAAATCAAGAATATAGCTGTTAGAAATTAATCCCACAATTTAAGGAAAAGATATCTGCTGTCAAACGGTCAGAATTTGCTGTCAAAAGATAGGGCGACCGGTCGCACAGAAATAGAGTTTGAAATAAACGTATCAACATTTTACACAGGGCGACCGGTCGACGTAGGGTTCGATCGGTCGTCCCCTATGTTGGCCGGTCGCACAAACTTAAAAATCGAAGGGCAGGAGTTCTGTTTCAAAGCCATGCTCCCAGGTACCGGTCGACAGGGGGTTGACCGGTCGACGTCACCGGTCGACGCCCTGGTCGACCTGGTCCTTTTTAAGTTCGTCTCATTTTTTGTTTTAAAATTCATTTTCAGGTACGGGTTGCCCTATACGGCGACCGGTTGACCTCGAGACAGAAGTGTTGTCCAATTTTTGTCGAAAATAAAACTCAAGAAATACTCCGAAAATTTAGTAAAAACATTTTAAACCAATCGGGAGTATTTAGACAACATTTAGAAACCTTGTTTTGAAGTAAAAACTTATAAACATAAAATCATTAAAAGTGTTGTCCAATTTTATCTAAAATAAAACTTGAAGAAATACTCCGGAAAATATTGAAACCATTTGAAATCATTAGGAGTATTTGGACAACAATTAAAAACATTGTTTTGGTGTAAAAATAAAATCATCAAAATTAAGATAAAAATAAGTATCAAACAATCTCCCCATTTTTGATGATTACAAACCAAAACAATTTTTAGAAAAATTAGGAGGACAATTTTAAAAACGATTTTCCGGTAAAAACATCTAACCGTTTAGAAGCAACCAAAATTTCCAAAATACATAAGCAACCAAATAAGGGAGTAAATATATTCAATAATAGGCACAAGCTCCCCCTATCAACAAGCATATTGAAAATAATGTAAAAGCAATTAACCATAAGCTAAAAGCTTAGCTTTTACACATAGTTCAAGAGCTTATAAGCTCCCCCTGTCAACAAAACATCATTAGACAAGTATATAAGTCCATCAAGCAACAATTGGACTAAAAATAATTCACAACTTATGGCTTTTAAGAGCCATAGCTTATAGCTTTTTTCTCGAGCGTTTTATGAGCTAATAAGCTTATAACCTGTTTCTTCCCCTTTGGAATCATCAAAAAGAATGTTAGCACGATAAACACATCATATAATTATATCAAAGTGCGCAACTAAACCGATGTATCGAGCTATTTGAACATTGAAGCTTATAGATCAAATAGGAGGGAAAAAGTCGATCATACGACTTGTAGAGGCTTATGAAAACTCATTTGATTTGCAAAAACATGATCTCTATAAATATATAAGACTTTTGAAAATGAGAGAATCATGTAGGTGATGAATTTTTCATTGAAACATTTTATCGAACACTTGGCGGACGTCAAAAATTGAAAAGGATATATATAGCCCTTGTAAATGTAATCAAGCCAAGTTTTTCATCACCAAAAGCAATTATATAAATATCATCCATCAACAATCATCATGCTCAACACAAATATATAAGAATTGCATCAAGAAATATACATATAAGCCAAGTTCTTAAGGGTTCAACCCAATTGAGAAAAAGGAGTAGAATTCTTACCATTCAATCGGTAAAGACGAGCAATAATGATGATAGACGAGCTACATGAAGTCCAAGATATGCAATGTATGCAAGAAAACACATTTGAAGTGAAATGTGTGTGAAATTTGCAAAGGGGACGAAATAGAGAGGAAAAACCTTAAACTGCCAAAATACAATAACAGAGACGGTTTTAACCAATCTTAAGCTGTGGGCGACCGGTCAGGGCATAGGGAGACCGGTCGAGCTAGTGGGCGGCCGTCGGCCCTCCTGGCACCCACCACCGGTTCTCGTTTTTTTGAAATTCAAATTTGATCCAAAAATCCGATTTTTTGCCCCTAAGTTTTGAAAACGTGCAAAATGCAAACATAGACCTCATTCAATATACATTATGTCATAATCAATCTCTAAATGAGGTAAAATACTCGGCGGTGAGCGATTAAAAAGTCCGCAGGTTATCCTTGAGACGAAATTAAACACATCTCAAGTTTTTGTTAAACATGCAATCCCTTAAAAAAATCGAATCTCAATATGTTTAGTTCGATTATGACGAACCATATTTTGAAAAATTATTATCATCGGACTTGTTATCCCGAAAAATAATAACGTTTTAAGACTTTGGATACAACAAGTCATAAGAAAAAGTGCCTTACAAATATTTGAAAATTTCTTTTAACGGCACTTTAAAGAGATTTGTTGGGATTGTTTTAAGTCGAGTATATAGACATAAGTCATATAGAATGTCGAGTCTAAGGAGTAATAAATGAATAAACATACCTCGAATTCGTTTGTCAATCAACATGCCTACCTCATCCTTTGTCAATTTTCACATTTGTGGCTATATAGGTTGAAATGGTTCTTTCTTCTTCAATGCCTCACTTCTTCTTTTGAGTGTGGAATATAATCACCTTCTTGGCATTGTTGAACTTGAATTCCAATGATCAAATTTGAGCTTCCCTCATCATGATCATCTTAGGTTCACCTTGCATTGACTTGGAAAAATATCTTGCACAAATATTTATTAGTAGCACCAAAAACATAAATTTGCACAAGTAAACAACCTTGCCCTTTTTCAAAACAAGAAGTGTAGTATCAACTTTACCTTTTGTAAAATTATTTTGCAAAAATAACTAAGTGTATCAAACCATATACGGGGTACTTGTATCAACCGTACAAGGTCTTTTTATAAAAATCATTTGGCCTAAAAATTTTAAACTCCGATAGACTTCTATTTGAATAAAACCATTTAGAAAATTGGATTTAACATCCATTTGGTAAAGATTGAAATTTTCTCAAAACAAGAATGGACAAGTAAAGTGCAAATAACTTCTAAATGTGCTATGAGTGCAAATATTACATCAAAATCATTACCTTCTTCTTGACAATATCATTGAGCTACTAACCTTGTCTTGTTTATCAAACTTGTTGCGAAATATCACAAATTTCTGCAAAATCTTAACAAGATATTTTGCACACTAGCATAGTAATATCGAATAGTAGATACACTATTTTAAGCACCACATACTATGCATCATCAAGAGTCTAATAAATCATTCAAGTTCAAATAAGCTTAAGAAAGCTACATAAGGTCTCTTTTGAAATTTGACAATAAGAGAGCACATAGTTGAGACCTCATTTACAAGAATCATATGAACAAGAGGTTTGACATAAGTATCCAAGAATAGTGGCATTTATATGTGCAATAAAATGCATAACTTAGTAGATCAATTGTTTTATCAAAACAAAATATAATCCTTTACAAATCTTGGGTAAAACAAGTTATGTCAAATAATGTCTTTCAAAAAAAAATCAACCCATCCTCTTAATGGCACTAGTATAAAATAAGCACATAATCATATGGCACAAATGTATCGAGTCTATAAGATGAATACCAATGATGAGCGTACCTCGATAGTTTATGTCACTCTTGACATATTATGACGTAGATAGCCATTTGTGAAGATACATGAGTCCTACACAATTTTTAAAACAAGACTAGCACAAAACAATATGATACAAGTGTAGGTTAAAAGTAATAAGATATATCACAAATAAGCTTATGCCATAAAAATCCATAAGAGATAAAAACATATAAGTCTAAGTAAGTCCACAACATGTAAGGTCTCATTTTTCAAAGTATTTTAAAAACACATAAATATATGTAGAAGACCTTATAAATTTTAAAACTCATTTTGCGATTTAAACACAAACAAAAAACATGCAAAAACAAAATGCATATTTAAATAGGGAGATACGGTTTACCAATTTCGCCATTTCCAAGGATTATATCCTTCCCTTTGTTGATAATATTTCCTTCTTGGAAATTCATTTTGGTGGTGTCTTCTTCTTTGATCAAATGAGATGGTCATTTGATGTCTCATTGGCGGTATGAATTTTCTTCGATTGTTATTTCGCCGGGTACCTAATATAACGTTGTTTTGTGGTACCCTCAAGTGCTTGGGTCTTTTGGGATTAGTCTTGAGACTTTTAGGTCTCCACAAATAATTAGAGCTATTTTTAGCCCGACAAGTGTTTACCGTATGACCCTTTTTACCGCAATAAAAACAAGTAATAATTTTAGGAGCATAATGACCAACATTCATAGGGACTTGATTTGTTTTCATATGGTTAACAACACTAGGCTTATGATCAAGTCTTTGTTTTAATTTATTACAACTATGAACATCAACAATATTGGTCATTTTATCGGTACTCGAGTTGGATTTTGATAGATCCTTTTTCATACAATTAATCTCCTCAACAAGAGTACTATTTTCATTTCCAAGGTTTCTAACCTTGTCAAGTGTGGTGGAGTGAGCACATGATAGTGATTCATATGAAGTAAATAAACTATCCTTATCATTTTTCAAAACATTGAATTCCTTTTTCAATTTTTTGTATTTAACAAGCAAGCTTTGGAATTCATTTTGAAGACCATCAAAATCATTTTGCAAATCACTAAAATCATTTTGTATAACAATATCATAGGAAGTAGAGGGTTTAAGACATACCTCATTTTATTCTTCGATGCCCATAAGACAATGTTCAACTTCTTCATAGTTGGAAGTTGTAAGAGGTTTGTTCCTTAGATTTGACATTGTATCCCTTTGAGAAGTAGATGCTTTTGTTTGACTCCTTTCATTTGCATATACTTCATGAATGGCTTCTAATTTTTGCCATACTTCATGAGCTGATCGAATTCCTACAATACGGTCAATTTCCAAATTCGTAAGTGAACAATATAAAATATTGAGAGCTTTACCATTTAAGGAGATGATTTTCTTTTCTTCATCATTGAGCTCCTTGAGAGCTTTGGAGGTGTAAGGTGTGTTTTTCATTGGAATAGATTCTCCATTGATGACGATGTTCCAAATATCGAACCCGCAACCTTGTAAATAGCATTCCATTCTTTCTTTCCAAAATATAAAATTTTTGGAATCAAATAGTGGTGGCTTGGTGGTGGAGGTGCCAGTAAGATGAGCTTCGTTCGTAGCCGACGATCGTTTCTCTTCACTCGCGATTTGAAACGAGTTTGCCAAAGAGTTTGGCTCTGATACCACTTGTAAGTCCAAGCGGCTACGATAATCTAGAGGGGGGGCGAATAGATTATCTCCATCTTTTCGATTTTACCCTCCTTTTCGAACCGAATGCTCAAAGACAATAATAAAGGTGCGGAATGTAAACAACACACGACGATTTATAGAGGTTCAACCCACCTAGGGCCTAATCCTCTACCACCTCAGTATATCCGGGATGGATTTCAAAAAGAAAAAAGATTTTATTAATGACCAAAATTAATACAACACCAACTTACAACAACACCTTGAAGAGCACCACACTCTTCTTCAACACCACCTTTGAGATTACCACAATCTCACTTGAAGATTACCACAATCTCCAACGGCACCTTGTGAAGATTACCACAATCTTCAACCTTGAACAATACCAAATTCTTCAACACCTCAACAAGAATATTACCACAATCTTCTTACACCTAACACCTAGATCACCCAAGTGTGTTCTTACCACAAGAACACTCACAAGGATATCTTGTGTTGAATGATAACCCAAAAATTCAAGATTACAACTCGATAATGGATTATACAATTAAGTGCAAGTGTAATCAAGAAATAATCCTAGACCTCAAGGATGTGAAAGTGATAAGCTAGGCAAAATTACAACAAGAATAATAACTATGAAGAACAAATATTTGCTTGAAGTGTATCTTGTTGTATTGTATCTCAATTGTTGTATTGGTTGCTCCAAAACTTCCTCTATTTATAGGAGATGATTGATCAAGCATAGGCTCCTCTTGGGGATTGAAAATCTACAGGAAAAAACAATTAAAATCAAGAATATGAAATCAATCCCACAATTTAAGGAAAAGATGTCTGTCATCAAACGGTCGAATTTGTCATTCAAAGATAGAGCGGCCGTGGCATCGATTTAAATAGAGTTTGAAATAAACGTATCAACATTTTACACAGGCGACCGGACGTAGGGTTCGACCGGTCGTCCCCTATGTTGGCCACCGCACAAACTTAAAAATCGAAGGGCAGGAGTTCTGTTTCAAAGCCATGCTCTAAGGCACTTCGCCGAGGGGGTCGGCCGGCGACACCCGGTCGGCCAGGTCGACACGACCGTCCTTTTTAAGTCCGTCTCATTTTTTGTTTCAAAATTCATCTTCAGGTATGGGTTGCCCTATACGGCGACCGGTTGACCTCGAGACAGAAATGTTGTCCAATTTTTTGTCGAAAATAAAACTCAAGAAATACTCAGAAAATTTAGTAAAAACATTTTAAACCAATCGGGAGTATTTAGACAACATTTAGGAACCTTGTTTTGAAGTAAAAACTTATAAACATAAAATCATTAAAAGTGTTGTCCAATTTTATCTAAAATAAAACTTGAAGAAATACTCCGGAGAATATTGAAACCATTTGAAATCATTTAGGAGTATTTGGACAACAATTAAAAACATTGTTTTGGTGTAAAAATAAAATCATCGAAATTAAGATAAAAACAAGTATCAAACATCACCCCCACACTACTCACCCACAAATTACACTCTTAAACAAGCTTTGAAGTGAGGATTTGAGTAGAAGAGCACCTAGGGTTTCAACTTTCAACTCTTTTCGAATTTTCGGGATTTAAGGTATGAATTGCACTTTTTATTTCGAATTTCTTGAGGATTGTGGATTAGAGTTACTATATGGTGCATGTTTGATGATTTTGCCATGATTATGATTGAATTCTTCTATTGGGTATTTTATCGAACACCTTGGGGGTTGTTGAATTAGGATGATTGTAGTTGTTTGTTTGATGAATTATACATGAGCTCGATTGTTTAGGTGTTAGTGACTAGGATTCTCTGTAATTACATGGTTATTGGGGTTTGGAAGCTTAATTGTGAATTAAATTGTAGAGATGAGACACGATGCCTTATTTGGATTCTTGTATGTAATTCATCATTTTTTTTAATACTTGGCACGTACGTATTCTCACAATTATTTTGCTAGGTACTCATTCGAACAAATGGCTGAACCACGGAACCTACCAAACCGAGGTAGACGAGGATGGGGGGCCGCCGCCGCACGTGCGCCACCATACCCAGACAGCCCAGAGGCTTACGGACTCACTTTGACAGAGAACGATGAACTGCATAGGTGGAACCGGCTGATCACTCGTCCTTTCACGCCCACACGCTATGCCAACGATGAATGTACCCAAGCTCTTGGGATACATGAGGAGGTTTGGCACATGTTTGAACGAGTGGAATGGACCGCCTTCATGCAAGGGCGGTGGCCAACATTTAAAACACTCGCGCTCGAGTTCCTGAGAACCGTGGAGGTTACGGAGACGCGAGTAAGAAATGAACCTCAGAAAATCCGGTTTAGATTGGGCAACGAATGGAGGCACGTCACTATCGCCGAACTTAACCAGATTTTTGGGGTACCGTCAGACGCCCCATTCCGGACCGCTGCAAATTGTAGCCACTATGATTTCTGGCGATTGTTGACTGAAACCCCCGAAACCGGCCTGATGCAATATGCGGCATGCACATCCAAGGCCTCATCAATCCGAAACCCCATATTCCGCTACATCCAAAAAGTAATGGCCCACTCAGTGTACGCTCGGCACAACAACGGGGGTATACAAACTCGGGATATATATCTACTTTGGTGTATGCTCACCCGCACCCCTTATAATATGGCAGCTTACTTTGTGGAACACGCCGTTTACATTTCTCAGCAGGACGCGGGGAAAATATTAATTGGGAGAATGATAACCCCCATTGCTCAACATTTTGGGGTGGATATGCGCCAAATCGAGCCGATAGAGGACAGTCGAAGCATCAACATGAACTCCCTCCGCACTATGAAGATCATAACTGACGAGGAGAACATCCTCTGTTTTCAACAAAAAGTCGGGTCTATTTTCCCCCTCCCTAATCCGCAGCTCACTGCTGTGGTGGACAATCAAAGTAACTAGCTCATGAACTCTGAGGCACATATCGGGGTCATGGACGGCCTGACTGTAAGAAAAAAGGAAGAGGGTAGCAGGGTTACCCGATGAAGAGGATTTGGTAATGGAGGCAAGGGAGTACGATCGGCAAGAGAGGGGTTTCGAGTAGGGCTTCCAGCAGGGAGGCTTCGAGCAGGGTTTCCCACATGGGCGGCCCGACATTCCAGAAAGCTCCCACCAAGGTGAGGAGCGTGGGGGACAGTATGATCATGATAGACTCTATACTCTTGAGGAGAGCATGCGACAGCATAGGGACGACTTCCAGCATCACCAGGATGAGTTCCGTGCTTTCCGAGCAGAGCAGGAGCAAAGGTACCAAGCCCAGGAGCTGAGGTACCAGGCCCAGGAGCAGCGGGAGTTGGAGATATTGCAGACGATGCATCAGATTCAAATGTGGCATATCTCCCAGGGCCACTTTCCGCCGCCACCCCCACAGTGATCCAGGTCCTTTCCACATTTTTCTTTGAAATTCTACCTTATCTTCTATGCACTATAATTTCATTCAAGTTTAGGGGGAGAGGTAGTAATTTTATTGAAGGGTGTGGCGTTGTTGCATTCATGTAGTTGCATTTAGTACATATAGGTTGCATTGCATTAGATGTTGAATTTTTTGTTTTTAGCATGTTTATTGCTTTAGCACATTTATTGCTTTCTTAGTTGTTAGGGAGTGAGTTGACCGCTATTGTGTGCTTGCTGTGATTTCATGTGTTTGTTGATCTTGGGAATAATTGTTGAACGGTTTATGTTGTTTTGAATTGGGTGTTGAGCGTGAGTTGACCGGGTTGAGAATAATTAATATGGAGCATGTGAATATTGGAATCATGGTTGATATACTTTGAATTATGCACTTACAAGCCTGTGAGCTTTTTGAGCCTTTACTGCTTTCATATTATGCAGTCTTGTTGGTTGATTAAGTGTGTCATTCATGTTGATTTGAATTCTAGAACTTGCTCTGGTATCTCCGTCAAAGTCATATGTTGTATGCAGTTTATGAAAATGATTTTAGGCCATTTTTGTTAAGCCTTTCAAACCTTTTTGCCTACCTTATGATATTTGATTTCCCTAGTTACCCAATTTGAGCCTATTGCCTGATTTTTGATAGCCACATTTCAAGCCTTAAAACTTGACTTGATATATCTGTTACCCTAAGCTTGAGCGTATAACATTGAGTAAAGGGATAGAATAAAGGATTGAATGAAAGGGTATCGAGAAGTTAGAAAATGGTGTATATGTTGGGTGATTGGGAATAAAAGAAAAAAAAGGAGGGAAAGGAAGGATACTCACAAACGAGTCGGAAAAAAAAACCCCGACTGCAAAAGTGAGTTGGCCGTAAATGAACATATAGGCTGGAAATTGTGATGTAAGGCGAAGAAGAATGAATGGTATGAAAAAAAGGGAGAAATAGATAGGTGATAGGAAAAGGTGATTGGGGGTGCATAGTTGATTTGAATAAGAAGAAGTGTTTGAGAAAAACAATGCGCTTACCAATTTATACGCTTGAGTTTGAGTCACTTTATCCATATTTCCCTACCTTAACCAAAGAGCCTTCATTACAACCATAAGCAAAGTCCTTTCTGATTTGTGAATTGCATACAATCGAGTGGCGGAGATGTGAGACGATTTGCAAGCATATGGTAATTCTTCAACATTGATATGACTTGAGCGAATACACGTCCCTCATTATCCTAGTGAGTAGAGTATACATTTTATCCATGAGAGGCGTGATTTGAAGTATTTGCCATGATTTTGATAGACTTGTGCTCCGTGTTAGATATTTCAAACTTGGTTGGTTTGTGCTTGATGTCTATGGATAAACGACATGAATTGTGATGCGGTGTTCTTGAGTTGCTCTTCTTTACCCCATTTGTGTTGTCTTGTTTATAAAGTGTTGACCGGATCACATCCAGCTTTAAGTTTGGGGGTTTGATTGGCATGTATTTTGCATGTATTTTGGGCTTAATTTTGGCTAGAATGTGTTGATATGCATGCATTACATGAGTAAATAGGGCTTTATTCCTGTTTTGTGGAAAAGGATTACGCTTTGCTCGTTATGTAGGAATTTATTGATAATTGTAGCATTTTGGCAATAATTCGGGGCATTGCGATGAAGAACCGCCAATGATTGATATAATATACGAAGTTTGGAGTTGAATCGGGAAGAAGTCAGACGAACTGGGCAAGAAACGACAGAAAACGAGCTGATATCAAGTATAGCAGGTACGCACGGGCAGGGCGTGTGCCCCTAGCACGACCCATGCGCATACTCAAGATCAAGTCTCAAAGTTCGACTACCAGCACGGGCTGGTCGTGCTATATAGCACGGCCGATTCTCCCTTCAGTGGTTTGGACAATTCTGCGACAAGACGGGTCAAGGCGTGCCCTAGCGCACGGCCCATGCGCCTCTGCGGAAAAAAGCAGAGTCTGACTAGTTTTGAACTAGGTTTCGACCCAAACGAAGTACAAATAGAAACGGGATGGCCACAAACAAAAATACGCTGATTTTACCCCTAGAAAGTAGAGAAAAGAGTAGTTTTCCACCGGAGAATTGGAGAGATCGATCAAGACCGCAACCACACCTTCGAGGATTGAAGATAGATCGAGAGATCGTCATCATCCCCGAGTTCACTCACTCTATAGTATTTTTATCATTCAATTAGTAGACATGAACATGGATAATTTGTCTATGAATTATTTGTTTTCTATGTCTAGCTAAACTTCTTGTGATTCTCGGGTTTGGGAGTAGGTTAATGGATACTTTTATTTGATGATTAATGGCAATTGAAGTTAATATTTTCCAACCCTATTCAAGTAGTTTGCTTTAGTTCTTGTTTTATCAAAACGCGTTTGGTTTAACTTGTTTGATGTATTGATTCATAATTCTAACCGATGAGTTTCAATACTAGATCTATGAGTACTTGACATGAATATCTTGCATGATTGAGAAGCCTGTGAATATTCGTGAGGCTTTATAATCTTTTGAATTTTTGGGAGTTGGATATCTCATGTTTTGTAGAGATGCTACCTAGGGACCTTCGCTCGACCTATCTCTTCACAGCACTTACGCTAAATATGGTAATAAGATGTTCTTTCGTAAAGGGATGATCACCCAGAAAACGACTTAGCAGTAGATATTCCAATCAACGCTTTTACATACATCTCGATAGAGAGGGTAAACTACTTTTGTGATCGGTCTATAGGGAAGAATACGTTTAACTTTGGTTTGATTAATTTGGTAATAAAATGGTATATTAACTGAAACCATAACCAGGAATTCATTCATTCATACTTGATCTTTTAATCCACTCTTTGATTTGTTTCTTTTAGGATAAATTTCCGCTTTCGTGTTAATAAAACCAATCCATCTCAAATTCGATAGTCTAGATAAAAAAATAAGGCTATTATAATCCATTAATTAGTACATTAATTTAGTAGTCTCTGTGGATTCGATCTTGCTAACCCTATTCTATAAGCTGCACCGTACACTTGCGGTGAAGCTAAAAATAAGGCGAACAAGTTGATCTCCTAGTTTTAATTTATTTCCTTTACCTCAAAAAAATAAAAATAAAAAGACTGAAACCATATCATATTACGCATAAATGGCCAATTTTAGGGGTAATTTCAAAGAAATAAAGAAACGAAATGAACTTAAGGCTTTGATAATAAACTTACCCGACAATTTTCACATGTCGCGTACCTTCTTCTGGGACTAAGATTATTCCATAATGTATTCTTAGTTGCATTTCTACATATTGGCGATTTTTTCCATGATAAACTCGAAAGTTTATCCCCACATTGCTAGGTGATCATGCACCAAAAAACCAAAGAGAAGTAAGAAATGAGGAGGAAAATCTATTATGATTCAGGTGTAAACTAGTACTAGCTCCTTGGTGGAGTTGCTGATATGACCCTGGAGTATCTAACGTTAAAAAGAAAAAAAAAATCCTTAAAAATGCGACAGCATCTCGGTGGATTACTCCAACACTGGGGTGTCTTAGGTTGCATTTTAAGAAGTGGTAATGGATTAAAATGACCACTTCTATAATGAAAAAATAAAAACTAGCCATCTATTAGAAATAAATATCTTTTAGTTATTTCGTAAAAAAAAAACATTCATATCCTTTTATCATGTTTGTTTGATATTTGGTCTATTTATTTTTCTCTTTTACTTATTTCTCACTCTCTCTCTCTCTCTCTCTCTCTCTCTCTCTATATATATATATATATATATATATCTATATATATATATACTCTCTTTCAAAATTTTTAAAAAAATTCCAGCCAACAATGACGGTAGTCCGTCTACGGGTATCTCAAAAATGGTATGAAGCTCTTTCGATATTTCGTTTATTAGCCGCAACTTTATATAGATATTAAACTTCTCTGTCCAATTTCACGAGGAAGAAAGGACACAAAATATAGAAGTCTAGACACATAAATCGAGTTATGTGTAACTCGATATCGAGTTACGAGCTACAATAACTCGACGCTATAGCAATTCATTGCTACAATGTCGAGCTACAGTATCTCGGTGCTACAGTGTTCAGTTACAGTGACTCGACACTACAACGTCATCCTCCTCATTCACCCCAACCACATTAATGATGCAATAAGGTTTTCAACATCAACAATCTCAACTAAAACATCTAAACCTAAACTAATTCAAAAAAAGATTATATAATTAATCGAATTGAAGTTCGTAGATGTTTTTCCGCTGCTTCAGTCATCAGAGTCGAAGTCATTAATTGATTAATGCTCGTTCAATGATAGTCAATTCTTTCTCTCAAGTTATGTTCACCAAGTTAGAGGGGGTGTGTGTCTTGGTGCCATTATATTGACTCAAGTGCAAATTGAGTTTTTTCACGTAGTCAAATAGCTAAAAAACACGTGTTTCAAGCAAATGGCTAAAAAATATTTTGATATTATGGAAAGTGCTAAAAAACCTAGGCAGTCTTTTAAGAATCTAGTGTAATTTAGATACTGAGTTTGAAGAAAAAAGACAGGTATCTTTTTTTTTACCAAAATCGAAAGATTTATATATCAACCATCATCACCCAAATTACACCTAGGCACACTTGCCTAACAACACCCTACCTTGGAACATGCTCCAAAGGTAGAAAGCCACCAACTCTTGGGGCAAAAACACAAAAACAAAAAGATTAGGGATCAGAACCAAAGAACCAAAATCTTCACAAAGAAGAATGAGAATAGAATCAAGTTTAAACAAAAGGGATTCCATCTGAATAAACAAAACATGCCAAAATCAATAACATAAGGAATGAAAAACGTTTCACCGGGCTAAGCCCCTAAAACATCTTCTTCCCCAAATCATTTGATGAATCAAACTCCAACCATTCCCCTTGAGCGGTACCGCAACCAAGTCAAGATCTCGATATCTGCATTTTAATAAATTGCCAAGCATTCCTAGTTTTCCAAAGCCACCAAAGGAGATAGGTAGAAAGATTAATACGATCAATAAAAGTTGGGTTCCAAGGCAAAGAGCAAAAGAAATCCACCACTCTTTCAAAGTAAGATTTTGATGATAAACTCCATCCCAACAAACCGGAGCAATCTTCCAAACTCTTTGAGCTTTGTCACGATGAAAAAGAATATGCTCAAGAGTCTCCTCCCTCACCACACCAACCACAGGATGATATCCACAGACATCTTTCTCTTTTTCAAGTTAGTCATAACAAAGACATTATGGATGCATTTCCAAAGGAAATGTTTAATTTTAGCCTTAATCTTCAAACTCCACACTTTCTTCCAACATTTTCTTCTTATCTCCCTATCCATACTACCCTCCCCAGGATCAAGATTATGCGATTTATTGGAGCACAAAGCTTGATAAGCCGATGAATCGAAAATTTTTGTTCAAGTAAGCTTCCAAATAAGCTGTCTCTCCTCTGTTTGCCCGTGAAATAGGGACATTAAGAATAGCTTTAATCTCCCGATCCTCAAACACTTTTGTAACAACTCAACATTCCACTCTCTACCCTCATTCTTCAAAGAATTCCCACACCCAAGTAATACCTCCACGATACAACCTTCCCGGCGGAGGAGTTGAAACATGGTGGTTCAAGATCCAAGGATGGTCCCGGACTCTCACACTTTCCCATCCGCAATTTGGAAAGTTAATCCATGTTTCAACACATACCTAGCTTTGAAAAACTCTTCCACATCCAAGAATCATTATTTTTATAGAAACATTCAAAGGACCCCCGCCAGGATAATATCTAGCCCTCGAAATTTGCCCACAAGAGAGTTAGGTTGTATAAGGATCCTCCACAGCTGCTTAGCTAATAGAGCATCATTGAACAACCCAATATCTTGAAACCCCAACCCTCCTTCATCTTTCGGCAAGCACATCTTCCCCCAGGTAACCCAATGCATCTTAGAGCTACCATCATCCCTATTGCCCCACCAAAATCTGGATATTACCTTATACAACTCATTATAAATGCCACAAGGGAGCTTATAGCATGACATAACATAGTTGGGAAGAGCACTAATAATTGATTTAATTAACACTTCCTTACCAGCCAAACTCAGAAAATTAGCCTTCCAGTTCAACACTCTCTTTTTAGCCACATCAACAGCATATTGAAACACTTCCTTCTTAGATCTTCCAATAGTTAATGGCAACCCCAAGTGCTTTATTTTTCTTTGCTCCTTCATTCCATTCAAAACACCACAGATAGTCCTTCTCAGATCTTCAGATGTATTAACACTAAAAAATACTGAGGACTTATCATAATTAATCTTCTGACCAGAAGCCTCACAATAATTATCCAACAAGGATATGAAATTAAAAGCTTGTACAGAATTAGCTTCACAAAAGAGCAGGGCATCATCAGCGAAGAAAAGATGGCTAATAACAGGAGCAGTTTTGGAAATCCTGAGTCCAGAAATCAATTTATTCTTCTTAGCTTGTTCAATGAGATTAGAAAATGCCTCAGAAATAATCAGAAAAAGATAGGGGGATATTGGATCCCCTTGTCTAATCCCTCTTGCTGGACACACAAACCCCCCTGCCTCTCCACTTACCAAAAAAGCAAAAGAAGAGGAACTAATGCAAGCAAGGATCCAAGAGACAAAAATAGGTGAGAATCCCATTTTATTGAGAACAACCTTCACAAAATTCCATTCGACTCTATCATATGCCTTGGCCATATCAAGTTTTATTGCCATAAATTGTTTAGAGCCCTTTCTATGACAATTCAAGAAATGAAAACACTCATGGGCAACAATGACATTATCCAAAATCTGCCTCCCTGGTACAAAAGCAGTTTGAAACTCACTAATACAAGCATGCAGGCAAGGTTTAATTCTATTGGCCAAAATCTTTGAAATAATTTTATACACAGTATTACATAGACTAATAGGCCTAAATTGAGAAATGGAAGTAGGATTTTTAACTTTAGGAATCAAAGAGATAAGAGTAAGGTTCATACTCTTAAGCATTTTAGGAGAAACAAAAAACTTTCTAACTGCTCTACAAACATCAGCATGAACCAAATGCCAATAAGACTGAAAGAAAAAAGGGGTCATACCATCGGGCCCCGGGGCCTTAAAAGGACTGAGAGAGAAAAGAGCCTCTTTAATTTCCAACTCATCCACCTGTCTGGAGATCCACTGATTTTGGCTATGTGAGATTGAACATGGGATACCATCTAACAATGTATTATCAACTGGATCCAAAGATGAAGAGAACAAATTCTTGTAATACCCTTCAATCTCCTTCACCACCTTCTCCCTAGAGTCACACACAACCCCTTCCTCAGAAATAAGCTTCTCAATGCAGTTCATTTTTTGTCTTTGAATAACACAAGCATGAAAGAACTTTGTATTTCTATCCCCTTCTCTAAGCCACTGATTCCTCGATTTTTGTTTCCAAAATATCTCTTCACTGGCATAGGCTTGATTAAGAACTCCTTTCAAAGATTCCCACATTCTCATATCCTTATGGCTTCCTTTACCATTCAACTCCTCCAACTTACTCGAAGTTTCTTCAATAATCTTGGCCGCATTAGATTTCGCATTTTTATTCCAAGCCAGTAACTTGAGTCTACTGTTTCTGATTTTACATTGTAATTGAAACATTGGGGTACCAATAATCCTAGCCTCCCAGGCTTCACAGACCGCCTTCTCAGCACCCTCTTTCTCAACCCATCTTCTATCAAAAGAAAATCTCTTCTTGGATTTATTTTTATCTGGCTCAGATTTTAACACAAGCATAAGATGATCAGAAGAATGCCTCACAATATGCTGCACAATTGTTTTAGGATACTGTAACATCCAGTTAGGGGACCCAAAAGCTCTGTCTAATCTTTCTTCAACAAATCCTTCGCCCTCCCTCAAGTTGGACCAAGTGAACTCATAACCTCGAAAAGGGATTTCCCCCATTTCCATATTCCAAACAAATTCTCTGAACATATTAAAGCTAGACTCACTTCTGACTCTTCCCCCCTTCTTTTCAAATCCCCCAAAAATATCATTAAAGTCCCCAATAATAATCCATTTATTGCCCCATTTATCCTTATTCACCAGCAGGTAGTCAAAATGTTCTCTTCTAGTCTGCAAGTATACACTTGCATATACAAAAATAGCCCAGCCACATTCAGAGGTCCCTTCCAACTCAAACTCAACCTCAATACAAAACGTATTGCAAATCATCTGCTTAATAGAAACTTTTTCAGACCAACACAAAAGAAGACCACCACTCAGCCCAATAGGATCCACACTAGTCCATCTGTCATTAACTCTAATGTTTCTACAGACTGTTGCCACAATTTTTTTTTTTTCGTCTCACTAAAGAACATAAAATCCGGGAGATGGTGTCTCAAACTCTCCTTGATTTGGGAAACTGTAGAGGGTCCTCCCAAACCTCTACAATTCCACACCATAGCAATCATTGAGGGGGTTGGGGCCACTTAAGGTTGGCTTCCTCCACCATTAAATCAGCATTGATTTGATCCCCTTCAATTTTCTGTCTTTTTCCTTCCATACCCCCATCCACAGATTCCATCTCTTCATAAAACTCATCTAGCAAAGATCTATCCCTTTTACTACCCAATGGAGTCTTTTCTTTGCTAACCAGTACCTTAGTAACTCTTTTAGGAATTAATAAGGCCTTTCCTTTTCCTCTGCTCCCAATATTACCAATCCCAGAAATCCTCCCCTGATTAGTCTTATCATTTAAAGCACCAGTAATGTCCCCCAAGGGAATTCTACATTGACTAACTGTTTCAGGGGTAGGAAGTTGGGCATTATTATCGACCTCCATTCGTTCCAGCAGAACTTCATTAATACCTCCCGAATTTATCGTACCACCTTCTTTAAAACTTTCATCTGCTTTCCTTTCTGTCATCTTAAAGCCAACCAAGCTGGGGTCCAACTGAGGCTCAACAAATTTTTGAGTAATAACTCTCTCGTCCTTCTCAACATCCACAAAACTCTTGCTAGTACTAGCAGTCCCCACATTAATTAGAGAGCTACAAGCTTCTTTTTTTTCCACACTCACAGACCCCCTCTTGACACCAAATAGCCCATCCTCTGCCTTGAGCCATTCCCCATATTGCCCCTCATTTAGACAATTATTCTTTAATTCTTCCTTTCTCAACTGGCACCCTCTCTCAACATGACCCACAACCCCACAATAATAGCAAACTCCAATCAGATCCAGTTATCGAGTCATCGATCCAGTTATAAAAATAGTGCTTTTAATATTAATGTGATAGCATTAACTTTTAACAGAAAATAATTATATAAGTACACAAAAAGACATTTACTTTTTCAGTTAATATTTTAAAACTCTATATCCAATCTTTTTTTTTTTTCCGCGAAGCTATATGCCTATATCCAATCTTGAGTATATATATAACTGGATAATGAAAAGAAAGTGTGTTTGAACTGATTTGGATTTTTGTAGAAGTTTAAAAATAAAAAATATTATTTGATTCATTGTGGTTTTTGTATGAACGTTAGTTCTTAGCCGGGTCGATAAGTATATTTTTACTAAGTTTAACCCAAAAAAAAAATGAAATGAAAAAGAAAATAACTAATATTTTGATGACAATTAATAAAATATTTATATTCTTGAATTCTTCAAAACAGTGAAAGATAAATATTTGTGAAGAAATGACAAACTAGCATGTGTATGTTAAATATTACGGAATATAAATACGGGTGATTATGGTGCGGTTTTCCCTTTTTTTTTAAAAAATTAAACCGAATTGTCTTATGCGATTCTCCTAAAATTTAATTTCAAGTCACGGCTTTATTAAGTAAAATCAAAAGTGCAGTTTTAGGCGGTAGCGGGCGGGACGGTTGTGGTGTGGTTTGGGAGTTTTAGTAAACAAAAATATTAAAAGATTGGTAAAATACTATATTTCTTTTAGAATATTAAAAAATGTTCAAAAATATGAAATGTTGAAGATTTTATAAAATAAACAAGATGATTTTACAAATGTCCTTCACCTTGCATTATCTTTTGATCCAACTACATTCAAAACATAATACATTTTAATGTTGTGTTACGTTGAATGCAAAACATAATGTATATTTGTAACATTATAGAAAAAGTCAAAATACATTTCACTTGGAATCTAAAATATAAATCTAAATTTATTATTCACCAAGTTAGTTTTTAATATATCGATTGTCTAATTATTCAACTAAAATGGATGAAATACCTATATTTTAACACAAATTGTATAAGGGCGGTGCCGGTTTTGTGGTATGGTTTTGTTCCAAAACTACAACCAAACCGAAAAAGCAGTGCAATTTTCATTTAATGTTCTAAATCGCGGTCATATAAAAAAATCACTATGTATGGTGTAGTGCGGTGCGGTGCGGGCGGTTCGGGTATTTTTTTAAAAGATATGATCACTCCTCAATATAAATGAGGGTTAATTAGATGATATTCTATATTTCTATTGGGTATCACCCAACTTTCTTTTATTTTTTTTTTATTTCGCAAAAAAATATAACAAATCTAAAGTGAAACACACATCATAATCACAAAGTCATTGGGTGACATACCATTTTGTAAAATCTAATTAACCATGAATGAGTTCAACATGAGAAATGAGAATATACCACTTGCAAATTCCCAATGACGTCACATTGAAAGCCAAACTTCAAAAGATTTAGCCAATAACATCTCTTCAAAAGTCACACTATTATTATATGCTGCAATGACTCAAATTGCAACTTGCGAATTTTGGTATGCCAATAATTGACCCTCCTCCCCGTGCCGTCTTCTCACAGTCTCCGTGCCCGACCTACGGTTCATTTCTCGTATTCTTCCCCAAAACGTGTCACCGTCAAATCGCAATCATTCAGGATTTCATCAACATTTAAATCAAAGAAAAAAGCCCCTATTTTTTTTTTCCTGAATTTTGTGGATTTTGGAATTCGATTTAGGAATGAACAAAAACCACGTGGATTCGTTCGATGAGAATTGCTGGTGTGATTTAATCGATTACAGCAGCCTTTTGGGCGACGTCGCGCCGCCGGACGATCTTTGTTTGAATTCTCAGCCGCAGTTGAAAAAGTGAGTTGTTAATTTCTTTTAATTTAATTTAAATTGATCGAAATAGTTCTTTTGATTAATCATGGTTTCTCGAGATGTATGTAATGTTTCTCCAAGAGGTGGGGATTTCAACTTCTTGTATCTGTTTGGCATTTTATTAAAAAAAGAAAAAAATAAATGTTTCTTCTTTTTTTTTTGAAATCAAATAAATGTTTCTTCTAATCTTTCGTTATGTATCTTTCTTCACCTAGTACGTCAGTGGCAAACGTGAAATTTTGAGCCAATATTGCTATAAAAGGCAACGTTTTTCCGAAATTGAAGGTTCTACTTCTATGTTTATTTTTATATTGAGCCGTCAAAGAATTATGGCGAGCAGGAGATTTTCTATTTCTCTATGTTATTGATTCTTTTTCTTTTTCTTTTCTTTTGAAATGTAGAGTAGTCTCAAAATTTTAAAAAAGAATGGCTCTGATATTTTGGATATTGCAGTGGTGGTGTGACATTGGATGTTTCTCTTAGCGGAACTACATCACAAGTAACTGATTCTGCAGAAAGAGAATGTGCGACTCCGAGAAAGAGGTAAGTAATTAAATACTCTTGAGAACTGCTCATGTTTATGTGTTTTTTTGTTAAGAAGGCTAACCTTATATGTGGGAAGTTCAAGTGAAAAACAAATTTGACGGAGAATGAAAAGCTCACAATTCAGACTTTAATAGAAATGAATCACTTGAGCAGATTTGAAACCTAAGATAAGCTAAAACAAGTACGATCCAGCATATATAACTCCAGCACAAATTACAGAGATTATACCACTCTGCATATTTCTAATTATGCAGGATATTGATTAAGTTGAACTACTTATGTTATGCTTATACAAGCATCCACTTTCCTGGAGGCCGAAATTGGGTTAATAGTTTTTACACAACCAAACATGAACATTAAAATAAGTTTTCATTGCTTGTCCTACACTTCAACCAACTTTTCCAAAAAAATATGATTCTCTGAACTGAAAACAAAGCTTTAGCGCAAAAATAAATAAACATATTAAAAAGAAAAAGAATTGTAATTCTCAACACACATATGGAGCTACTATGGCATCTCGTGTGTGTGCAGATATTAGTCAAGATATGTGTTGAATAAACTAAAGGGTACTTCAATGATTTGCTTTAAAATCTTCTTATTGACAGTCATCGTTTAAGAGTCCAGTTGCTTTAACATTATTTATTTTATGCTTTTATGCTGTTTTTACATGCAGAGTTGAGCTGGTATTTCCTTATAACATATGTTCATAGAAGTAGCGTGAATGGAAAAAGAATGAAGAAGGGAAAAGTAACAATTTAGATTTTTTTTTTCGTTCTCTAATAAATGTTCCTTAACTTTCCAAGTTTTTCTTTAAATTGACTAATCAGTAGCATTCCTAGTTCTACCAAAGGTTTTCAGAAGAAGCTTAGCTGAAGTGAAGAAGTATTTGAGGATGAAAATTATGTGTAAACTTAGTTTCCTTTCATAGAATAGATCAATGATAGAGTCATTTAAGTTTATGAGTAATTGAAGATGAAAATATATTCTCTAATGCTTTATTTCAATTATATAGAACTTAACAGCAAAAAGTTTCTCATTTCCCTTTTCTTTGTCGGCTGTGTTCTACAGGGGACGCAGTAACCCATATGGTAGAATAGGAACAAAAGCATGTCGCGAGAGAATGAGGAGAGAAAAACTGAATGACAGGTGAGAATATCATTAAGATTCTTTGTTGAAATGTTCCCTTCCCACTTCTGTCATTTCCTGTGGGGGCTCCAAAATACTTGCATCTTTGTGCAATTCAAGTGATGAATTTTATGAACACCTAACCAATGCTTTTTTGAAATGGTACTTTGCTAAGGTAGTCCTTCTTTACTTAATTATAGTTTATCAAAAGAAAGTGGAAAATCTGATTGTGCTGTGGACAATTAGAACACGCTAAGTATTATAAACTCAGACACAGTATACATACGAACCATGTTTCCATTGATAGAATAGTTTTTGTCCTTCACGCAGGTTCTCAGAACTGTCTGCTATTTTGGAACCTGGAAGACCTGTGAAAACTGAAAAATCAGCCATACTCGGTGATGCCATCAGAATTCTAAACCAGCTAAAAACTGAATCCCAGGAGTATGCAGAGATGAACAAAAGGCTTTTGGAAGAGATAAATAGTTTGAAGGTTAGACATGACATTGATGCAGCGTTGAGGAATTCTGTAGCTCCTAATTTTTGTTTTGCGGCAGCAAAGTGCATATTAAACAGATTGGTTTTTGGGGCTTCCTTTTCTTTTTTGGGTTTATAGTGTCCATTGTATTATTGGTTTAAAGCTCGTTAGCGTATGAAAGAACCTTTCAGAGCCTTTCTTTGCTTGGAAAGCATGGTTTGAGTTTTTTCATGAATTGCTTACAATTTACCCCAATGACCTTATGATGATGCTACCCGATTTTAATATCTTGCGTCACTTTTTTGAAATTTTTCTGTTTTTAGTTATTTTGGCAATTCTGGTCAAAGCGAATGGTTTTGTTTTTGCAGCATGAAGGGAGAAACAGTTCCACCTGTAATTCGAAAGAACACCCATTTTTCCTAATTTGCGGAGTTCTTTACTGTCTACAAATTTTTATATTTGCTAACGAACTTTTTTTCACCACCATAACAAGGATGAAACAGAGAACTGATGCTTCACTTCATAATGTGCTGGAGCACTCAATCATGACTGTGGTGATCATTTAGGGACAGAAAATAACTATATTGCATATTTTACACACTCGTGCTTGGATATTTCTTATGGTCATTGTAGAAAATGTTGTTATATGGTAATTCTCTGAATTCTTGTTTTCAATTTTCAAAAATCCTGCTCATTCTGGCTATGGAATATATTGTATATAAATAAAGTTGTACTATGAATTCAGCCTTGTCTTCATTTTATGTAAATATGTAAATCTCTCTTTCAATCCTGTCCACTTTTTATTCTAAACAGGCTGAGAAGAATGAGCTTCGTGAAGAGAAACGGATGCTTAAGGCAGATAAAGAAAAGATAGAGCAGCAGTTGAAAACCATGTGCATTCCTCGTACTGGGTTCGTGCCAGCACATCCACCAGTATATCAGGCTGAGGTAAATAAGGTGCCGATGATTCCCAACTATGGGTTTGTCCCAATGTGGCACTATTTGCCACCATCCGCCCGCGATACTTCACAAGATCATGAACTCAGGCCTCCTGCTGCTTGATATTTGCACAAATTGCTATTTCTCATGCAATTGAGAAATGTTCAGCCGTACATGATTGTAAATAACAATTAGATGCCAGTTGTTTAACCTTTATCTATTGTTGTTGTCTTCCATCTCTGCATAGATTGAGTGTTTGGACAAATAGAAAGATTTAAACTTGAAGAGTAAACAAATCAATAATGTTTCAGTCCTTTTCCAATCTCTTCAATGCCGTTGCATGTTTGTATTATTCTCTCTTTATGTTCCATGCGGAACTTTTTCAGTGGTGTTGCTGCTGTCCCAGGTGTATGTTTTCTTTCATTGATGCCTCTACAAAATTGCTGGGAGTTTTTTGCCATCGGAAGAATTTTGTTTTGAGAAGTTTCATCGAATAGAAATATAGCCTGTGTGGAAATGGGCTACTGCTTCCATTTACATCACATTATATTCTGGTCTGTTTATGTAATATTTTTGCATGTTAAGAACAACTTTATCATCATGAGGGGTTGCAGGGATTACTGGAGGAGGTGCTCATTGATTTCAAATGGTATATTCATATGCTTTCAGGAATTGGTGCCATTTATGTGTAAGGATTGAAGAATTTTATTTCAAATGAGGTACATGCTTCCTTTAGTAATATGCATGATAGCGCAGGCTGCACAGTTAGTCATCTACTCAAATTTAAATGCTTCACAAAAATGTTATCAAAGTGATATATTTTCTTGATTTTTTACTTTGTTAAGATGTAAGGTAATTTAGTACTTAAAAATGAAAACAATAGGCAGATTTTGAACCATGTCTGTCTTCAAACTTTTAGCTGTTTCATCTTGTTTTTCACCTTTTGTTTCTCCAGGCATAAATGTTTTATCCTTTTCTATTTCCCGTTTCATCCAAGATGGGTGAGCTCATCATATGTATATGTGTATATATACATATTCTCTGCCCAAAGAAACATCAAGAATGTCTAAAGTTCTCCTTTGAAATTATTTTCTTCTGAAGGGAGTGTCAGTGTTTTTGGGTCTTCAGGCTCTTTCATCTTTATTTGTGCTTCATCATGTTCTTTTCCCCATAAGAGCAAGTAGAGTCCCATAATTACGATAACACCACCTATTATGCTGCAATAACAGGGGTAGGGGATTAGAACTTTGAAATCAATTTTGGTTCACATCACACACACTCACACAAAGCTATGTGAAATGGCCTACCTTCCAACATATAACTTTTCACCAAGGACGAAATATGCTAAAGCTGCCACTAACAATGTTGAAAGGGGATTAAACATTGTCACAAATACTGGTCCTTTGGCTTCTGTGCACCACAGTTGAACAAAGGTAACTATGCCTGATATGACCACTCCCTGTTTCATTACAATATTGAGATTATTTCAAATTTATGTTAATTTGATGCCATTGTTATCGTATTGAATCTTACACCATATAAGGTAGACCAGAGATCAATATTGAAACCGATGGTCCATGCAGCTTGTTTATGTTGCACAATAACTGTGAATACAGCTGATTGTGCTGCTCCAACAAAATTCATCCATGTAGTCAATGAAAGCTGTGCTGGATATCTTTCCAAAGTATATGCCTGCAACATTAACTAATCGGTAAGTTTTCTGTCATTTGTACAAGCTTATGTTTGTTATAGAGGGAAAGCATTGCATTATATGTTGACATGAAGAGAAGCTTGATTCAGTATTGTCTCATTAGCATATAAAGAAAAACAATAAAATTCTAGTTGGATCATTGGTTAGGATTAGGGCTAGAAGACTAATTAGGTATCAAGTTACTATAAATCTGTATCCAGGGACTCAATATTTTGTATTTGGATTACCGTTGAACTGTCTATATAGTCCAATACCAACGTATCTTCTAGCGGTGTTAATCAACTGGTCATTCAGATTTACAAATACACCATTTTATGACCACATATGCAGAATTTCAGAACATATGAAATAGAGAGTACTCTTAAGTAGGTAAGATTTTATAAGAACCTGCATGATGTACCATATAGACCATGTGATGCAGCTTGCAATCGTAAGAAGCGAGCCCTTCAACCAGTTTTTCTGGATAACCGTTGTACTTTCTCTTATATGAATGAGTGCATGCCCTATGTTTTCCAAGGCAGGTCCCTTATACAATGCCATTATCATTACACCAGCCAAGGAAAGCCCGGTTCCTACAATTTTTGCAATCCCACGTGGGCTGCGAACATTTACAATCTCCATTCTGCACATAAATCCATCTTAGTGTAATTCTGGTTTAGCTGCTTGCTATAAACTCATACTTTTCAGATGTATTACCTGAGTAGAACTGCTAGTATAAATGTCAAGGAAGCTATAGTATTGACCATGCAAGCTAGTAATGTTGGAGAAGTGTACTTCAAGCTTATGAAATACATGTTTAGGGTTAAACTCACCCTGCAACCATTAAAACACTGTTATTAGTTTATTTGTCAAGTTTTCTTATGTGCATAATGCCTATGTGATCTTACCCGAGTAGAGACAGGACAAAAATCTCCAGGAATAGAGCCGGTGTTAGTTTTGGCCGAGTTTTTCTGCATCATTTCAAAAGAGAGAGATATCAATGCTTGCAAAAGAAGGAGATAGTTGTATTCTTTCCTAAAGTATATAAGTGCAAAATCGAGTCGGAAGATGGTGGTTTACCTTTCGATGAAATAGGCAAAAGGTAGCATTATTAGACCAGCCACAATATGTCGGTAAGTTACGTATACGGAAGGATTCATTCCATGGTTGAAAGAAGCTTCTGTGATGATATACATGAAAGTATAGCCTATCTGAGCCATTACCATAAGTATGTGTGGCTTGAAATTCAGGTAAAAGCCGCCAATGGAGCCAGGCTTCATGGTTACTGAAATGATGTCTTGCTTTACTGCTCCACAAACTGTATTCCTGGTCCATTTCACTACAGATATAGGAGGAAAAGTACAACAGGTATTGATTCTTGTTGCATATTGTTGGTATCATGTTCCCTTGTGATGGCCTGAGATTTGACTATTATATTTCTCAACATGAGAGTGGAGAAAAGGAATATGCTGTTGCATTTTGGTTCTTTAGATCTTTGGATTGAACAATATGTCTGATTATATCAATTGATAATCTTTAATTCTTCTAGAAGTGGATTATTTGGGTGTCGTTTTAAATGAAGTTATTCCACTGGGACACATCAAGTGAAGTTTATTTAATTTCTATTTTCATTTTTTTTGTATTTTTGTTTGTTGCCCAGAAATAGATTACCAATTCTTCCCTTTGATTTTCTATTATTATAAAAAAAAAATCCTTCATTATTTACCACGTGTATAGCTTTCCTGTTGTTAGGGTAATGAACGGAAGACGAGGTGAATAAATATATTAGTGAAGTTTTTAATTTTCTCATAACCTAATTAACTATCATATTATATTGATCAAAATATCCTTGACAAGATTTTAGACTTATAAAAAACATAATAGTAATAATTGAACATAAAGAGGGGAAAATGTAATGAGACATTGATCCCAAAATACAAGTACTGTACAGAAAAATTTACTGTGCATGGCTGTTTTTTGGCCCTCAAGTTATATTGCATTTTTCAAAAGCAAAATGATATGTTTGAGTACTTCTGGATCGAAATACAAAAAGCAATGGAGCATTGAAGTAATTAGACTTAATTTTTTATATAGAAAATTAAATGTAAAAAACTCTTCGATTTATGCTATTTTCCTCTCATTTTTTTCCCATTCTTTCCCTCGGTTATTTTTCTTTTGAGGTAATTACCACTACCATGGTTTTTTTTTAAAAAGAAATTTGTTGGTCGGGGTTGTTGTGTTGAGGTTGTCAGAGAGAATGGACGCAGAAATTACTACAATGTTGTCATTAACTGTCAAATCTACTTGTTGCTATCAGCTGTCAAATCTACATTGTTGCTGCGTTAGGATCTAAAACCTCTGAGAATATGTTGAGATCTTGTCAAATGCGTGGTCCATGTTTTAATCCTATTTCCTTCTTGTCTTTTTCTCTTTGGTTTACTATATATCTATTGCGCATTGGCTTGAATTTAATGCATATAGCTGAGAAATTGACGTAATGCAAACATGGAAAAGGGCAAAAAGAAACCAGAAAAAAGAAGTAATCCAATCTTCCAAAACAAATAATAATTGGAATAGTTTGGGTTACACATATGGAGGAGCAAATTGTGGCCCACTTATTATTTTTTATTTCTTAAACATTTTAAGATTCTTGGTTCCACTTGTTAGCAAATATATGCTTAAATCATAATCATATACAAGTGCAAGTGGCTTGTAATAATGGATGATTGTGTCATGAAAATGAAAACCCTCCATTAATCCTAAGCATCATGAAGTTGTACCATGAACCCTTTAAGTTCATTGTGAAACAAGAGTTTTGGATGAAAAATTGAATACATATGTACATATACAAATTTATTGCAAAGGCATAAAGTGCATTTTTCAGTTGGTTGGTGAGATCATGTTCCACTTAAAATTTATTGAAACATGAAAATGATCCATTATACTTTCAAATCAAGGAATATGAATAAGATGGCTCACTTTTGTAATTAACAAGCCATCCAAATTCCACTCACCATCATCATGAACTCAGCCTACAAATTCTTTAAATTCTTCATTTTTCTTTCCAATGGAAGCAACTGATAAAGTATGAAATTGCCTCTCTCATAAAAGTACACCAGCTGAAGCATAAGATACCAAAGCAACCATATTTTGGGGGTCCATACTCCATACCCTTAAGAATTTGTTCACTTTAGGGACCTTTTCATTTCCTGCACTATTACATTCTTAACCCATTGGTATTTAAATATATATGTCAATTTGAGGATACAACAGATTTCACAGCTCTTCTTCTCTTGTTTATGAGATCTGCAGAGAATCTAAAACATTTTGATTTTTACCTATATTCTGATACACAGAATATAATCAGGTGATTGATAAGATTGATGTACAATTGAACTTAAAAAAATCTAAAGAATACAACGAGGTGATTCTCGGATTAAAATTTCATATTCCACTTTGTAATCCACTGTATTGAATGAATGATACATGTCCTTACATATTCAATTTGGAGACATGTGTCATCTGAATCCATGATTGAGGGGCCATTTTATCCTTTATTTTTTTTTTTGTTTTCTGAAAAAATCTTCTTGTGTTGGGATCAGGTAGAAAACAAAAATTTGAAGTCTGTTAAAAAATTGTCAATACAAAATCAACATACTTAGTAAGCTAAAACATATTTAGAAATTCAACTATTTCTATCTCTCCTAGTTTTTCCTTCTTTCTATACATTTTCCACTCACTATTTCAAAACTCAGAAACAAACCCCACAAAAGATACAATCTTTGGCATACCTCAACGAGCAATAAACAGGAAAAAAAAAAAAAAAACCCTAACCTGCTGCAAGAAGCCACAACATGATCAAGGAGGAAATAGCTATAGTTATCCAACTTAAGAATGCCAATGCAACTGCCATCTGATATTTTGTACATTCTTCAACAAAACTGCATCCTCCTAAGTCACCAAAATAAAGCACAGTTATGCCGGCTGAGGAAGCTGATGCCGCCAGGGATAATGTTGCTGTCACCTGCCAATTGGTAGATTTCGGAAACAAAAATTTTAGGACACTTGTCGGGATATAGATTCATTATGAATATCAAAAGCTTTCTGGAATCCAAGATGGTATCTAGAAACTAACCCAATCTCCTACTGCAAAGAGACTGACTATTACTGGATTGTGAAGAACCTTTTTTCGTAATAACGCATAGGCATCCATGAAAGCAAGGCCGAAACTCCAGATGACTTGCAAACCCATCGACGCGATTAAGTAGCTGGAAAAATGATAAAATTTGAGGTTACTTATGATCTTTTTGATGGTTGAGCAACAGAAAACGACATGGAAACAGAGGAAATCCTTTGGTTCCCAACATATGTAATTTGAATGTGCGAGAATCAAAGAGGAACTGTCGAATAAATTTAGGGTTCATTTGGATTGATGGATTTGAACTTTTAAGGATTTTAAATCCTTAACAACAAAAAATCGATTGTACTTGTTAGGGTAATCTCATAAATCCATGGATTTCAAATCCTTGAGCTTCTTATCTTAAGCTATTTTTGTGTCATTGTGCTTGGTATTAAAATCCATCTAAAAATGTAGCCATTTGTAATCATTCCCCTCAAATCCAAATCCTTCAATCCAAATGCAACCGATTTACGAATTGACATCATAACCAGAAAGTAGCGAGTAATTTCATCTCTAGAAATTGCAGCACTAAAAAGAATTTAGCATTATTTCGAAAAGTTGTTCCATCCAAAATCACTTAAATGTGGGAGTCCTTCTACATGTTCTTTTGTATTACTATTACAACGGCTTTTATATAAAAAGAATGCAAGAGCAAAGTGATCAAGTAGTAGACTATGATTTTGGGCCAATTTAGACTATACCCTTAATTGGTTTAGATCAAGTAATAAATTGCTTAAATGGGCTTCGCTTTCTCTTCACTAATAAAAGGCTCCCCAATATATTTCAAAGTGAGTGGAAAAATATATTTTTTTCCAACTCATAACATTTGCATATCTATAAATGTTTATAAAAGTTGGGGATTATTTCGAAACCCCTGAGGTTCGAGCTATTTAACAATAGAGCCAGAGATTTTGAAAATTGAAAAGAAAATCCTTGAAGTTTGATTCATTTTCCCTCTTCACAACAAAAAAACATTCCAAGTACACTCAGATATTTCTAGAAATATTACACTACCCCTTTAATTTTAGACATAATCAAACCTGGGGGACTTTTTGTAATTCTGAAACATCTTTGAGCTTTTTCTGTAATTAGCCCAAATCTGATGGGGTCTTTTCTAATTATCACTAAAAGATAAAACCAACCTTCATTATCAGCTAACAATTTTCGCGACGTTTGTCTGGCAAAATCACACACACACACACACACACACACACAGAGAGACAAATAGTCACACATAGAAGTTTGTTTTGCAAGATGTTAACAACATGAACAACAAAGTTAATTAATTTACAATGGAGAAGAGAAGAAATTACCAGAAAGCTGTGTAATTGAAGAATGTTGTGGTGGTTGCCATTGAAGCAATTGAACCAGCTGCAAATAGGCACTGACCCGTTCTTAGAACCAGCCCAGTCCAAGTACCAGGACTCCCAGCAAAATTCTTCATTAAATCTCATTAAAATCTGAAAATTTCAAAAATCGTCATCTATCCTTTATAATAGATATTTAAAACTAAAATGAAAAATAAGAAAGAAAAACGAGAATATTACTTAAGAAGAAGCCATTTTTCTGACCCCAAATAAGAGAAAAGCCCAGAAGTTTGAAAACTAAATCAATGATAAAAAAAAATTGCTTCCAAGTTGCAAGAAAATGATGAAGAGTAAAGCAAGAAGAAGAACACGTGTAAGAAGAAGCAATAGTGCGATTAATTGATATATTTAGTGATATTATTATAGTTGAAGAAGACATCACCAACTCGACAACCAGATTTTAGAATTATTACTTTTTTTCAACCAAACATTAATTGTCAAACAGCTTAAGGAGATCTCTAATGAAGGGGGAATGAGCACTTTATTTAAGTCGTGTTGCGATTGTTGTTTTGTTGTTTTTTTTTTCATTTTTTCGGACAAAGAAAAAAAAGGTTTTTTCGGGGTACAAATATAATAAATATCTAAAATTCAATAGAAATGTAGAGGAGTAAAGTGAAATGTATCCTTAAAACTATACTACTCTAATAATTTACATATATGTACTCAAAAAAAATAATAATAATAACTTACATATATAAATATAGCTACATATACAGAAATATTAATTATACTTAATTAAATAAAATTAAAATATCCCAAAATAATTTCAATGTTCTTATATTTAGTATTCATATTATATTATTAATATATTTGTGCATTTCCCTTCAGAGGTCTACTCAAGCAGTTTCAGAAATTAATTGAACTTTGGTTATCTTATGTAATTTTGCTGCTTATTATTTTTCCTAATAATTTTTAATTGATAAAAATTTATGTCACATAGCCTAATGGGCCAAAATCTGTTAGACGAATCCCAAAAATCAATCCGGTGATTTTTTTTATTAGCAGAGACCAGCATTAGCAGTCCATCTAAAAAGTAATAACACTCCATCTGAAATACATTAGTATGTAGTTCACTTGAAAATATTAGTTTTTATAATATTGATTAGGGATATTGTCATTCCCCCAATTTGCATAACCAAATATAACATAATAACGTCCAATTGGGTACCAAACCATGTATCCAAACTTAAACTCCTCAAGAGCTGTTATCCAAAGTACAAACAACGAAAAACCATAAATACAATAGAAGTCTACGAATTTATAACATAGTTAAAATAGAGATGCGAGTCTCATAACTATTACAAAATAAAATAATTACATGTTCAAATGTTGTTCGATAAGTCCTTCAGAAGGAAATTGCTAGATTGAGTCAATCTTGATTTAGAAACCTGATGTCAGTTTCATCGATCTCAAAATATTATGTCTCTGAAAAGTTTTTATAAAAATTGTGAGGGTCAGCTAAACGAGTCCAGTAGGTTGGGGTAGGAAACACAATATTTGTTTATTGAAAGATGAAGTATTTCCTTTACTTGAGCAAAGTACATGAGGTGCTTAAAAGATATTTAGGGATGCAGGAAAATGGTGCGCTTAAGATTTATTTTCCACAATGATAAAAAAATATAGTGCAATTCAATAATGATATATTGATTTTTGATGCTATTGATGCAATGAACATTATACAACAATTAGTCAAATACAATATATATTTTATTTTTTAAATGATCAATATGTATTCCAATTTTTAAAATAAATAGTGGATATCTCATTATAAAAACAAGGTATAAACAGTTAATCAGTTAGTTCGTCAGCCCAAAACAAGAAACGTAGGATTAGTGTTGATCAAACACTGATCCTACCCGTTCTCCTTATTGCTCCCAATAATATTTGGCCGAAGCCCTGTCACCTTATCCCTTCCTACAGGCTCGACGTCTCTTTAGCTATGAGATTTTACCTAAAGATCGTCATATTCATGAATATACCGTACTACGACCCAGTTCTGTCACCGTCTCCGGCCCAATCAAAAAGTGGGATTAGGCATATGGGTAGTCAATATTTTTGTCAAAGTGGTATTTATATGCGCAAATGCCAAGTTAAGCAGTTACCAGAGTTATCATGCAAGCAAATGTAATTTGAAACCATAAATGATTTAATTTATGTTTTCTTTAATAAACTAAATTACCTTGATGGACTTTGTGAAATGTTGTATATCATGAAATCATGATATTGCCTAATACCGTGAAGTTCATGAAACATCTAATGTCGTGAAATTTATAAAGTACAAGTAAACCTAATTTACTTTAGAAAACTGAAATTTTGCCCATCTTTGACTTAAATGTCATCTTAAAGATGTGCACAATGATGGTGCATGGTGCAAGTCCCGATTGTGTGTTTCCATCTCGTTTTCTCCACAAAATAACATAATCATTTATACACTATTTCTACTTTATTAAAATACAGATTACTTTAATATTTGGATTCCAAAAGATCCAAATTATATCTTATTTCCCAACTTTATCTTTAGCTAATTAATGATTTAGATGGATCCGAGTATATTCATGTAGGTCCCAAGGGGTGTGATTAAGGTTTAGAAGGGGGGTTGAATAAACCTTACCAACTTTTCGATTTTAGTCCTTTTAAAATAATACAGAGTTAATTTCACGGCTAAGTCCTTGAGGGGCACTAAGTTAGTTAACCAAATAGAGTTAGCCACTCAAATGCACTCGATTGAGTTGTTGATAGAATAACTCAGTTGTTTAGTCTAAACCTTAACTTGGCTGTAATGAGATTTTCAGCGGAAGACTTAACACCCTTGAATTTGGTTTAAGTTTGTTTTAACACTTGATTTTAGCACTTTGTAAATTATCAGTTGGATAGCAAATTATCATGATATAAAATGATATGCAGAAATAAAATGCTGAAATGTAAATGACACAATAATTTTTATAGAGGTTCGAAGATGGGGTAATTCTTCTACTCCTCTCTTCTCCAACTCCTGGAGAAATCCACTAAGTATTGATCAGAGTACAAAGTGGTTATCAATCCAGATACAAGTCTTGATCACATAGCCGACTTGATCCTTTGGGACTCGATCCGAGATGTCTTGGTCACACACCAAGCTTCGTCGTCCGACTTTCTTCACAGGGCAAAATTTGCTACTTCACTTGCTCAAGCTTCTTGGATTTGATCACGAAGCCCTCCAATAACTTGAGACTGTTCGACCTTGAACCTTTCTACAATCCTCCTTAGAATGTAGACCCCTTTTGATTCTTCAAAAGTTTCCTCTTCAACATTTGAAGTTATCTTTCCTTCACAAGGTGTTGGATCGATTTCCTTCAAATTTAGGCTTGAGGATTTGCTTGAATAACTTGAGAATATTTTGTAGGTTACAGTTCGAATAATTTCTTGATAGTTCGTGGTTCAGGTTGTCAAGGTTACCTTTTCTCAAAGTGATTCCTCAGCCTTTTATAGTGATCTTTCAAAAATCTGCCCGTTGAAGAGATAGGTTGATTTTCAAAAGTCACTTGTGTTCGTTAGCTTGTCTTGTTGCAGTCCTTGATGTTGACATTTCCTCGTATTAAATGAATGTTCGACTTTTGAGTCGACCTGACAAAGTGCGATTCCCATTGGTTTATTCCTTTTGCACGCTTCTGGGACTGAACACTTTCAGACATGACAACATGGAAGTATTACTTATTTAAGTAAGCTTCTTGACTTCTGTGCAATGGATTCTTTTCAATTGTCTTGACTTGACTGCAGTTCTTCTAACTTCCCAGGTGACTTCGAGTTAGCTTCTAATCAATGGATGACTCATCTGTCACTTCAACTTGAGACTTGGCTTCTTGAGTTGACTTGAGTGACACTTCACACAACTGTATCCCAGCTGATACTCCTTCAGTTGAGTTCTTGACTTCTCCTCCTTGCCATACTCAGTTGTTTCACAGCGGAGTCTTCAATTCAGTCTCCAGTTGACTTCTTGTATATCCAGGCATAGCTGACTTGACCCAGCTAGTACAACCCTATCTATTATAATACAAAGTACAAGGAAAATGGGGTGCCAACTTTCTAGTCTAAGTTTTACAAGGCATTCATCAAAATCTAGTCAATAAATTTCCCAACAATTTTCCCCTTTTTGATGATGCCAAAACTTAAAACATACATACAAAATGTATGCATCAAAGATACATACAGACAATGTAGTAACATAGAATGTATGCGTAGAATCAATCTTTTTATTGATCATAACATTCTTGTTCTTTACACAGCTGTTTACAATGTGTATCTTAGCAAACATAACAGACTATATCTACGCAAATATAGAAATTTAACAATTTTTATTCATCGTACAGAAGACTTACATACATATGTATTTACAACAGTGAAATACATGAAGGGGTGGACATCAACACTTCATCGCCTTCGTTGTCTCCTTCTTTCTTCTTCAGCTCTGTCGTCCTCTGGTTTCTTTCTCTTCTTTTCATCTTCAGCTGCCTTCTTTTTCTCGTATGCGCTCTTTGCAACATCGTCTCTTCACTTTCTTTCTTGCCTTTCTTCCCACAGTTGATCTTGTCTTTTATTTTCTTCTTTGATCCTTTTCACATATTCAACATTCTTCTTAGCCACTTCTCGATTGGCTACTTCATCATATCCAGCCCAGTAGATCCTTCCCTTCTTGCCTGGATCCACATATTCAATGTTTTTGGGTAGAAGTCTGGGTATAAAGCCTCTACCCACCGCCACTTATTCCTCTTCCTCTGGGCGTGTATTGTATTGGAGTCTTCTTCTTAACAGCAGAGTGATCAACAGAGTGACTGCTAGTAGTCTGCTGCTTGTGAGCTTCTTCGCACAACTTCAGTCCTTTCTCCCAGTACAAGTCCCAGGCTTGGGCTATGGACATATCCTTGAAGTATCCCTCGGATTCGAGTGTTTTAAATTCTTCAACAGATCTTGGCTCGTTTCCATCATCTGGAATGGCATTTGTATCTTTTCCTACCAGAATGCCTCCGAATTGTTTTAACATCTCTTCAACACGGGCATCCGTTCTTTTGTCGAAATCCTCCATCTCTGCTTCTACAATTTTCTTCTTATGAGACATGGGCACATCGTCGAGTGATGGAGCCGCGGAGTTACGAAGTTTGTTGATGATGTCACCAGACATGATCTTGCCGAGGGTTTCGCAAGCATTAAGGTCATATCTTTTGACCTTTCCCCCTCAACAACTTTACCCTTCTCCTTCCTCTTCTCAACAGCTGTATCTTTCTTCAACACGGCAGTTGTTTCCTTTTCCTTCTCACCAACCATCCCCTTAAGCATCTTACGGTATTCCTCTTCCCCTTTTTGGCATCATCAAAGGAGAGAGGAACACCGGGAACATACCAACAAGCATGAAGTCCGGTCTGGCGATAGCTGAATTTTGTTTGGAATCGGCCGCGAGTATCTTTGTTCGGAACTCGAGTGGGTGGCTTTGGACTCGGCCGCCACCGGTTTTATTTCGGCCATAAGGAGGTCAACTTGGCATTCATGTTCTCTTCTACGCGCGAGAAGTTCTTTGCGATGAAATTCACGCAGCAATTCCATCTCGGTTTGTATGAGAGGCATGCAATCTCTCCATATAGTCTCCGCATCCTCGCCTTCATACCCGATTGTCGGACTCCATATCGGATGCGGTTGTATAGTGCCTTGAAATATCAAACACCTTTCGAGACGCATGGAATCTGTTGTTGAGACCATTCCTTATTCGACCACGACTCCTCTTAAGTCTGCTTTGTGAGGTGGCGTCTCTGGCCCGGTCGCATGTCGAGAGAGGCTTGTGCCGTTCAATCTTCTCAATCTCTCCACAGATTTTCTTGACGATGTCGCGCATCTCAACCGTTTGACTTAGTCACACCGCCACTCTACATCGAAATTGAAATCAACTCGCACAATCGTATTAGTAGAAATTATAGGGTCTTCTTGGGCGGTGTAGAGCCTCTGCTCTCTTTTGCGCTTTCTTCTTCAAGCACGGCGCTTCTGAGAGAAAGGGAAAACTTTTTCATAGGCATCGTCTTGCACTTGAGATATTGTGCGCGAGGTGGTCTCTGCCGACTCACGGAAGCTCGCGATTAGATTGATGATTCACCGCCTTTGATTGCATTGACCCGACTAGGCCAGTCTCAATCTGTCTTAACAACTTCTTCGGTCTCAAATGGTTTTTCCATTTGAGTTGATGCTTCTCGCCATATCGGTAAGCGTCATCGGAAGATGATGAGACTTGAGGATTTGGCTCATCATCAAAATTGAAAGTTTGTCGAGCGACGAGTTACGGCTTGCTCGTACTTGGTGGAACATCCTCAGGTGAATCTTCTTGAGCATGGGTTGATTGAGCTTCATCTGCGGATCCCGGAATGTTGTATCAAGATCATCCTGGGAGTCATGAAGAGCGCTGATTTCCTCCTCTGAATCAGCAATAATGTTCTGAGGAATGCTATTATCTCCTTAATTTTTACCTAGGGAAGTCTCGACCTCCCTTAGGCCTTCAATACCTCCTGCAATCTCAACTGCAGCAGGGTCTTGTACAATCCCTTCGACAGGCGCAACTGTCTTAGGGTCTTCTGCAATGGCATCCACAGGAGTCTCAACTCCAAGGATTGCACTTTCAGTGCCCAGAGTGTTAACTCCTGGGCCAGATCCATCATGTGCCTCGACTCGGCCATCGGCGTCACTCGACTGCAAAGTTGTTGGCACTTCAGCTGAGACAGTCTCAACTGTCCGAGCTTCGTCAGTGACAACTTGCTGTGTTTTCTTTTCTTGTTCCTTCTCCACTTCGCCTCCTAGATTCATGGTGGAGTCATCTATCCTCCGACCTAGTCAGCTGCGAGAGTGAGTTTCCCCACTCACCGGCTCACTGTTGAGTGACTCATGTGTCATGTGAGTGTTCAGTAGTGGGCGGTGGTAAGACACCTTCAACAGGGGCCGACTCAACTTGGGTGCCCAAATTCCCGGTGTCATCGCCAATTCCTTAGATCCGTCTTACGAGTGAATCAAGTGGTTGTAGCAATAACGGTGGCAATCTCTTTGTACCACTCCTAACGAATCAATCTCCAGCTGTGATTTGGAAGACTCTCCTGGTCCTTCCATCAACTGGTGCTCATGCATCAGCCTGGATTCCCGCATGGCTTGCTGCATATCCAATTTTTCCTTTGCAGCCACCGGATCCACGTACTCATCACTTTCTGAAAGAACATCTATATGCGGATGAGTGTGATCACTAGTTCCAATAAGAGGACATATCTTTGGCTTTCTCGCGCCTCGGTTCTCAATCGCTCTTGCCTATTCGTTTTCCTTCCGAATTTGCAGCATATTAATACAGTTATCCTCATCTAGGGCTTGCAGCACGGTATCAACTTCAAGAAACCTAAAGAGTTCCTCTTCCTCATCAATAAACTCTGGGTGTTCAAACTGCACCCTAGAGTGACTCAGCTTCCATTTCCTCCATGCTCTTAGACGATTTTGGATGTCTGGGTACAATGGGGAGCATATGATTACATCATCATCTTCATCCTCTCCCTGTTGCCCTTCCTTTTCAGGAATGGAGGGTAGCAAACTCTGCTGCTCTTGTTCCTTAGTTATTCTGTCCACAGCTATGTCTTCAATTTGCCTCTACTGATCGACCTCATCAGACTTGGCTGTTTCATCAATAATTTACGACACCGCATTTCTTGGCAGAGCTCGAGAGATCTTTTCGGTGAGTGGCGGACTCACTTTTGTCTTCTCAAGCTCAACGCTTGGTGACTCTTCTTCTCTTTGTCCTTACGAGGGGAATTTCTGGTTCGGATACGACTTCCTCAGATTCCTTGGTGGCGGAGGCCGGTGCATCTTTCTTTGTCTGAGGAGCTGCCTTTCTTGGCTTGGCAGTCCTCTTCTTCTTGATGATTGGAGAAGGTATTTGAGGTTCCTTATCCGCCTCAGGGGAGGGGAGACACTGCGAGGGGCGGGTGACTTTTATAGTAGGGGGCGAGTGCATCTTTCTTCTTCTTCGCGGGGGCAACTATCTTCTTTACAACAGATGGGCGTTTTCTTCTTGGGAGGGGAAGTAACAGCTGTTTCTTCAGGATCAACTGATTTCCCCTCACTGGTATCCACCCTCTTGGCATATGCTCTCTTCTGGGCTCCAAACAAGTTGGCCCGAAACATCTTCTTGTTAACATGGAATGATTTTCCATATCGAAGCGGAATACCCTTCATCTCCATCAAGCGACCGATTACAAGGCCATAGCCTAGAGATCCTCCAAAGGATCCATCGTCCTTGAAGGACTTATTTGCAATATTCTAGCGAGCCTCCTGTAGACGAATTTTGGCCAGTTGATTTTCTTCTCCTCCATGATTGCAGCCCTGACGATCATCTTGGTTTTGGACAGCTGATTAAAGCTTCCAAATTTAATGTCTACACATTTTGCAACGATATCCATAAGCTTATGGTAATCCTCCTTCATCGCTTCTTCTTGTCACCGTAGACAACTTTTCCAAAGACACTCGGGTTTGGCCACTTCCTTCCATGCAAATACCAAATCAACGCGTGCTTCATATATTTCCGGCATGCCCTCCGACGGCAATAAACAATCTCCACAAGGTCCTTTACAGTGATTAGAATGTCCTTGCGGTGGACGGAGGACTTAATCCCTTCGTCCTACACCTCAGCGTTTACGTAGAATTGGGCGACCTCCTATACATATGTCATTTGGTATTCCAGTGTGAGAAAGGATTTCAGCCCGGATTTCTCAATCTTATCAGCTATCTTCTTCACAAGGGTTTCATCGGAACCCAGTTTAATCATCCCTTCGAAATCCACGGTTGATCCGGTGTGGATTTGCTTCGCGAGATTAGTGAAATCATGTACGGGTGCCATTTCAGTGATTTTTATGAACGAAACCTGACGGACTTGCTTTGAAGACTGGTAGGGTTTTGAGAGAAAAGATACTTGCTTTCTTTGCTTTGGAAAGATGAACAGTTTAAGTGAGAGAAAGAAAACTGAACAAAAGAGTATATATGGGTTATGAAATGACGTGTTTTTGGTTTTTGAATTTTGATCAAGATCAACGGCTAAGATTTAGCACGTCTAATTTGTATTGAATTGCTCGCATTTAATGCGGCAACATTTATATCCAATCATATGCTTGTTGTGCAGCTTTTGACTGTACCCGTCATAATTACACTGACGTCATCCTTAAAAACATTCCCGCTCATTAAAAATGACTGCGTTTTTGTCACTTAGCTCATTAATGGCTCCACTTACTCCTTAACTTTATTAGGCTCTTCTTCTTTATTGATACAAAGACTCAAATTTGTCATTAACTCGATCTGGTGACTTTTCGATCTGGTGTTCACTTGGGTCGATTCAAGAAATCGCTCAATTTTCATCTTTTCATTTTTCATCTCTTCTCCTTGAGTCTTTTGAGTGTCAACTCAACTCAATTAACCCTAGCTCATGCTTGAGTTCTTCAAATCTTGATTCACATAATGGCTTTGTGAATATGTCAGGTAACTGTTTATCAGTTGAGATGTATTCCAAAGTGATGTCTTTCTTTTCAACATGATCTCTTATGAAATGATATCTTCAATGTGCTTTGTTCTTGAATGCAACACAGTATTCTGAGTGATTGCAATAGCACTTGTGTTATCACACATAATTGGAATCTCTTTTTCTTCAATTTCATAATCTCTCAGCTGTTGTCTCATCCATAAGACTTGGGCACAACAGCTGCCCGCAGCTATGTACTCTGCTTCATCTGTGGATGTGGCTATTGGGTTTTGCTTCTTGCTAAACCAGGAAACCAACCTGTTTCCAAGCATTTGACATGTATCTGAAGTACTCTTCCTGTCAACTCTACATCCAACATAGTCAGAGTCTGAGTAACCAATTTGCTTGAATCCACCTTCCTTTGGATACCATAAGCCGACTTCCTGGCATCCCTTCAAATATCTTAGGATTCTCTTAGCTGCAGTCATATGGCTTTCTTTTGGTGCAGATTGAAATCTTGCACATACACCTACTGCAAAGGTGATGTGTGACCTGCTTGCTGTTAGATAGAGCAGTGATCCAATAAGTGCTCTGCATCTTGTTTGATCCACAGGCTTGCCATCTGCATCCATGTCCATTTTGACTGATGTATTCATTGGTATTTTTACAGAAGACTTCTCTTCCATACCAAAATTTCTTCATTAAATCCCTGGTGTACTTTGTTTGACTTATGAAGGTTCCATCCTTCAGCTGTTTAACTTGAAGTCCTAAGAAGAATGTCAGCTCTCCCATCATGCTCATCTCAAATTTGCCTTGCATGAGGTTTGAGAATTTATCACACAACTCTTGTTTGTGGATCCAAAAATAATGCCATCCACATATATTTGAACAAGCAGTATACTCTCTCCATCTTGAACTCTGAAGAGTGTTCTGTCCACTTTGCCTTTGGTGAATCCATTATCTGTCAGAAATTGAGATAATGTATCATACCATGCTCTAGGTGCCTGTTTCAATCCATATAGAGCTTTCTTGAGCTTGTACACCTTATCTCCAAGAGTCTTCTGCTCAAAACCTGGGGGTTGCTCAACATAGACTTCTTCTTCTAATAATCCATTTAAGAATGCACTTTTCACATCCATTTGATATACAATGAAGTTCTTGTGAGCAACATAGGCAAGAAACATCCTTATTGCTTCCAATCTTGCAACATGAGCAAATGTTTCATCAAAATCTATTCCTTCTTCTTGGCAATACCCTTTGGCTACCAATCTTGCTTTGTTTCTTATCACAGAACCTTTCTTATTCATTTTTTTTCTGAAAACCCATTTTGTGCCATTAACATTTTGATGGTTTGGTCTTTGCACCAATTCCCATACTTTGTTTCTTTCAAATTGATTCAGCTCCTTGCATGGCTTGAATCCAATGTGTGTCATCCAATGCTTGTGACATATCTTTTGGTTCTATTTGGGAAATAAAACAAGTGAACATTGCTTCTTGTTGAGCTCTGGATCTGGTTCTTACACCATCTCTTACATTTCCAATAACTAGCTCTGGTGGATGGTCTCTCAGCTATCTCACATCAGGTTGGAGTAAATCAGCTGGGTTTAGTCGTCTTGCAGCTGTGTTGTCTTGAGCAGCTCTCTCATTATCACTTAGCTGCAGACTCTCCAACTGTCTTTGAGATTCAGCTATCTCATCTTCATCATGATTAATTGCTCTGGCTTCTGCTTCAACATAAGGACTCTTCTGCATAGTTGGCTGATTCAGCTTATCAGCTAACTCTTCAATACCTTCTCCATTTACATTTGGTTCATCAAAAACCACATGGATAGACTCTTCTGTGACCATAGTCCTCTTGTTCAGCACTCTGTAGGCTTTACTTTCAGCTGAGTATCCCAAGAAGAAACCTTCATCAGCTTTCGCATCAAAAGCCTTTAGATTATCTTTGCCATTGTTGTGAATGAAGCATTTACATCCAAATATTCTAAAATACCCAACATTTGTCTTTCTCCATGTCCATATTTCATAGGGTGTCTTTGTCAGCTCTCTATTGATCATGCATCTATTTTGAGTATAACATGCACATCATCGATGGCTTGACCCAAAAATCTTTTTGGCAATCCAAATTTTCACTAACATGGTTCTTGCAGCTTTCTTGAGAGTTCTGCTTTTTCTTTCTCGCTACTTCATTCTCGCGTGAGTCCTTGTCTGCAGATAATTCATGAGCAATACCATTTTCAACACAATACTGAGTTATTATTCCATTGACAAACTCAGTTCCTCTATCAGATCTTATCTTTATAATGGTTTGACTCTTCTCATTTTGAAATCTTCTCATTAGTTGAGGTAACTTCTGCAAAGTTTCCTTCTTTTTGCACATGAAGATTGTCCATGTATATCTTGAATAATCATCCACCACTACCAAAGTGTATTTCTTTCCACTTATGCTGGCTGGCTCAACTGGACCAAATAAGTCCATATGCAACAGATGCAATATCCTTGTTGAAGATGGACTGGGCTTCTCTTTGAATGATGATTTGATTTGATTTCCCATCTGGCATGCATCACAAACACTTTCCTTCTTGTACACTGAGTCTGGCAGTCCTTCTACAAGATTACTCCTTGCAAGCTTGCTAATTGTCTTGAAATTCAGGTGACTCAGCTTCTTATGCCACAACCAACTTGATTCGGTTGTACTCTTTGCTAGCAGACAAGTGCTTGGTGTGGCAGTCGACCAATCTACCACATATATATGCTTTTGTCTGGATCCTTGCAAAACTACTTCATTTGATTCAGTGTCTTTGATTTGACACACTCCCATATTAAATCCAACATTATAGCCCTTGTCACAGAGTTGGCTAATGCTTAATAAGTTGAAGTTGAGGCCTTCAACGTATGCAACATCTGTGATTTCTAATCCATTTTTCTTGATGGATCCAATGCCTCTTATTTCCCCTGGAGCTTCATTTCCTCCAAATATGACTTTTGCACCTCTAATCTCCATGAATTTTGACAGATTTTTCTTGTGCCCTGTCATGTGTCTGGAACAACCACTATCCATGTACCAGGTTCCTTGGCAATCAGCTGTTCCCTGAACCTGCAATCAAGGAAATCAGTTTTTAGGTACCCATACTTGCCTGGGTCCTGAGGGGTTAGTTCTGTAAGATGATCCAACCAACCTATAGCCAAATGATCTGACTTTAAGAGGTTTCCATCAATCTGTGCCATAATCACAATTCACTTTGGCAAATTGCTTGGAGGCTTTAGGTTCATACAACTGTCTTTTTTGTCTGTATGCCTGTGTGTGTATTTTAGCAATTGCCTTCTTTGAGTAATTGTGATATTTCTGAGTGTAGTGCTTGGGTGCATATGTGTACTGATGATAGCTCTTTTGTCTTTGGAATGACCTTTGCTGAGTTCTAGGCCTTTGCCATTTTGGCATATATTTCATAGGTCTTTGGTGATTTTTCACATTATTCCAATCAACATGGCTTGGGTAATTTCTACCATTCCCATCATGTGTGTTCTTTTGATAGAACTTCTGGGGATTCTGGTAGCTTTGTTTCTTCTTCACAGAGTACTTCATGTCACTCTGCTGGATTTCTTCTCAGCTGTCCTCTCAGCATACTCAACCGGTTGTTTTTCTTTTTCTTTATATCCAAGGCCAATTTGTTTGTGATTGTGCTTTGGAGTGAATGTGGGTGCAACATTTGGTGTCTTGGGTTTTTGAGATGCTTCATTACTTGAAGATCCTTTTTCCAAGATCACTCTGGGAGTTTGACTGTGCACAAAAGAGTTGAATCCTATGTCTGTCTTGTCTCCACACTCTTTTTGGCTCATAATAAGGTCATCCAATGATTTAGATGCCTTTGTGAATGAAGCAATCACATTTTTTAGATCATTTTCCCTGTTTTCTATAGCAGCTATCTCTGCTATTAGTTTAGCATTCTCAGCATTCAGCTCTTTGTTCTCATCAGCTATGTGACTTAGGGTACTCAACTCCTTAGTCAGTTGTGGGTTTTGGCTTTTGAGCTGGTTGTATTCCTCATTCAATAATGTGTGTGAGGATTTAATGTGCTCAAAGTTTTTCATCATTTTGCCTAATGAATCATAAAGATCAGTGGGTGATGAAGTGTGTGTGTCACAATCACTATCACTAGAATCTGAGTGAGATGAGTTAGAGTGTACCTCATCTTCTTGGTCAGGTTGATCTTGTTCTTTAGCCATTAGACAGATCAATGCTTCTTCTTCAGAATCACTCGAGTAGTCAGTTTCACTACTCTCTGAGTCTGCTGCTTCTTTTGACTTAGCTGTCTCAGCAGTCTCTGCAGCCAATATGGCCCTTTTCTTTTCTTGTCTTCTTTCTCTGAAGACTTTTCTTTCTTCTTCATTCCTGTATTTATTGACTACATGATATGGACAGTCAATGGCATAATGTCCTGGTTGTCTGCAATTCCAACACAGGTTTTCAACTTTTTGGTCAGCTCTCTCATTTCTCGTGTTGTCAGCTCTTTGATATTCGACCTTTTGATACTCAACTCTCTTGGGTGGCCTATCTTCCCTTGACTTGGATGGAGCTGAATGTCTTCTGGAGGATTCACCTTTATTTCTTTTGTAGTTCTTGTTGAAGAACTTGTTGAATCTTTTAACCATCGGAGCAATCTCCTCCTGGTCGATGATTTCTTTGGTCTCAGCTCTCTTCCCATCATTGACTATAAGTGCAGCTGTTTTGGGTACATCTGTCTCCTCTTGATCTTTTCTTCTCAGCTCAAATTCATAAGCTTTGAGGTCTGAGAATAGTTCATGATTGGATGTTTTAGATAGGTCCATCGAGTGCCTTAGAGCCATGGTTTTCATTTCCCACTCAGTTGGGAGACTTCTTAGAATCTTCATACACATCTCCTTCTGTGTGTATTCCTTTCCAAGTGCTGAGAGCTCATTTGTAATTTCAGTGAATCTAGCATCCAGCTGATCCATTGTCTCACCTGCAAGCATTTTTTTTTTAAAGTTTTCAAATTTTTGAACAACAACAGATAATTTGTTTTCTTTAATTTGCTCTGATCCTTCGCAAATTAAAGTTAGTTTATCCCAGATTTCTTTTGGTGTTTTGCATGATTTGACTTTATTGAACATTGCTTTGTCCAGAGTCTTGTAGAGAATATCCTTGGCCACATTATCCAAGTTGTATCTCGTTCTGTCATCATTGGTCCATTCAGTTCTTGGTTTTTCAACTAAGGCTGTTCTTGCTTCAACCACAGCTTCCTCTCCTTCATCTGTAGCAACTCTCCTTGAAGTTGTGTTCACTTTCAATATTTGCAGTGGCCCATCCTCTATCACTAGCCACATTTCATCATGTAAAGCAGATAGATGAGCCTGCATACAAATTTTCCAGTCATCAAATTCCTCAATAGTGAACATGGGAATGCGTGTCAAATTTACTTCCATGATAATAACTTTGCTGTTTTTTAAAAAATGGCTTTTTGAAAGAACAAGTGTTAAAAGCTTCTTTGAAAGATTGGAGATCTAGTTCAGTAACAAGTGCGGAAGGCTCAATGAACCAACCGCTCTGATACCACTTGTAGGTCCCAAGGGGTGTGAGTAAGGTTTAGAAGGGGGAGTTGAATAAACCTTACCAACTTTTCGATTTTAGTCCTTTTAAAATAATACGAGTTAATTTCACAAATAAGTCCTTGAGGGACGGCTAAGTTAGTTAACCCACGCCAGAGTTAGCCACTCAACGGACTCGATTGAGCCGTTGATAGAATAACTCGCTTGTTTAGTCTAAACCTTAACTTGTTTTGTAATGAGATTTTCAAATGGAAGACTTAACACCCTTGAATTTGGTTTAAGTTTGTTTTAACACTTGATTTTAGCACTTTGTAAATTATCGGTTGGATAGCAAATTATCAAAGATATAAAATGATATGCGAAAATAAAATGCTTTGAAATGTAAATGACACAATAATTTTTATAGAGGTTCAAGATGGGGTAATTCTTCTACTCCTCTCTTCTCCAACTCCCGGAGAAATCCACTAAGTATTGATCGAGTACAAAGTGGTTATCAATCCGGATCTGAAGTCTTGATCACATAGCCGACTTGATCCTTTGGGACTCGATCTGAGATGTCTTGGTCACACAACCGCTTCTCGTCCGACTCTTCTTCTTCACGGGCGCTTGCCTTGCTACTTCAGCTCACTTGCTCAAGCTTCTTGGATTTGATCACGAAGCCCTCCAATAACTTGAGACTGGTTCGACCTTGAACCTTTCTACAATCCTCCTTAGAATGTAGACCCTTTTGATTCTTCAAAAGTTTCCTCTTCAACATTTGAAGTTGTCTTTCCTTCACAACTTGGTTTTGGATCGATTTCCTTCAAATTTAGGCTTGAGGATTTGCTTGAATAACTTGAGAATATTTTGCGGGTTCTGATTGAATAATTTCTTGATAGTTCGTGTTCAAAGTTGTCAAGGTTACCTTTTCTCAAAGTGATTCCTCGGCCTTTTATAGTGATCTTTCAAAAATCGCCCGTTGAAGAGATAGGTTGATTTTCAAAAGTCACTTGTGTTCGTTAGCTTGTCTTGTTGCAGTCCTTGATGTTGACATTTCCTCGTATTAAATGAATGTTCACTTTTTTCGAGTCGACACAAAGTGCGATGCTTCCCATTGGTTTATTCCTTTTGCACGCTTCGGGATCAACACTTTCGGACATGACAACATGGAAGTATTACTTATTTAAGTAAGCTTCTTGACTTAAATGCAATGGATTCTTTTCAATTGTCTTGACTTGATCATAGCTTCTTCTAACTTCCCAGGTGACTTCGAGTTAGCTTCCAATCAATGGATGACTCATCTGTCACTTCAACTTGAGACTTGGCTTCTTGAGTTGACTTGAGTGACACTTCACACAACTGTATCCCAGCTGATACTCCTTCAGTCGAGTTCTTGACTTCTCCTCCTTGCCATACTCAGTTGTTTCACAGCGGAGTCTTCAATTCAGTCTCCAGTTGACTTCTTGTATATCCAGGTATAGCTGACTTGACTCAGCTCGTACATCCCTATCTATTACAATACAAAATACAAGGAAAATGGGGTGCCAACTTTCTAGTCTAAGTTTTACAAGGCATTTATCAAAATCTAGTCAATAAATTTCCCTACAATTCAGACAATTTAGGATTAAGAATCAATTAGTTGTGATTTATTGCACTAATTAAGTATGAAAAATACACAATGATGAGAATTAATCGGATCATCGTTGCGAGAAAATTTTGAAATTTTGGTTTAGGAATTTTTTTTCTTATAGATTAATTGTAGTATTATTTACTAATAGAGCGATAATTGACTTAGTGATTTCATCGCTTTAGCCGATTATTTAGAACTAAGTGGCTAGGTATTTAGATTTTGGTTATGTTTAGATCAAACTCCATGGAAAAAGATGGAAATAGAATGACTGAACCAGAAACTGAACGCCGGTTAATACCTCGACCTTCGAGCGGAATGGAAAAAGTACTGGAATCCGAGATATGACTTGAAATATACGAAAACTTGGGAGAGACGGAGAAAAATGGGAAGAAAAATGGATCGGGGGGCTTAGGACGCCCCACTCCGCCGGGGAGGGCGCGAAGGGGGCACCCTTGCCCACTCTGGGGAGGCGCCCTGGGGCCCCCTCTACGGCCTATGATGCTCTCATCTCTCTCTCTCTGCTTGACACACTCCATTCATCACTCCCATGGATTATCACATCAACTCTCACCTCACCTCTCACATCAATTTTCAAGAAATTTTCTAAGTCTTCTACAAAGCAAAAAAAAAATCAAAGTTGAAAGGTAGAAAGAGAAAATTTACCTTTGGAAGATATAGTCACAAGCTCTCCTTCCAAGTATTCTTAGGCAAAAGTGGTCAAATATTCTCCAAAGATAATACAAGATATACAACAAGACAAGCCAGATATTTCTACACCGGATTAGCTTTCGCACTGCTCCGGAGCTGGGGGAGCTTATGTTGGGGACAAAAATGGTAATTATATAATTCAACTGATATATGTTTATTTAATATTAATTGCTCAATGTGCTCTTAATAAATAAACCGGCCCAATAGTGTCCGACACTGGCCCATAAGCCGATTCCTCCTACGCGAACTGGCCCATAGGCTAAATTCTCCTACGCAGCCCATGGGGCCCATCTCTTAGGTATAAAAGATCCCTCCTATTATCTGTAAGTTTATTAATTAATAATTCCCTACACATTATTATTCAGTATTCATTTACTGTCTTATTCTCTCGATCACCGTGCAGACTTGAGTGTCTGAGAGGCCTCCCTGGGACAACCCCTGGGGCCCTCTAATATTTGCGCGTGTGTGCAGGCAAGTTCGCGGTCGAAGGATTTTTCAGCTCTTGGAGAAGAAGATTTGTGAAAACTTCCCCATCGGGAAGATGATTGACGTGAAGACTTCCCTTTCGGGAAGAGAATTATGGTCAGCCCAGTTGACTTGGACTGATCTGCCCTAAAAAGCAGTATCAATACTTAATTTTAATCATATATTACATAATTGGGACTCACACTACTACACTACATCCATATAAATTATCATTTCTAAATTAAATATTCAATGTGAGTTCCACTATTATCAATTTTATCCAATTATATATTATTACTTTTCTACCAACATCACTCTTGGGGTCCCTCAACTTATATATTATATATAAAAATATCGGGTGGTGCTATTCACACTCCCAAAAATTAATGAATACACACACCTTCATATAATTTCAAAAATACCATTCACTTAAAAGACTATATTACCCTTACATAAAGAAGTTCTAAATACAACTATATCATTCACCCGCATTCTTCTTCTTCTTGAACAAAGTTGAATTTTTTTCTATAAACCCTAGATTTTTCCAACACCTAAATTATTGCAGATACGGGCAATAAAATATTCATATCCACAAAATAATGTATGTATATTCTTAGTTTATAGCATAAAATATGTTATTTCTTAATTTTTCAAGTTGAAAATATTGTTAGATAGTAGCAGTGTGACACTTGGCATGATCACATACTATGACAAAAAATCATCGTGCCATGATGGCCAAAAATTCATTATCCACCATGCCATCATGCCACATCCAACCATCGTGCCATGTGACATGATGGCCGAAAATTCATCATCCATCGTGCTATCGCGTGTCATCGTGCCGTGGCATGATGGTAGAAAACTCATCGTGACATCGTGCCACCTAGGGCTTGTTGTGCAAGGGTAAAATTGAAATTTATGGGTGGTGTATTTAGTAATTATGTTATATTTTAAAAAGTTGGTAGGGGTGTATTTAGTAAGTGAGTGTATTAATCAATTTTGGGGGTGTGAATAGTGCCACCCAAAAATATCATCTTATCACAATTTCCAATAACAAAATTCAAAACAACATTCTAAACCAACCATATTTTCAAATTTTCACCCAATAGATTCTACATCAATTTTTTTTATAATCAAACATACTTTCACTTTTACACATTTTTCAATAGAAAGTTGAGAATTTATCTCAATGGGATGGAAAATGACTTTTATCGTTGGAATGAAAACTATACAATCTTTTATGTTTTTATCTGAAAAGTATTAGTAGTCCATCTTAAAAGTATTATTACGTAGTTCACTTGAAAATATATATTAATCCTCTAAAAAGTATTAGTTTTTTTCGTAAAAAGTATAAGTATTCCTCGTGAAACGTATTAGTAGTTTTCCTGAAAAAATATTAGTTTTCCCCTGAAAAACAATAGTAGTCCAATTGAAAAGTATTAGTAGGTACTCTAAAAAATATTGATATTTCGTTGGGTCACTGGGTCGCTGGGCTGCAGTGTCCGCGGGTCCGGTAAATCCATTAGGCTGGATCCGTCTAACCATTAGATCGTCTAACAGGAGACTACCTCTTTAGTAAGTCGAAACCGATTGTTTTTTATGGTTGCATTGTAGGTCAAGTGTATCACTAACCCTTTGAAAGAGTATTGATTAGGGTTGGATTCTTAAGTCTTTCAATTTCTTAAAGATTTTCTTCCTCTCCTCCTGCTCCAACCACTCCTCGCAACTTATCAAAAAAATAAAAATTGTCAAACAATTAATAAGTCCAAATCAATTTTTCTTTTTTATTTTCCTTGTTTGGATATGGCTGCAAATACAAAATTAAAACTATATCTATAAATTATAAAACGTATATAATTGAATTCCCAGAATTTAGAGGTCAATGGCGCCAACCAGCGGAAGCATGCGAGGTGACCGTTGTTGCAGATTTCTCAACACAGAAAGTGGAGGTTGTATGGTTCACATAAAATACAATAACGTGTATTGTGCAATTAGGAATGCATTCAAGGTTTAATGCGTCTTTCCTTCTGGGGTAAGGGTAACATGAGCAAATATGAAAGATTATATTTGATTGGATCAGGCCCAAGAAATGATTATATAATAACACATCTTGGGCTTAGATAGGTAGTCCAACAACAACTGGATTGTTTTCCCTGGTCCGAATTCCTTAATCCAAACATTTAAATCGACAGGATTAATTACTTTTCTAATCCAATCCGTAAAGTCTAATTCAGACTTTTAGGTGGTGGTGATTGAATATACGGTAGAATCTCAATAATTTAATATATGGTTAATTAATAATCTCGGTTAATAAAAATTTTGGTCGGTCTCGATTCAAGGGCAACATGCTAATATTTCGTAAAATCTATAAGATAATACATATTCGATAATTTATATAGGCCCCATGCAATATATAAATTAATAACTCTATAATAATATAATATATTTACAATTAATCTATAAATACTTCATAAAATATGACTTAATTGTTATTTGTTACTTGTTGAAATTAATGTCACTTTTTTAGTCTCATCTTTGATATTTGTTAAAAAAAATTAAGTTATTTTTAAATTAATGTACGGGAAACATAAATATTTTTTAAATTATTGAAAGTTTGATATGTATGTAATATATATGAATATAATACAAGTATTAGTCAAAATGGTACATAATTATGCATCAAAAAGTTTGAAAACACACACATTCACAAAGATATGCTCTGTGATTCACTCTTACAAGTATCGTGTGACATGAAAATCCAGAGTTGCTTTCTCCAATAATGTTAGCGTCGTCACAACCTGTAATAATCAAGAGCACGATATTTGTCCATTGAAATGCTAAGGAACTTGGCAACATATTCATCCAATACAACATTTCTGTAGATTGGAGGATTTTCTTCTGAAATCAGCTCTTCAATGGGACCATAAATCATATTCTTATCCCCGTCCACAGGTCCAGAGAAAAAACACGCAACAGAGATTCTTGGCCCGATGTGGCTGGTTGTCGCTCTATGCTCATTGCTTCTGAATTTCCCGTTTGATACCAACTAAGACAAATTAATAGACAAAACATAGCAACTTAGAACAATAACTCAGTCAAATCAGGGTTAATTACAAAAGTACTCTTGATGTTTGAGGTAATTACATAAAACAACAACAACAACAACAAACTAAGCCTTAATCCCACTACGTGGGGTCGGCTATATGGATCATATCGCGCCATCGTTTACGGTCATAAGCCATATTTTCGTTTATGTCTAGGTATAACATGTCATGTTTAATAGCTTCTTTCCAAGTCTTTTTAGGCCTACCTCTCCTCTTTTGATTTGTGTAAGTGATTCTCTACCTTCTAAACGTCGCATGTGCATCTAAAGGTCTCCTATAAACATGTCCAAACCATCTTAATCGTGTTTCTCTAATTTTCTCGTCTATTGGTGCTACTCCCACTTTGTTTCTAATGTGTTCATTTCTTATTCTATCTAATATAGTGTGTCCGCACATCCATCTTAGCATTCTCATCTCTCGCTACCCTCATTTTTTGTTCGTGTTCATATTTAGTCGCCCAACATTCTGCTCCATAAAGCATTGCGGGCCTTATGGCCGTTTTATAAAATTTTCCTTTCAATTTTAATGGTATTTTACGGTCACAAAGGATAGAAGATGCACTCCTCCATTTATTCCAACCCGCTGGATCCTATGTGTGACATCTTTATTGATTTCTCCGTTCTCTTCAATTATAGATCCTAAGTATTTAAAACTCTTTGTTATACTCACTTCATGTCCATCAATTTTAACCTTCGTTTCATTGTTCGCATGTTTTTACTAAAGTGGCATTCCATGTATTCTCATTTTAGCCCTACTTATAGTAAAACCTTTGATTCTAGTGCTTCTCTCCAAACTTCCAATTTTGCATTTACTCCTTCCCTTGTTTCATCAATTAAAACTATATCGTCCGCAAATAACATACATTCGAGGATGGACTTTTGTAAGTGTTTAGTGATTTCATCAATTATTAGGATAAAAAGGTGCGGGCTTAGAGCGGATCCCCGATGCAAACCTATAGTGTTTGGGAATTCACTAGATATTCCTCTGTTGGTGTCCTGATACATGTTGTTATACCATCATACATATCTTTTATGGCATCTATGTAAGCTATTTTTATTCCTCTTTTTTCCAATACGCGCCACATTATATCACGGTTGACTCTATCGTATGCCTTTTCAAGATCAATAAAAACCATATGTAAATCTTGTTTTCTCTCATTATATTGTTCACATAATCGTCTAATTAAGTGTATAGCTTCAATTGTGGATCTTCCTGGCATGAAGCCAAATTGATTATCTAATATACTAGTTTCGTTTCTTATTCTTGCTTCAAATTTTCAAATTATACAGAGTACCACTAAAGTTTGATTCCATTTAATATTTTACCCCTCATCAACCGACATAATGGAATTTGTTGCTTTTATTAAAAGATTGACAAGAAAGATTCAAAATTACCCTCGCAGTATTGTTCACAAAATTTCAAAAAATTATATAACATCAAACACCCTCATCTATATCTTACAAGTATCCCTTAAATAAATAAATTCTATAAATTATTTCACTCTGGTTTTCCATAAACTATAGAAATGGTACAAAAACTCCGGGGTTAATTTCGGCTGTTCATTTCTTCTCTTTTTCTTCGATTTCCTTTTCTTTTTTTTTTTTTCTGGGGAATTTAAGGGTCATATATAAACTTTATACAGTAGCTTTACCACTCTCACACCTCATCGATACTTTTTGTAATTTTCAAACTTAGTTGGACTTTTTTGTAGTTAACTCGTCAAGATATTATGCCATTTAGAAGTAGAAGAAGAAAGCCAGAAGTTATACCTGGAGAAGATCCCCAATATTAATTACTAAACCTCCTGGAATGGGTTGAATGTCAATCCATTGACCTTGATGCAAAACCTGGAGGCCAATGGCAATTTGGTTTTGCTGAAGAATAGTGAGGAATCCAGCATCAGAATGCTTGGTTGTCCCAATAGCCAGTTGTGGTTGAGGGCAAGCTGGATAATAGTGACAGTGAAGGCGGTGCCCATCAGAGCATTTCATGTTTTCCAAGTGATCAGTTTTGAGCCCAAGAGCCTCAGACAATAGTCCCAGCAAAATATTTCCCAAAATTTCAGCATGTTTCGAGTATTCCATAGCCGATTCCCTATGATTTATGACTGAATTAAGTGTACATAAAACATGGAAAAGGATAATCATCTATGCTATTTTGTGTGGATAGTCGATAAAAAAGATTCAGTTATCTTTTAAAATTACAAATACATCTTGACCTTTTTTTTACTTAAAAAATTGCACATCGCGAGGCCTCACGAGGGATATTCGTTAGGTAAATACAAATCTCAATGGAATAGTTATAATTTGAAAGATAACTAGAACTTAATTAATAATTTGAAAGATAACTAGAACATTTTGTAATTAAGTTAAACCTCAAGAGAAGTTTTTGTAATTATTCCTAAAAGATAATTGAATAATAGAAAGTATTCAACATGGATTAATTTCCATAACGAAGTGATGATCATACCTGCAAGAGGCAGGCAACTCCTCTGGATCAGTTGGATGAAGGCCCGAAAACGAAAAACTTAGGGTATCCTTCCAGCTAGCAGTTTTTGATGTAAACAAATCATAACTGCTGTTAAATCTTATTTTTCTCTTGTTATCCCGTGAATAATATTTCTTTTTCTCCGCAACATCCTGCTCGTTGAATTTACGGACGCCATCGATCATCCCATCAAGCACAGTCAGAGGAATTCCATGATTCACCACCTGGAAAAATCCCCATGTTTCTGAGGCAATTCTTACTTGTTCCACAATCGGTTTTCGCCTGCCAGCGTTAATCTGGATATCGCTTAGATCAATCACTGGAACTTGAATTTGAGTCGTGTTTTTGTATGTCAACTCATCTTCAGCAAGTTCCTCAGATGGCCTCACGAATATCTCTGGGATTTTAATCAGTCCAGAATCCATGAGACCTTTGACTCCAGCTTTTGTTTCATCGAAAGCTTTGAGCATTTTCATTCTGTCATCATATTGTTTGTCATCTGCCGATGCCATCAAATCCTAGTTATACTACAAGCTAGCTAATAATCTCTTGTGTGTGTGTGTGTGTGTTTATTTTTCTGTTGGAACTTCAAGTTGAAATAGTAGGTGGCTTCAATTTGTGTGAAGAGACAAACTGCACTGATTCCAAACTATATTACATCGAAATTAAGGTAGCTTTAAATCTGTCTCTGGTGGACGCTTGTCTTCCGTGATGCAATTCTAATGACTTGTATGGTTTAGTCCACTACACATTTTTTTCATTTTTTATACCTTGATGAGATTAAATATTTATCACATGTCTCAATATAGCTCAATTTGATTGACTTTTTTTTTTTGGTTTTTTTATAACCCAACTTTCAGGCTTACGCTTGACTATGCCTGAGAACAACAGCTCCGACCCTCATTGTTGCCACCAAGGTAAACCGCAGGATGTGCACGCACTGGCCTGTATTCTGATGGGGTCTGCTGACGTACAACCAGATCCTCCCAGGAAAAGAGAATAATTATGTTCGACCCTACAATCTAATAATAACAATATTGTAAAAGGCGCTAGGTGCTAGCTAGACAGACTGGGGCCTAGCGCCTAGGCGGAGCCTAGACGAGGTTAGGCGGGACTTGGGCGGGGTTAGGCGGGCCTAATTGGAATAAAAATCGTCGGCGGACAAGGGAGGCCTAGCGCCTAGGCGGGGATTGATGCTTTTCAGTATGAGTTCCCACCAAATCTTCACCAGCTCGCATATGCTACGGGGACCAATTTGATGGAGTAGGGATTTGAACCCCTAACCTTCACCCCACAATTGCTTGTAGTGACATTATGAATAGTATTTTTGTTATTAATAAAGACAAAATTTATTTTCGAAAACTTGTGGTTATTGTATGTATTTTTCTTCAACATCATGAAAATCCCTAGTCTGTTACTATAATCTTAGTGTATCACTGTTATATACAAGATTATTAAAATTGTGGATAAACTAAAATTATGTCTATGATGAAATTAATTAAAATATGAGATCTTTAATTAGCTAAAACATCACTAATGCAACTCAAAAATATTTTGAATGTGATCGTCTTATCTGTACTGTTGATATTGAGACATCTGAATGAGAGCATTTATATATTATTTGATCATTTAGGATTTAGACCGATTTAATTTAAAATTTTCATACAAATTTTGTTGTAAAAATGGAAAGTCAAATTAAATAATTAGATGATCATATATGAATAAATCTTAATCTACTCAGAACTATCAAATGGGTTGGGCCAACTCGATCCAGTTCTGGCCCATTGGACCAAAGGAAAAAATCGTGTAGGGCTGACTTGAAATTCCACCAGGCCACTATTTTTGAAGCCCAGTTCGACCAATGATTCGAAAATACATGTGAAATGCTTCAAATCCATGTGAAATGCATCGGTCCGGCCATGCCAGACCAACTTTTCGGGCCAAATAGATTGGGTGTGATAGTTATCCAACAAATACCCTCTATAGATGATGCAATTTGTAAAAGAGAAACAAATGTTATTGATGTATTTGTAATTTTTAAATAAAACTATGTTTTTTATAGATAGACTAAACTTCAAGGGTATTTTTTGTAATTATCACTATTAAGAATTTTGGAATTCTATATATCATCTAGATACTAATCCAATCTCCTACTGCAAAGAGGCTGACTATTACTGGATTGTGAAGAACCTTTTTCGTAATAATGCATAGGCATCCATGAAAGCAAGGCCGAAACTCCATATGACTTGCAAACCCATCGACGCGATTAAGTAGCTGGAAAAATGATATTATGATGTTTTTGATGGTTGAGCAACAAGGAACGACAGGAAACAGAGGAAATCCTTTGGTTTCCTAACATATGTAATTTGAATGTGCAAGAATCAAAGGAGAACTGTCGAAGATTTGGATCCATGGATTTGAACTTAAGGATTTTAAATCTTTGTGAGCTTGTTTGGGTAATTTCGTTAATCAATATAACCATTTCGGCCCATTATAAAATCACACACCCATTTAATTCTCTCACACCCATGGGTGGTATTAGATAAAACCGAGATTTCCTGTGAAGTGAAATGACTGTACTGTGCACTTGTCGTGCTTCACTGGATGTATTCTGATATTTAGTGGCAAGTTCATTTCTTAATATAATCCTACATAATCATAAATCCAAACAAACTAACCATAATATCCTTATAAAATAAAGTAGTTAGTATCAAATCCCAAACACAAAATTATACACCATTATTATATACAGGGGTGACAATTTCCGTCACGACCCGAACATAACACGATATAAGCGGGTTAGGATCGACCCATTTATTATCCGGGTCATAATCGTGTCGACCCTAATTAACCCGGATAATAAATGAGTCAATTTCGGGTTGACCCGAAATGATCAACTTAACCCGTTTAACTTATTTGAAGAAGAAAATTGTAATTAATTCTACTTTGATATTTGGTGAGCTAATTAATTGTCGTTTCATTGATATTTGCATTATATGTTTGTGTTTTCATTTAAACCTTAATTGTATTTTTTGGTTTAAATGTTAATATATTGTAGGAGTACATCTTATTTGGAGTTTGTTCATGTTCCTTGTAGGTCTACTCTGATAAGCCTATTATCAAGCCAAATTACGATTTGAATATATATTTTGATTGTAATTTGTTATGTTTTTAATATTCTACATATAAATAACCCAAAATTCCCATTTTATCATAATAAATAGCTAGATGGTTTATTCAGGGCTGAAAATATGCAAGTCATTTTGGGTCATTTTGAGTCGTGTTCGGGTTACCCGTGTATTAAACAAGTTGTGTTTGGGTTGACCCATCTGACATGAATAATTAATCAGGTCGTGTTCGGGTTAGCTAAATTTATGTAATATCGTGTCTCAGCATGACCTGCAAATTGAACACGGCTCGAATTACCACTCCTAATTATATAACAATGAACAATGCAATTATACTTGATCCTAAAACTTTGTCCAATCCCATCAGAATAGTTGGCTAGACGCAATCTTATTTTTTCAATCGTATAACATTCTTCTCTTTGGAATGAGTACTAAATTTTTTATTACGGCAAACTTGTACTTATTATTAATTAGTTAAATATGAATGAGAAAAATGATTCTTAATGCACACGAGTATATTATAAACTTTATTGTGAAAACAAAAATAGTAACATATCAATTTGTCACGAGTAAAATATGAATGTAAAAAAAATGTTGGGAGCCGGAATATTACTTATGTGATACTACTTCTTTTTTTATATAAGTTGTATTTTTACTTATTTTGAAATTTTACAAAAATAATTTTAAATACAATTTATATTGATAACTCTTTTTTGTTTCTTCGAGTATAAATCCTCGGAGGAGAGGGGCTGGGATTCGATTTTATATTGATAAGTATGCCATAGCTTAAGGATAACTATTCAAATACAATAATTATATGCATTCATATGATATTCATTAACCATAGCGGTCCCTGGGGCGGTCGTGGCGGTGCTGCCGCACAGGCCCCCTCCTGCGAGGGCCCCCGCCCCCGGGTTTAATTTTTAGTATAATATTTTAAAATAAGCAGATATAGGTGGTAAAGACTGCTAATAAAACCAAAATAGTTGGTCAGCTCAGCGGTGAGCGCAACCCTCCTCCTCTTTGAAGTCGCGCCCTTGAACCTTTGCTGCAGCAAATTAATCTCTGTGTTTTTCCCCAAATTTCAGAAAGATTGAAGAAGCTCATTATTTAGGTGGCGCTATTGACACCCCAAAATTGTTAATCACACATACTTTCTAAGTACACCTCCACCTACTTTTTAAAATATAACATATTTACTAAATACACCCCTCCTACTAATTACGATCATGCCATCGTTCCACTTGGCACGATGACAGAGAAAAGTTTTAACTGCACTGCAATCGTGCCAAGTATCGCACTTTTGTTATTCAACAGTAAATTTCCAGCTGTAAAAATAGAAAAATAACACACTTTTAGATTGCAAATTAAGGATATACTTATATTATTCGACAAAATTAATTTTTTGTTGTTCATATTTGGAACAATGTGAGTGTTTGAAAATCTAGGGTTTACAAAAAAAATCAGCTTTTTACAAGAATGTGAGTGAGTGTGAGGAAGATGAAGTGTATTAGAACTTATTTGTTTAAGTAAGAGTATTATAGTCTTTTAAACTAATGACATTTTTAAAATTATATGAAGGTGGGTGTGATTAACAATTTTTGGGGTGTCAATAACGCCACCCTATAACAAAATAAAAGGGGCCCAAAGCCCATTCAAGCAGCAAAACAACTAGAGTACTGGACAGGGCACGAAAACAATAATAAAAATAGAGAAAACTCTTGCTCGAAACATATTATAAGCACGAAAAATAGAGAAAAAAGAAAAATCAGAGGCAAAAACAAGGGCATAAGAGGCTGACACTCCAAAAAAACTCATCAACAAAAATCCCAAGCAAATATTTTTTTTTGTAAGAATTCTTTATCTTTAATTCTTCTATTTTTCTATTAACATAAATTGTATCAATGTCTATTTAATTTGGCATAGGGTTTGATTATTTTTTCAATGTTCATTCTATTCGACTTAGAGTTTCACTATTTTTCAATGTTTATTCTATTTTACTTAAGTTTATTTTATTGCAAATGTAGAACATGTGTAATGGATGAAATTATTTTTGTAAAATTGGAACGTCGAAATTGAAATATAATGTTTCGATCAATGAAATTATTTTTCGTAACATTGATTAATTAATTTTTTTTTAATTTTTATTTATATTAGTACAAAGAGCCCCATTTCTTTTTCCGCACCGGACCCTTTAAAACATAGGAACAGCCCTGTCATTAACACTAATAAATCTTCTTTTATTACATTTAGATATTAGAAATATTTACTAAAATTTTAAAATAGAGTGTCATGCACGAAGTATCCTATATAAAACAAATATAATGTGCTTATAAAAGAATTTCACTTCAAAAAACGAAATATTACTCTACAATATGTACGGGAAACAAACATATTTATAAATTATTTAAAGCTTGATATTTATGTATAATATATGATTATAATACAAATATTAGTTAAAATGGTACAGAGTTATTCTTCAAAACAAAATATTATATATACTATTAGTCAAAATGGTACATAATTAATGCATCAAAAAATTTGAAAACACGCACATTCACACAGATTTGCTCGTAATTCAGTCTTACAAGTACAATGTGACATGAAAATCCAGAGTTGCTTTCTTCCATTTACATCTTCACAGCTTGTAATAATCAAGAGCACGATAATTATCAAGTCCAGTTGTGAGGAACTTGGCGACATAATCACCTAACACAACATTTCTGTAGATGGGGGGATTTTTTTGCGAAATCAGCTCTTCAATGGGACCATAAATCTTAGTCCCATTAACAGGTCCAGAGAAAAAACAGGCCACAGAAATTCTTGGTCCGATGCGGTTGGCTGTCGCTCTATGCTCATTGCTTCTAAATTTCCCGTTTGATACCAACTACGACAAATTAGAAGACAACCCAGAGTAGCTTAGAACAGACATGAGTCAAATTATGGTTAATTACAAAAGTACCCTTCTTGATGTTGGATTAATTAAAAAAAATCAGCTAAGTTTTCAAAATTACAAAATGTACCACTAATATTTGATTCCGCCTAACATTTTACCATAATCATTAGTTGATCTAATGGATTAGCTAATATCATCAGAAAATTGACTTGAAAATAAAAATATCCCTGAAGTACTGTACTGTTCACAAATTTTTCACAAATTATACAACATAAATCTGGTGACGAAGAAAAATTAATTTTCACCAATCAAGTTTTCCGTAAACTACACAATATGTCAAAAAAGTTTGGGGATAGTGTTGGAAATTTTGGTTTTGATAAAGAGGGTGTCGACCCGACTTTGACTAATTTTTCGGTGGCTAAATATTTAATTCTGGAGGAATTAAATTATATATTATTAATCTACGTTCCGAGTAGATGTTCGTAGTATTTTTTATTTCTCAAAACCGAATTTCGGTTAGTGAGAAATTAATACACGAAGGTAGCCACATAAATTGGCATTATGTAAAGATTATTTAAAGGGAGATGAAAGGCTTATGCCTTATCCCACATGGAATAAAAATCATAGTTTATCCTAGTTTATTTACTAGAAGGTGTTATTTGTTGTATAAACTATAACACAAGTGGATGATCACAAGTGGGCCACACGCGCGCGCGCGCCCGCCCGCCCGGCCCGGCCTCGGCATGGGCCAGGGCACGGGCGGCCCGCCTATTGGGCCCGGGTCCTGGTCCACTAAAGTTTCGCCACTTTCGAAAATGGGCTTGCCCCATTCGAGTGATTGTTGAACTTGTTGGAGCCCAATGAATCCGGACATTGTAGGTGTCCGGATTAGTGATCGTTGGAGTTAGTAACTCCAAATGAAATGACCATCCCGAAAAGAGCCCACTACTTGTTATAGAGTAGTGGGGTGTAACATCCTGGATGTTACAATTGGATTAATCGCCCACTATTTTTTTTTGTTATCTCCTGCAGTGTGTTTGTCTATAAATTCATTTTAGTGCATTGCGAAGTTGTAACACAAAAAATATTCATACACAAAGCCATATTTCGCATTACGCACAAAAAAGGTCCAATCGAATCTTCAACACTTTTTCGTTGAAGGTGCTTCGTTTAGTGGTGCTGCTACTACACGAGAAGACGGCCGTTTTATCTTTGGAGGCAATACGTCAAACCGTGAGCACTAGCCGACGTAATTGTCTTGCGGATAGAGATAGTATCTCGACTCGCTTCTGATTGATTCATTTTGTTTACTTTTGTAATAGAATAGTTCATTTCAAGTTTGTAATTGAGCCATTGTGAAGGCTTTCCCATTGTAACCAATACATTGTAATCAACAGATACTTCTGTCCAACACCTTTTACTTTTCCTTTTTTGTTTCCTTCGATTTCTTTTTCAGGAATTCTGTCCTGGGCATTATCGACTGTATACAAATTGCATTAGCTTTACTGTAGTCCCTCAAAGCTCAGGTACTTTTTGTAATTTTAAAACTTGGTTGATTTTTTTTTTGTAATAACCCCAAACCTCAGTGATACTTTCTGTAACTAACCTGTCACAAAATTATGCCATTTAGAAGCAGAAGAAGAAAGCAAGAAGTTATACCTGGAGAAGATCCCCAATATTAATTACTAAAGCTCCTGGAATGGGTTGAATATCAACCCATTGACCCTGACGCAAAACCTGGAGGCCAGTGGCGATTTGGTTTTGCAGAAGAATAGTGAGGAATCCAGCATCAGAATGTTTGGCAGTACCAATAGCCAGTTGTGGCTCAGGACATGCTGGATAATAGTGACAGTGGAGGCGGTGCCCTTCAGAGCACTCCATATTTTTCAGGTGATCGGTTTTGAGTCCAAGAGCCTCAGACAATAGCCCAAGCAGAATATTTCCCAATATTTCAACATGTTTTGAGTATTCCACAGCAGATTCCCTATGAATAAAGTGTACAGAAAGTGTGAAAAGGACAATCATCTATGCGATTTTGTGTGGGCCAGTCCAGAATTAGGTCAGCACAAAACAAATGTACCGTGTATTCAAACACATTAATTGAGAAGTCTTTAGCATATGGTTTGATCATTTTCTAATTCTATTTGTTGTTTGTATGGTATGGTCTTATGTATCAAACAATTCCATTTGAATACTATATTTCAAATGGTGTTCATTTTATAGTATTTACGATAAATTTATATCAATGACCATATTACTTTATACACTTATATTGTACTAGTGATATTGAAATAAAAGATGTAAAATCTTTTAAAATAAAGGTTCCAACTCGCCAGCCTCCAGGGGCACAGACAAGTTGGTAAGTGGCAAGGTGACAAGAGTACTGTAGTGCTCTGACGTATTGCTACTCGTGCATATCCCTCGATGCCTTCGGGAAAGGTTCCGACTCGCCACTTACAAGCTACAACCCTTAATTATGATAGGTTCTCTTTCTCGTGACATTCATAAATTTCTAAAACACTTCTCTCGTTACTTTTAGATATTAATTAAATGAATTGGAATTAGAAACAGAAATTGGTATTTACAAACACAAAATACATTGTTATTTTTTTTCTTTTCAACACACTCCAAAACCAACTCTTTTACCGAAGTCTAATCAATTTCATGGTAGGTGTAAGACGAGTTAAGCAGACTAGAGGACAAATTATTGAACATGGATTAAATTACATAACGAAGTGAAACGAAATGGTACCTGCAAGAGGCAGGCAATTCGTCGGGATGAGTAGGATCAGGGCCCGAAAACGAAATGGTCAAAGTATCCCTCCAGCTAGCAGTTCTCGAAGTAAACAGATCATAACTGCTGTTAAATCTTACAGTTCTCGTCCGATCCCGCGAATAATACTTCTTTTTCTCCTCAACATCCTGATCGTTGAATTTGCGGATGCCATCGATCATCCCGTCAAGCACAGTCAGAGGAATTCCATGATTCGCCACCTGGAAAAATCCCCATGTTTCCGAGGCGATTCTTACTTGTTCAACAATCTGTTTTCGCCTGTCAGCGTTTTGGATGTCGCTTAGATCAATCACTGGAACTTGAATACGAGTCGTGTTTTTGCATGTCAACTCTTCATTCAGATCCTCAGATGGCCTCACGAATATCTTGGGAACTTTGACCAATCCTGAGTCTATTAGGCCTTTTACTCCAGCATTTGTTTCATCAAAAGCTTTGAGCATTTCCATTCTGTCAACATATTGTTGCTCATCTGCTAAGGCATCAATTCCTCCTGCCATCTCCCCAACTGTTGTGATATCCTACTAATTTGTGTGTGTTTTTTTCAAAAATATGTTTAAGCAATTGGGTGGATTTTATGGAGAAGGTGGCTTGAATTTCTGGGAAGAGACAATCAGCACTGATTCCAAACTATATTATATAGAAGGTGGGCTTGAATTATTTTCTGGTGGGAGGAGCATCTCTTGGCCTGAATTTCCATAATTCCAAACTATTGACTTCGCATTATATTTTTTTATTGTACTTGAGATCAGTATTTATCACATGTCTCAATATATATCTCAATTTGTTTGACTTTGTTGTATTGTTTATGGGTAATCAAAATTATTAGTGAATCAAGATTCAAATCATGATTCATCCACATGACTGATAATAAGATCAGTTACTCACGGAAACATTATAAGAATAAAGAATTAATGGATGCAACAACCAAGAAATCACTCAAGTTCACCTTAATTTATATATTTGTGGATAAGTGATATATGGTTTAATTGAAATTTGGTCCTATAACTATTAAGAGTTGTCAGTATGAGTAATCCACTTAAATTTAAAACAAAATCAAACCTCAAGGGATTTGTGTAATTTTCAAAACCTCTTGGTTTTTTTGAAGGGAAAATTTTTAAAGTACCCACTATGGATAGTGGGTACTTTTTTCTACCCAATAAGATAAAAAACTTATTTTCTACCCAAATTGGCCAAATTACCTCTCCTTTAAGTTGGTATTTTTGAATTTTGAAATTTAAGTCATAATTATACCATTCAAAACCGTATAGGAAACCGTATAAAAACAAAAAACAAATAATAAAGCAAAAGAACATACCCATTTCATATTCGTGCCCCAACAGTCAAAACAAAAGGAAGAAAAAAAAGAAACCCATTTCGTGCCCATCGTCTACAAGAAGAAGAAGAAATACCAACCCCCCTATTCGTGCCCACATCGGTCAAGAAGAAGAAAATACCCATCCCCATTTCGTGCCCAATATCGTGCGAGAAGACAAGAATATGGACTCAGTCGTGCCGTCGACGTCGACCGCCTCCACCTCCGCCGCTGCCGCTTCCGTCGCCGCCTCCGCACCCTCCGCCGCCGCTGCCGTCGCCCCTTCCGAACAGGTAAGCATATCAATCCCGGCCCCTTATGTTGGACAATAGATTTTGGGTTTTAAGTTTTGAACTTTATTTATGTTAGATTCATGGATTTAGGGTTTTAGTGTTCGATTTTGGTGTTTAGGGTTTATCAATTGGTGTATATAACTTGATAATAATGTGAATATGTTGGATAAATTTGTGTGTTGGGTTATTGTTGGATGTTGGTGTAGCAGCTGCCGTGCGGCGCGATTTGATGAAGAAGATGAAGCGGCACGATATATGGTGCATATTGTGCCTGTATCGTGCCGCATATCGTGCCCTAGGTATAATTGGGCATGATATCGTGCCCTAGTTTAATTTGGGCACGATATCGTGCCCTAGGTATATTTGCACGATATCGTGCCCTAGGTATAATTGGGCACGATATCGTGCCCTAGTTTAATTTGGGCACGATATCGTGCCCTAGGTATATTTGCACGATATCGTGCCCTAGGTATATTTGGGCACGATATCGTGCCCTAGTTTTGTTTGTTTATTTTGTGCCCCATGCTGTTTATTCCATGTATTCTTTGCGTATATCGTGCCTTGATATCCATATCGTCCCACATGCTGTTTTTTTCATAATTATTGTTTTCTTTCAGTTTTTCACTACATTTCTGAAATTTTTCAACAATTCATCTTACTAAATTGAAATTTATTAATTGTTGTAGGTTAGTCCACAGTGGATGAGACCCTCATATCATCGAGAGAGGGCCCAGATCGCAGGTTACGTTCGATTGAATATTATTCAGACCATTACAGATGAGTTGCGGGAGATCGGTGGTAGTTTATATAGTCAGTTTAGACAGTCGGCTTTCGGATATTTTATGGATTTTGGGTATGACGGAGCTAGTTATAATGCGGCACTGCATGCATTGGTTGCGATGGAGGTGCGTGTGCCGGACGCTCCAGAATCGGAGTGTTGGTTCCACATCGGAGAGCAGACTATCAGATTCTCTCGGCTTGATTTTGCTATGATATCGGGATTGCGATTCTCAGGGTCCACATTTGACCCTAACGGTGATTTTGAGGTACCCGAGATTGGTATATATAGACGGTATTGGCCTAGGGGTGATCGGGTTACTGCCTCGCATTTACGCGATTTATTTGATGATGGCACCTTCCGTGACTCACCAGGCGATGCCCTAAAGGTGGCGAAGGTGTTATTTGCCTTTTACATGATAATCTTGTGTTTCGATGGCGCATGACCGCAGCCGATGGGCGCTGGCTATGGTTTTTGATCGAGGCGATGCACGGTGGGAGACTTTCCGCTTGGGGGAAATACTCCTTTCGAGATATTGATGCATTATATTCGGCGGTATTGTATGATGTTCGCCACCTGGCGATATCTAAGGACGCGTTCCACCTCGATATCGGCCACCTTCTTATCATTTTTATGGGGCCACTTATGTCTTGGCTTTGGTACATATATATTTTTTTATTTTATTAATATTTGTACTTAATTTTTTAAATATTTATAAAATCTTATTTTTGACACTTATCAATGTTCTCACAGATTTGGGCATTCGAGGCGATACCTCGCACGGGTAATGCCTGGCGACTCAGTATCCGACACCCGATTGCTTAGGTTCCTTCGTTGGAGGTTTTGAAGACCACCGTTGACATGATGATTTTTCTTTGACACGGTATGTATTAACATTGTTTACTTATTTATTTATTTAATTAATAAATTATTTTTTATTAATTTATTTATATATTTATTTACTGAGGCATTAGTGTGTCATGAGATATTAGATCCGAATAGGAGGAGCTCCGGCAGATATATATGGAGCGAGTCGATGATCCAGTTATTTTGTTAGGTCCTCCTCGGTTCATCCCGAAGGAGAACCGATTTTTAAGCGCTCGTCTTTGGGAGGGCAAAGGGCGGAGGCGAGGACGAGTGCAGATTGGTCGACCCCTAGCCTTTATTGCGGGCGGGCGAGGCTCTTCTTCTAGGGCGAGTCGAGCGGCGGGGATCGGGGAGAGGTAGACCCGATTCAGAGGCCGACACTACTACTCCTACGATTCAGAGGCCGGAGAAGCGACTTAGGACATATGGCCCATCATCCCATCGGGCTGATGATCCTTTAGATGGCCAGGCATGACGATCACGCACCGGGCGGCGGTCTGCACGGGTTGATCCATCATCCATGAGGAGTATGCGTGTTGATCCATCTCGTCCATGAGGAGTATGCGCGCGATGATCCATCAGTCCGTCAGGATACTCGTGTTGATCCATCTGTGAGTTGGCAGACAGATATGATGGCACTGATGCAGGGTGTTATGCAGGAGATTAGGCAGTTCGAGAGACGCATAGAGGAGCGGTTCGCTCGATTGTAGTCACGAGTCGATGATGCCGTTTCTCAGTTAGAGACTGTCATCTCAGAGGAGGGTACACGCTTGGACAGACGCTTAGATCAGGAGATAGGTCGGGTCTCGGACCTTATTCAGGAGGAGATTAGGCGTCTATTCCCATACATTGATCAGTACGATGACTTCGTGCACGACAGTCAGAGATATCTGAGCCAGTCATCGCAGTAGACGCCACCGGCAGTGTCGACTACCCCTCTGGCCATGTCGACTCCTCCTCCTCCTCCGGCATTGTCGACTCGTCCTCCTCATCCTCGAGCAGTGTCGACTCTTCCTCCTCATCCTCGGGCAGTGTCGACTCTTTCTCCTCCTCCTCGGGCAGTGTCGACTCTTTCTCCTTCTCATCCGGCCATGTCGACTTCTCCTACTCCTCCGGCATTGTCGACTTCTCTTCCGCCATTGTCGACTCCTATTATGCCTGTGTTAGCACATTCTCCGCGACCACGAGTGTCAGTCACGATTCCGAGGCCATTGCCGTCTCCTTTTCGAGCGTCCTCTCCGCCTACTCCCTTCATCCAGGTTCGGGATAGGCAGCCATCGCGACATATTCGCAGCCCATTCAGGGATCCTAGGTCTCGCAAGCCAGACCAGATCGATAGGGAGTATGCCTGCTTCTTAGAGTCTAAAGAAGAGTAAGTATTAAATATTTTTGCATTTGTCTTGTCGTCTTAGTATTAACATCTTATATTAGTGCAATGTCTTAATATATGAGGGTCCAATTGCAGGAGGAACGTGGGGGCAAAGGGCCTGATGTTTTTAAGGAAATGGCGGATCCAAAGGTTGAGTTGGAGAATGATGTAAGTTTCTTAAATTTTTGTATTATTTAGTTGGAGAATTGATGAATATTTTATTTATTTCATATATATTAATATCGATTTCTTTCATTTATGTACAACATATAAATGCATATCTATCCATACTACAGTCCGATCCCAGTTTCTTGGGGTTGAGCCTCATGAGCAGCAAAAGGGAGCTTATAGGATTGTATCTACGATATTTTCAGTTAGTTTATTTATTATGTGTCTCGCATTTTACTTTAAACTTAATAAATGATACTTGTTAAATTATAAATATTTTTCAATGTGTAGGATTCCATACGGATTATATGGGATCGTATGCATGCTAAGGATCCTGCTGACACAGTATATGACCCGGCTACCATGGAGGAGATTCCTCCCGGACAGGAGGTGGATGAGTTGGTTAGGGTTGTCCAGCACGGATCTCCAGGATGGAGTAATCCTGGTCCGTGGAGTGCCGTACCGCAAGTATACTTGCATTTATTTATTTTTTTGGCTAGTTTATTCATTTTTTTCATTCAATTTTTTTGATTAATATGATTTTTGAATTTATCAGGTACACATGATCGTGAATTTAGCGGGTTATTTTGTCGTGTGCAGACTGGATCTCCTAAGAACCAGAGTACTCATGTACGACTCTGTACGTGCCCGATACACAAATGATATTTTTGCCAATCGGATAGCCAACACACGTCCACTCCGTCGCATGCTCCCATGTGTGCTCATTAGCGCTGGCTACTACGACGCCTTACGTAAGGAGCCCGTCCGCCGCGAGTGGGACCTTATCACTGTTCCGCCGAAAGATTGTTATGTGCAGAAGGACACCACCAGTTGCGGTGTATTTGCCATACATACCGTCATTAATTGTATCACGAAGAAAATGAATAGGAAGTATGTGCAAGAGTCGATTCCCGAGATAAGGGAGAAGATGGCAAAAATGAATTACCAGTACAGTACAGATAGTAGTACTTTGGAGGTGTAGTACATTTTATTTTTATTTTTATTTTTATTGTATATCTTGTAAATATCTTGAGTTATTTAAATTAAATATTCATTTTGCATGATTTTTCTTAAGCTTAATTTGTTTGTAAGAAACAAGAATTTGACTGAAAGTGAAATCATAATAAAATTTACAAAAATAATTGGAACATTAACTGTAGGTGATAGTGGACGCGGATGATCAATAATTGGAACATTGTTCATATGCATAAAAGGTGCTCCACTAGGCCTTACTGCATGAGTATATAGATTGATGTGCGGTACACCGTATTGTTGAAAACCAAGATGGTGCATGTAGTTGTAACTAGGCCCAATGACTGTTGAAAAATCATTCTGACTAGCCATTAGTTGCATAAAACTTCCACCAACACCTTGTTGACCTTCAACGTTCTCAACTCGATTATGCCTGGATGACTTCCCAATACATTATGCGAACTAGTCTCACCCATCCTTTTTCTTTTTCGGTGTTACAAAAACAACTGGTAACTCGGTGTTCTCAAACGCACTTTCAATGTCATCATCGTTTTTCAACTTTAACTTCCCAAGTTTGTTTCCAGAAATATCTACAATAGCATGCATTACACAATCGTATACGCCTATCAACTTCAACAACACCATAAACCTCATCCAATATTTCACTATAATTCATTTTGCCGGTTTAATACGTACAACTTCTTCTTCTTCACTTTGTTTTTATATTCTAAACCTTCCCAATGACCACCAAATCGAACAACAACATAGCCAGAGTTCATCTACATACAAGAGATATAGAGAAAAAATATTAAAGATATGCAACAATACATAAAAAAAGGGCCTGTTTTGTAGTGTGGCACGATATATCGTGCCCAATTTTAAAATAGGCACGATATCGTGCCTGTTTTGTACTGAGGCACGATATCGTGCCTGATATAGGGCACGATGTATCGTGCATCAGTACAAAACAAGCACGATATCGTGCTCTATATTTTAGGCACGATATATCGTGCACTGTACTTCATAAATGCAGAAAATTTTCCCTTTCACAATACATTTCACATATTTTGCAAATATATTGCTCTTGAACAATTTAAACAAGGTTAAGTAATTAGGAGGAGAAGAACATTACCTTGTTATACGATTTTTTGGTGCGATTTTGGTGATGAAAGACCATAAAAATAACTTCTTGATATTTTGTGAAGAAGAAGAAGAAGAAGAGAGAGAAAAAACGAAGAGCAAAAATAGAAGGAGAGGGTTCACGTATGTATTGGGGGTATTTAATTGCAAGAGAGAGAAATACACATATACCTACTTTAAAGGCTAAAGGCTTGCATTTAAAGCCTCAAGGATATTGTGGTAAAAGAACTCCAAAAGTGGGTAGAAAACTATGTTTTTTATCCTACATATCAAAAAACCTTCTCACTTATCCCAAGTGGGTAATTTGCCCTATTAACTCTTTTTTGAAACTAGTCCAAACCGTTTCCCTCAAAAAAAAAAAAAAAAAACTAGTCCAAACTGTAGGGGCTTTCTGTGATCATCCCTTATCTAAATATATGTTCAACTTTATCGGACCAAAAGATCGCACGCGACCGTGGCCGGTTCAATTTGCGTTTGAGTTACGACTTGGGCTTGTTTGGTTGATTCATTCGGTAATAATATTTTTATACAAAGAAAAAATTAATTAAATTATAATTATTTTCCTTGGCCAAAGTCCAAACACAGGTTGAACCGGTCAAACCGGTTAACATTCAAAACCCTTTTTTATTTATTTTGTTTCTTTATAATATTTTAGTAAAATTAGAGTTTTAAATTTTATTTTTTGCATCATTTATATGATTATTTGAATTTTGAACTATGTTAGATATTGTTTTTTTTTTATTGAAGATTATGTTAGATATTGTTTTAATTGTTTATTTATATATTCTCCATTTAAAAAAATATATTACATAATAACTGATATATTGCATCATTTATATTCACTACAACACAAGTGACATAAGGGAACACCTAAAAAAATATTATATAATAGTCATAAAATATTACTGTAGACAACATGTAGCACTTTTTTATGGTGATGCACTTGCCGATTCTACCCAAAGTCTATGGTCACTTTTAGTTTCCTTAGTGACACTTTTTTTAAGTGTTACATTAATTACTCATCTATTGTAGTACTTTAAAAAAATAATTATAAAATATTACATATGAGTCTATTGGAGCTCTATAATACTTTTTTGTAGCATTTTGAGCATTTTGCCAGGCATTTACCAAGTGATATTTTGCTCCCAAGAAGCATCGAACCCAAGCCCTAAGTTGTTTAGAAGTGGCAATTTGCCAGTGGGCTAAGATGATTCTTATTGCATCTTTTGCTTTGATTTTTATATATACACACCTATATATATATATATATGTTTATATATATTAAAAATTATATTATATACTATATTTATTAAAGTTATATTATACATTATAAATATAAATTTATATCATAGAATGTATATATTAGAAATTATATCATATTTTAAAGAACATAATAAAAATAATAAATAAAAATATCAAATAAATTTATTTTAATTTTTCATTGGTAAAAATAAAACGAAATATAGAAATAAAAATTTAATTTACCGACGGAAAAAATCTATAAGTAATTACCGACGATATCAATTTTCATTGGTAATTCTTTTCTTAAAAAAAAGGTTGCCGACGAAATTAGTTTTCGTCTGTATAATTAAAAATATTAAATAAGAATAATAAATTTACCTAGAGATTTTTTCGTGGATATTACAACAGAATTAATAACATTGTTAATTTTTTTTAAAAAACAAAATCTAAAAGAAAAATAAAAAACCTTTGATAATGCATACAAATGGTTTCCATCGATAAAATCCATGTGTATTTTATAAGTTTCTTGTAATGACATATAACATTTAGCAATTGATTATGTATCACGTATATATATATATATATACTCCATATAATAGAAATAATTGTAATAAGATAAAAATTAACAAATAAATAATCAATATATTTTATTTATGAACTCTTAAATTTTGTTAATGCTACAAGTAAACTAACTAAAATATCGTATACAATAAAGAGGCAAAATAAAGGATAAAAATCTATGAAATTGGCATTTATTAATCTAGATAGATTAATATTACTAAAACAATAAAAAAAATAAAAATTAAGAAAAAAAATTAGCTATTGCTTTAATCTTTACCTAATTTTGGGATATCAATTAACTAAATAAATCTTTTGCATTATTTAATTAAATCAACGTAATTTTGTGTTACCAAAAAATAGCCAAAAAAGTGTTACAATTAATTAAATATATACTCCCTCCGTCCCAAAAAGATAGACCATATTTTCTTTTTCGTTCGTCCCTAATTATAGGCTTGTTTCCTTATTGAGAGTATTAATTATACAACAATATACTAAATTACCCTTATTTAATTCACTTGGAATGATAAACCACCATTTAATGCAAGGGCAAAATAGGAAGATTATGGAAAATAATTATAATCCCAATTATATTTATTATGTTTTTTTAATCTGTGTGAATTCTTCTACTTGACATATCTTTATGGGACATAGGGAGTATAGTTTTACATGGATTGTTATTTAATTAAAGTAATACCTATTTGTGTTACCAAAACAATAACAAAAAAAGGTGATACTTAAAAAGTGTTACTTATTTGAAACTGTTACAAATAAGTGTTACATATTTATAAAGTGCTACAAAAGTGTTACATAAATATTATAACGTAAAAGTATTACAAACATGTGTTATATAATGTGCTTTACGTAAAAAGTGCTACAATTTTGTGTTACCTAATGTCATTTATGTTGTAGTGAATATTTTTTATTCTTTTTATCAAACTAATTTGGACTAGCGGTTGAATCGGTCCGACCGATTGAACTGTTAACTGTTTGCTTATCGGCCTAATTTTTAAAGCACAGAGACTAATCTATATATATATAATAGCAGAAGTTCGGAAATTGCATTTTCCCGCTCTTTTTTTTGACATTTATATTAGGAAACATTGTAAAAATTATAAATGGTAATTATTATAAATTATAAATGGTAATTATTATAAATTCTTATATTAGGAATGTATTATAGGAAGATCATTGTAATTATATAAATTAAAAAAATATTAAATAGTATCAATTCCATCTATATATAATATATATTTTAAAATTTATAAATGGTATTTCACCATTATTGTTGATAAAGCTAAACGTCAGTTCTTCTGTTCTTCTACATATCTTCTTCATTTTTATTGTTTCGGCCAATTTCAATGGATTAAATTATATTTAGCTTATTGTCTTATTTGTTTCAATTGAGAAACATATCTTTCACGCCATATTGATATTGTTTATATATATATAATTTTATTTGTTTCAATGGAGAAACATATATTTCACGCCAATTATATTATTTAGCTTATTATTTATGTTAAATCCTCTTATATTTATACTACATAAATTACATTGGAGAAACACTTTCATATTGTTCTTTCATATTGTTGATCCTAAATTCAAGCCTGGACACTAAATATGGCTTCATCTTCACATTTCCTCTATTTCCATTTTCATCAAGTGTCCATTAACACCGACAATATTGAACTCGAATATTGCAATAAGGAAGAGCTTTTATATACACTATATTGTAGATTTGTACGGACAAAATTTGGTGAGTTTCTTTTTTGATTATTCTTTATAGTTTTGTTGTATTTTTTTAAGTTGTTTTTTGTATGATTTGTTTCATTATTATTATTCCTCGATATTGTTTTTATTCCTTATATTGTATTATTTTCTATATACACTATATTTTTATTATTTTCTACATTACATTCCTTATATTGTAGATTTTAAGTTGTTTTTATTCCGTTTTCATTTTTAAGTGTTATTATTGATAGACACTTCGATATTGTTTACTTTTTTTGTAATTATTGCAGTATAAGGTTCTCTTCTACCAGTATTTTGATATGTCCCCCATTTTTTCAGTAAAAAGAAAGAAAAAAGAAAACAAAATATAAATTAAACTTCTACCTACTTATTTTAATGGCTTATATTCTCCAATTAGAAATTCATTGCAAATTGTAATTAATTTAATTTTTGTGTTAGCGTCTTCCATGCAAATTAGCAGCTAATTTAATGGTCTTACACCATTAAATTGTGACATACATAATGTGAACGGACATACTTGGGCCAGTGGTCGAATGGTCATCCCCTATGGTCTTACACCATCTATATATCTATATATATCTATACATATATAATAAGCGAAGTTTGGCTCTAATGTTTTCCCGCCTAAATGACATTAATTTTGTCAGTAACTATTTTTGTCAATTATATTTTCCTATTGGTGTGCCTTGGTAGTATGGTATAACTTTAGATGTACGTTACCTTATATCGTAATAGATATATTTGTCAGTTTCTTTTCCTTATTCATTACTTAATAAATGGAATATCATATTTTTCCCTTATTAAGTTGGTTAAAAAATTAATCATATATATACCATCAAATTCAATTAAATTATAATAGATATCATCTATGAATAAAAACCCCTCGATTGGTATAAAAACAAATTAGCATAATGAAATTTCCTTCAAAAAGCAAAGTTCAATCGGGTTGTTTGTTGGTCACAAGAGAGGGCAACCATAATACTTTATAAATGAAACTAAGTCATAACGAAGGTAAACCGGTGGTTTTAACATATTCATTTATTCTGCCTATATTAATTTGCATATCTTACTCATCTTTCATAAATGGTTTTTAATAGTCATATTTCATATCTTACTTATTCGGATTACTAATCTGGATATATATTGATTTGTGTATGGTTTCATCTTCATGTTTCATCCGAGAGTCCTTTTCATCAGACCCTTTGCATATATTAATAGGATCGAATCCGAATTTTGCATTAAATCAAAGTTTTTGAAAGTTTCTTTTTGGATCATGATGAACCTTTTCTGTTTAGTATAATATTTTTTATATTGTTTTGCTTATTCTTGATATTTGATTATGACATTATTTAATTTGTCATGCATATTTTTTTTATATCATAATGAATCTTTTATCCCTATTATTTATTTTGATACATAAGATTATGATATGCTTTAGTTTTGCATGACTTAGATTGTCAAATATTAAACTGATCAGCAGTTTCTTCATTAATGATATCTAAAGCTTGCTAAAATTATGATTAGTTTTGCATATAACAATATCTTTTGTAGTTTGCACAATTATGAACTCAGTAAAGTTCGAGGTTTATTAAATTGTGTGTCGTGAATTTGAGTTTCTTTATTAATTGAGTCACGACATAGATTAAAGTGAGAATTCAAGAGGAGTTTCAATTTGTCCCAATTTCAGAAAATTACTAATCGATATATTGATGGAATTTCTTCATCTTTATTTCATATGGATACAATCAATTATAGATTGAGAAATTTAGAATTTGGGCCTTGATAAAAGAATTGACATAATCAGACAATTATATGAATTAGTAATTTAACACAAGATTTTTTTTTGCAAAAATAACAACTATTAAATTAATATTGAATGTGGATACTAAGTTAAATTAATATACAAAAAATATTTCAAATATATAATAAAACAAACAACTAAGGGTTCATTTATAATTAGTTTATGTATAAATTTTAAATTAAACAAATGATCAGTGGTTTATTTAAAATCAATCCGAAAATTCACCTAACCAATGAGTATTTTGGAGTTATCCAAAATTGGTGGTGCTTTTACTTTGGTGAATCAATAACAAAAAAAATTAGTAACGAAAATATTTTTATTGGCTAACTATTTTTTCACTCATGATTGTAGTAATTTTAGTGATTTGAAATTTAAAAATTATATACTAAATCCTATAATTTTCCCAAATATTCAAAAAATTGACGATAATTATACCAAACTATTTTATGCACATTAGTAAGGAAAAATCTGAAAACAAAAATTGTTGACATAATTAGTGTCATTTGTGCGGAAAGCAGGACCATATATGGTAAAGATTTTATTTAATATATATTGAAAATATCTACGACTTGAATTTTGTAGTAAAATTATTTCTTGATTGTGTGGAGTGACAAGAAATGTAACAAATATGCATAATACTTTTGAGCAGTCAACTATTTGTTACCATTTTGAGTTATGTAAATCTTTCAACCAATTCTAGCCAATACTATTCATATATGATTTTTCTGTGAGGATTATTCATATATGATTTATTATAAGAACATTTGGCATTAAGAAAGAAAACCAATTATTTTTAAATTTTGGTAAGTTCACAATGATTAAATAATCAGATAATTATTAATCTATATATATATATATATCATAGCAGTTGTCCGGAGAAAAATAATTCCTGCTCATTTTTGCTTCCTATATTATGAATTATTTTATCATAAAACCCTAATCGTAGATCCTGCTTTGTTCAAATATTTTGTACATAAATTAGGAAAATATTATAAATGGTATGGTATTCCAACTTATTATAAAATGGTATTCAAAGATCTTGCTTGCCATTTATCAATATACACAAATTGGCCAGTTTTTTGTTAGGAAAATATTATAAATGGTATGATATTGCAACTTATTATTAAATGATATTCAAAGATCTTGCTTGTCATTTATCAATATACACGCATTGGCCGATTTTTTGGTATTGTATTTCTCCGATTTTTTGTTCAATGATTTCTTTTTTAGTTAGAAATTAATTGATAGTAAGAAAATATTTAATTGAAAATATCAAGTATTCATTTTTACAACAATATAAGTTCGATATGAAAATATATGTCTCACGAATATATACATGTAATTTTTTTATAGAGAGGTAGAGTATGTGTGAGAAAGAGAGTGATGATCTAATATTAATATAAAGACAAAAATATACTCAGATAATCCTAAACAAGCTGAATTTGACATTTAAGTCTATAATTGAAAATATAAATTTGATGTATAATTTTTTGTTTTTATTTACTTTATATGAATATTATTTCTAAAACAAAGTAATAAACATCAGCTCATGTTAATAGATATTTTTATTATAAATTTAATAATACTAAAATAATAATAATATACGTGCAACGCACGTGCGGAATTACTAGTTTAAATTATGACAAATAACGTTGTACAACATCAGATGACAAGGCAATAAACCCCATCAATAAAAAGACATCCAGATCCCAGACAGCATTGGATACAAAATCAGCTGGTAAGGCAATGAAAAGAACACATCCAATCAGCATTGATTCTAAACTATTTTTATATAGAAGGTGGCTTGAATTTCTGTGATAGAGGAGAAATCAGCATTGATTATTGATGCCAAAACTATTGTTTATAGAATGTGGCTTAATTTGTGGGGATGGTGGACGCTTCTTGGCCTAACTTTCCATGATTCCGAATATCGTTTTTAGTGGTGAAACATACTTCACATTATTTTTTTGTACTTGACATTATATATCTATCACATGTCTAAATTAGTTGTACTCAGTTTGTTTGACTTTACATATTTATTGTGGTAGCTTGGGGAAGGGTAATCAAGATTAATGAATCAAGATCCAAATTGTGATTCATCCACGTGCCTAATAACAAGATCAATTACTCTTGACTAATATTTACATGGAACTCAGAAATGGATGCACCAACTTGTATATTAATGGATAGGTGATGTAGAATAAGAGCCCGATGCGTTTTTTTTCTTTTATTGCAAAAGTACAAAGAAAGTTAACTTAAAGGGTTATAATTAGGAAAAGTATTCAATATTCATGATGTTTGGAGTAATTACAAAAAAATTAAACTAAGTTTCAAAAATTATAAAAATTTCCTATGATGTTTGAGGTACTACAGTAAAAGTGTAAAAAAAGAAGTTTGTGTAAAGTCGATAATGCCTCTAACAGATTTTTAAAAATAAAAGAGAATTTGATGAAGGGAAAAAAGTGGACGGACAAAATTATTCGCCCACAATGTTCATCCCTTTTCTGTATTTTATGGAAGCCATAGGGTTCGAAATTGTTTCATCTTCGCACTCGGAGGGGCATGTTTGTAAAATTAAGGGGAGGGGTTTTTATGTTATGTAATCAATATTGAAAGTCTAACCTTAATGTACCTTTCAACGAGCTATTTATAAGTGTTTATATAGAATTAGAGTTTTCTGAAAATTCGCGGGATTAGTTAGGGGGAATCTAAGATTTTGTAACAAAATTGATGACTCGGCTCTTATCCTTTTATAACTCGGGACAGAATTAGGGTTTTCTGATATTATATGTCGAGTTTATGTGCAGGGCTAAAAGTTTGGGATATGCCTCAAACCGAAGTCAATGAGAATTTCCTTGATGTAACATAACCGTCGTTAAATCAGAATGCTATGACTAGTTCTGTCCGTCAGTCCGTGCCTTTACTAACAGATCGGTCTAGTTTGACTCCCATCAATACGTTTATAAAAATTGAATGCACATAGTCGTTGTTGAAAGTAGTTGGAACATAGTTGTCAATCAACATTATTTATATTTGCCACATCAATTATTGTAGTGATCGTTCGTTACATTAAGGGATATTAATATACGTAAAACACGTGGTTGTTAAGCATAATATATATATATATATATATATATATATAATTCAATTTTTTTTCTAGATTCACGAATGTTATGCTTCTTTCAATCCAACTCATTGTGTTGGCGTAATTTTGAAAGAAAAAAATAAAGAAAAATGTGCATAAAAAAATTCTTTAATTTGGTGAAAGCAAAATATTTAATGACTCGGGGAACGTACGTAATCCAAGTTCTCTCCCCGTGAATTGAATATAGGAAGTAAAAATAGCATGATTTGTTCATTTGGTGGTCATCAATTGAAATAGGCCTTAAATGTTTTATTTAAAAAGACATGGACAAGCCCAAGAACGCAAATCACTAGAATTATAGCTAGTTTCTACTAATAAAACCAGATTTGTCAATCTTTCTGCGGAAGAATTGTTTGTTCATGTTTACTTGAATGAAAATGAGCAGCGTAAAGGGCAGTTCTCAAGTAGCATTTGTCCCAAAAAAATCAAACTTAATCTTATAAGTCAACATTGCAATTTTGATATGTACGGTACCCACTGGTAGTTCTGGCTGAAATGGCCATCGTACAGTTGTTTTAGTCGTTATGGAGAGAGAATTTCACGTAATATGCACATGTTAACATTGTAGCTTTGAGAAAAAGATTTTACTTTTTACTCGATAAAAGGTTTCCGAGTTTAGTACTAAGCTTCCTAAGAAATTCAACTATATGTCTGTACTTCCTCACAAAGCAATCTTATTTTCTTAGACTATTAGGAAGCGAGTGGTTATGAAAATTCAGATAATACATTATTCACCTACTTCCACATTTTTCTCACACCCATCATTTCTACTGGTATCGACCCCGTTGTCAAACCCGAACGCCATAGCCAACGCCATAGCCAATTAATATATTACAAAAGCTAACAGAATAAACTATTACAAGGCTTTCCTATGGGATAAGGATTATAATCCGTCCAAATAAAAGCGATAAATTACAAGGTGTAACACAAGCTCAATAAAACTTCGTAAGAGGCACCAACCCCATTCATTGGTAAGCAAAAATGAAATATATAGAAGGCTGAAATACAAAGCCGAAATTGAAACTATGAATTATATATAAACAAGAAGGATATCACCTAGTTTCAGGTTCCTTTCAACCACAGCGAAACGGCTGCACCACCAGAACCGGACCGAGGGAGCCAGAGATGGATCTGACTTCTTCGAAGCTTGAGACCAAACTGGCTATAGGCTCAGATCGTGTGTAGAAGCCCCTTCACCGTCGAATGAAATGGGACGCGCCTAAGGATGGCCACAAAACGAGACCCGATAGTCCAATACCTTCCAAAACCTACACGTTTCCCGAAGAACCCACAAAAGGACGGCTTCTGGAGCAAAAACACATGGGAAAATGGAAACAACCCTCAAGAACCAAACCCCTCGAAACCCTATGACACTCAAGAACGAACCGAACACTCACCGGAGAAGATGATCAGAAAGACCCACTGAAAAACTCACTGAGAAACCTCACTAATTCACTAAGAATCGTAGAGAGAGACATAGTTTTTAAGAAAGAGATTAAAGAGCGCAGCCGAGGAACGAGAGGGAGAGAGCAGAGTATCAGTTCTAATCAATTAGGGTTTGAGGGGATTGATAAATAAGAGGGGAATGGATGGCTAGGATGAAATCCCCAAAATGGACACCTGGGATGATGTTTAAAGGGACTTGGTTGCAATTGGACAGAAGTCTCTTTTTGGCCTGGATAAATGACTAATGAGCTTCCAAATAAATTGGACCACATAACAACATTCTCCAAACACGACTCGGGACATACACATATAATCATCATAGCCTATTTTTCTCACTATACACACATTACAACAAGACATAACGTTACAGTAAGCACATAGCAAACCATAACAAACGGGATAGCTTAGCAAGCACACAACAAGCCAAAGCAAAACGAGACAGGGTAAAATCACCATATTGCACACACAATACAATTCAACTGGACACAACAAGCACACAACAAGTTATATCCAAAACCAACAAGTATAGGATCTGTTCAATCACCTATATCAAAATTAAGAATTTTCAAACATGTTAGAAATTTACTAACAGGCAAGCATTTAGTTCCCATACTAGCAGTATTAAATTCAGATGGTATTTATTCAAGGCAAACTATACCTTTCGCAGCAACATCACGAATATATTGAAATCTAACATCAATATGTTTAGTCTTATTATGAAAAACAGGGGTTTTACACAATTGAATTCCAAACTAACTATCAAAAAACACAACAACATCACCTTTAAGAAAGCCAATTTCAGTTATTAAGCCCTTTAACCAAAGAGCTTCTTTTAAGGCCTCAGTTACATCAACATATTCAGATTCAGTCGTAGTCAAAGCAACAATATATTGTAATTGACATTTTCAGCTCAAACAAGAACCACACAAAGTTGAAACTTACGATGTTGTTGATTTCCTATTCTCTATCATTAGCATAGATTGAATCAACATAACTCTTTAATTTAACACCTTCGGCATATTTAGAAAATTTCAAGCCTAAATTTAAGAATGTTTTTTAAGTACCTTAACAACCATTTCAAAGCATTCCAATGAGGCATACGGGGTCAGACATATAACGACTCAAACAACTCACATCATACGCAATATCTGGCATAGTACTAACTGATGAGGATAAAATATACGTGCATTTGAGGGCTTAAAATAATATATATTTGATGCATTTGCACGCATATTTAGTGTGTTTTGGTTGGTTTCCTCGTAATACTGAGTATTCTTGTAACTTCTTACAGGAAATGGAGCTAAATTGGATAAAAAGATATATCACGTTCCAAAGTATAGGTCAAGAGCTAATATATGAGCAAATATGTGAAGGAGAGAAGCATGGACGATCGAACAAAATAGAATTTCCTTCGAAAATGTCAAAATGCGCTAACAGTTTCTCACACTGGCAGGGTTTAATATTTTGGCTATGACTTTCTCTACAAAATTGCTAGTGAGGTAATTCAAGTGCCTATGGAAATCTAAGAGAAAGGGCTACAACGTTCATGAAGACCCCAGGAGCAAATTCAGACAAGAACATGGACAAAAAACACATCACACAGCCGGACCGCGTGGTATCACATGGCCGTGTGAAAATGCCGGTGTGAAAGTGACTCAACCGTGTGAAGAAGGGAAGAAAACAGGGAACGGAACCAGGCCCATACAGCCAAACCGTGTGAAGCCCACACGGGCGTGTGGAAAAGGCCAAAAAACCACACGACCTGTGGGAAGCTGCCAAACGCATTTTTCGGAGTTCTTATCCCATTCAAACTCTACAAGTGACCTCTCCAAGAACCTATATAAAGGGGACCAAGGCTTGCACGAACAAATATCATTACATACAGCAAAAACACATCAAATAACATAGGAATGAAGGAATCGAAGATCTTCTGAAAGCAAAAGGCTATGTCGCGAAGAACACCACAAGACTTTCGCATCTAGGGAGCACAAGAGCTTCGAGGGCTTGGAACGGGAATCCATCCTGACAAGAAGGGTTTTTCCTTCTATGTCTAAGATCTCTTGTCTGTGCTTAAACAATGTCATAATGTTGATTCAAGTTTGTCTATGAGTTTGTAATCAATGTTTGGCATATCTTTCGGATCTTAGGGGCATAATCGAAACTATTGATTTATGTTTAATATGATTATTTGTTTTCTTAATTAATTCACCCTTTCTATTTTATGAATTCGAGTGCTTATTTATAATTGCTTTTTATCTGATCAATAACTTGCATGTCATACTTCTAGTCCATAATCCAGGAGGTGAGTTCTAGTAAGACGAAAATCGAATTCAGACATAAATAGAGTAATGTATCGGGAGACTACTTCTATTTGTGGGGAGTACTTCAATTCAAATAACTTTTGGGAGTTAATAATAGTTGTGATAGATAGGGAGACCTCAATTATTATTAATCTACTGTTTATGTGCACAATAAACTATTTTAGGAATTGAACCCATAAAATTGCATGAATTGGTTTTTAAAACTTTAATTGTATTTAATATTGAAGAAGCATGTTGAGATTATGTGCCTAAGGTTGCTCCTAAAGATATTGAAAATACTTGAGCGGTTCACAAATTGATTTTTTTTTCTTTATTTTCGATTTTAGTAGATAAAAATAACTTGATTTTCGGTTGTTTCAATAAAATTGGAATACGATGTTATTATAACCTAAGTGTTTCGAGATTCAATCATTGAGGAATACGACCTTGCTTGCCATTATTCTATAAACTACATGTTCACTTGCAGTTGTATGAACCAAAATATTTTTAGCGAACAAGTTTTTGGCGCAGTTTCTGGAGATTGATAGATTCTACTTAGATATAGTAATAAGTAGTCTAATCTTAATTGAAGCATTTTTTGTAATTTTTTTTTCTTTTTTTTTCAAATTTTTTATTTTATTTTTCTTCTTCTTCATTTCTAACATTATTTTTTTTTCAAGACTGGAATCTTTGGAGATACAAGTAGCTCGAATCGCAACTACAGTGGGAGGCCAACATCAACAGGGAAAATTCCAAGGCGATACTTAATCTGAGAATATAGTGCAAATCCATTCGTCTGATGGATGGTACATAATATGAGGGCTTAAGGATTTCAACTGGCACGGTTCAACGACAATGATGTTAGAAATCTGAGTCTGACTGAAGACGAAAATTTTAGCGCTTTATGGGAGGCAACCCAAGAAACGTCGCGACAAACCCCGGGAGTGTAAAAATTAAAAAAACATTTACATCACACGACCGTGTCATACCACACTGTTGGAAAATTTATTGTTTAGATTTTGATGAATGCCATGTAAAACTTAGACTAGAAAGTTGGCACCCCATTTTCTTTGTAATTTGCATTGTAATAGATAGGGTGTCTTAGCCGAGTCAAGTCACCTATGGCCGGATATGCAAGAAGTCAACCAAGGCTAAAATGAAGACTTCATTTGTGAAGCGGTGAGTATGGCAAGGAGGAAAAGTCAAGAACTCGATCAAGGAGTAAGCAATGATGATATAATCTGGTTGTGAGAAGTGTCGATCCAGTCAACTCAAGACAAAAGTCAAGTTGAAGTGACAGATAAGTCTTCCATGATTAGAGGCCGACTCAAGTCACCCTAAGGGGAAGTTAAGGAACTGCATGATAAGTCAAGACAATCAAAAGAGTCCGTTGCTCGGAAGTCAAGAAAGTTACTTAAATAAGTAATACTTCCATGTCAGTAATATTCTAAAGTGCTCGATCCCGGAAGCGTGCAAAAGGAATAAACCAATGGGAAGCATCGCACCCGTGTCGACTCAAAAAGTTGAAGGTTCATTTAATACGAGGTAATGTCAATTTCAAGATCTTGCAACAAGACAAGCCAACGACCACTAGTGTCTTTTGAAAATCAAAGATATCTCTTCAACGGGCATATTTTTGAAAGAGCACTATAAAAGGCGGATGAATCACTTTGAGAGAGGGTTACTGAACCACAAACTTTCAAGTTATTATTCGAAAGTAACCCGCAAAAATATTCTCAAGTTATTCAAGCAAATCCTCAAGCCCAAACTTCAAGGAAATCGATCCAACACCAAGTCATGAAGGAAAGACAACCTCATCTTCGTTGAAGAGGAAACTTTTGAAGAATCAAAAGGGTCTACATTCCAAGGAGGATTGTAGAAAGGTTCAAGGTCGAACCGTCTCAAGCTATTGGAGGGCTTCGTGATCAATTCCAAGAAGCTAGAGCAAGTGAGCTGTAGTAGTAGCAAGACAACAAGCGCCTGTGAAGAAGGTCGAGTCGCACGAGAAGCCACCGTGACCAAGGCATCTCCAGCATCGAGTTCCAAAGGATCAAGTCACCGTGTGTGATCAAGACTTGTATCCGGATTGATAACCACTTTGTACTCTGATCAATACTTAGTGGATTCCTCTAGGAGTTGGAGAAGAGAGCATTAGAAGAATTACCCCATCTTCGAACCTCTATAAAATTTATTGTGTCATTTACATTTTAGCATTTACTTACTGCATATCATTTAATATCTGATGATAATTTGCTATCCAATTGATATTTAACAAAGTGCTAAAACCAAGTTTTAAAACTAACTTAAACCAAATTCAAGGGTGTTAAATCTTCCGCTGAAAATCTTATCACAAACTGCCAAGTAAAGTATAAGACTAATCACCGAGTTATTCTATCAACAAATTTAAATGAGTCCGCTGAGTGGCTAACTCTATTTGGTTAACTAACTTAGTCATCCATCATCAAGGACTTAGCCGTGAAATTAACTCAATTGTTTTAAAAGTTGGTAAGGTTTATTCAACCCCCCTTCTAAACCTTACACTCACACCCTTGGGACGTACAAGTGGTATCAGAGCGGTTGGTTCATTGAGCCTTCCGCACTGGTTACTGAACTAGATCTCCAATCTTTCAAAGAAGTTTTTTTAAACAACAAAGTTATTATCATGGAAGCAAATTTGACACGCATTCCTATGTTTACCATTGAAGAATTTGATGACGGAAAATACGTATGCGAGCTCATCTATCAACTTTACATGATGAGATGTGGATAGTGATAGAGGATGGGCCACTGCAAATAATGAAGGTGAACACAGTTGCAAGGAGAGCTGCTGCAGCTGAAGAAGAGGAGGATGCCCCTCCCAGACCAGCTATGGTTGAAAAGCCAAGAGCTGAATGGACAAATGATGATAGAAAAAGATACAACCTTGACAACGTAGCCAAGGATATACTTTACAAGACTTTGGACAAAGCCATGTTCAACAAAGTCAAATCTTGCAAAACAACCAAAGAAATCTGGGGTAAATTAACCTTAATTTGTGAAGGATCTGAACAAATTAAGGAAAAAAAATTATCTGTTGTTGTTCAAAACTTTGAAAATTTTAAAATGCTTGCGGTGAGACAATGGATCACCGGATGCTAGATTCACTGAAATAACGAATGAGCTCTCAAAGACTTGGAAAGAATACACACGAGAAGGAGATGTGTATGAAGATATTAAGAGCCTCCCAGCTGAGTGGGAAATGAAGACCATGGCTCTAAGACACTCGATGGACCTATCAAAAACATCCAATCATGAACAAGAAGAAAAGATCAAGAGGAGATAGCTGTGCCCAAAACAACTGCACTCATAGTCAAGGAAGGGAAGAGAGCTGAAACCAAAGAAGTCATTGACTAGGAGGAAAATGCCTTGATGGTTAAAAGATTCAATAAGTTCTTCAACAAGAGCTACAAAAGGAACAAAGGTGAATCTTCCAGAAGACATTCATCTCCCTCCAAGTCAAGGGAAGATAGGCCACCAAAGAGAGCTGAGTATCAAAAGGTCGAATATCAAAGAGCTGACAACCCAAGAAATGAGATAGCTGATCAAAAAGTTGAAAACTTGTGTTGGAATTGCAGACAACCAAGACACTTTGCCATTGGTCGGCCCATATCCTCGTAGTGAATAAATACAGGAATGAAGAAGAAAGAAAAGTCTTCAGAGAAAGAATGCAAGAAAAGAAAAGAGGAATGTTGGCTGCTGAGACCGCTGACCTAAGTCAAAAGAAGCAGTAGACTCAGAGAGTAGTGAAGCTGACTACTCAAGTGACTCTGAAGAAGAAGCCTTAACTGTCCTAATGGCTAAAGAACAAGATCAACTCCGACTCAAGAAGATGAGGTACACTCTAACTAATCTCATTCGATTCTAGTGATAGTGATCGTGACACACACACTTCATCACCCACTGATCTTTATGATTCATTAGACAAAATGATGAAAGATTTTGAGCACATTAAATCCTCACACTCACTATTAAATGAGGAAAACAACATTTCAAAAAGCCAAAACTCACAAATGACTATGGAGCCGAGTACTCTAAGTCACATAGGATGAGAACAAAGAGTCAAGGCTAAAAATGCTAAACTAATAAAGAGAGATAGCTGCTATAGAAAAGAGAAAATGATCTCAAAAATGTGATTGCTTCATTCACAAAGGCATCTAAATCATTGGATGACCTTATCATGAGCCAAAAAGAATGTGGAGACAAGACAGGTATAGGATTCAATTCCTTTGTGCATAGTCAAACTCCTAGAGTGATCTTTGAAAAAGGATCTTCAAGTATTGAAGAATCTCAAAAATCCAAGATACCAAATGTTGCACACACAAATCATTCCAAAGCACAATCACAAACAAACTGCCTAGGATATAAAGGAAAAGGAAAAAACAACCAATTGAGTATGCTTTGAGAGGACATCTAAGAAGAAATCCAAAGAGAGTTCCTCAAAGAAACTCCAAACAGAAGTACTCAGGAAGAAGAAACAGAGCTACCAAAACCCCCAAAGTTCAATCAAAGGAACAAATACGATGGGAATGGTAGAAACTACCCAAGTCAAGCCGATTGGAATAATGTGAAATATCGCCAAGACCTATGGAATACATGCCAAAATGGCAAAGACCTAGAACTCAACAAAGGTCATTCCAAATGCAACAAAGCCATTATCAAAGACACATATGCACCCAAGCACTACACTCGGAGATATCACAATTACCCAAAGAAGGCAATTGCTAAAACACACACACATGCATACAGACAAAAGAGACCGCTGTATGAACCTAAAGCCCCCAAGCAATTTGCCAAAGTGAATTATGATTATGGCACAGATAGATGGCAACCCCTTAGAGTCAAATCATTTGGCTATAGGTTGGTTGGATCATCTTACAAAGACTAACCCCTCAGACCCAGGCAAGTATGGGTACACAAAACTAATTTCCTTGATTGCGGTTCAAGGAATGTACAGTGAGTGCCAAGGAACTTGGTACATGGATAGTGGTTCCCGGACACACGACAGAAACAAGAAAAATCTGTCAAAGTTCAAGGAGATTAGAGGTGCAAAAGTCATATTTGGAGGAAATGAAGCTCCAGGGGAAATAAGAGGCATTGGATATATCAAGAAAAATGGATTAGAAATCACAGATGTTGCATATGTTGAAGGGCTCAATTTCAACTTACTAACCATCAGTCAACTCTGTGACAAGGGCTACAATGTTGGATTCAATATGGGAGTCTACCAAATCAAAGACACTGAATCGAATGAAGTGGTGTTGCAAGGATCAAGACAAAAGAACATATATGTGGTAGACTGGTCGAATGCCACACCAAGCACTTGTTTATTAGCAAAGAGTACAACCGAATCAAGTTGGCTGTGGCACAAGAAGCTGAGTCACCTGAATTTCAAGACAATTAACAAGCTTGCAAGGAGTAATCTTGTAGAAGGACTCCCAGACTCAGTATACAAGAAGGAAAGTGTTTGTGATGCATGCCAGATCGGAAAGCAGATTAAATCATCATTTAAAGAGAAGTCAAGTCCATCTTCAACAAGAATACTGCATCTGTTACACATGGATCTATTTGGTCCAGTTGAGCCAGCCATCATAAGTGGAAAGAAATACACTCTAGTAATGGTGGATGATTATTAAAGATAACGTGGACAATTTTCATGTGTAAAAAGAAAAAACACTTTGCAGAAGTTACCTCAGCTGATGAAAAGAGTTCAAAATGAGAAGAGTCAAACCATTATAAAGATAAGATCTGATAGAGGAACTGAGTTTGTCAATGGAATAATAACTCAGTACTGTGTTGAAAATGGTATTGCTCATGAACTACCTGCAGCTAGGATTCCACAACAGAATGGAGTTGCAAAAGAAGGAAATGTAACTCTCAAGGAATCAAGAACCATGTTAGCCGGAGTGGATTGCCAAAGATTTTGAAATTTCAAGCCATAAACACTCGCATGCTATACTCAAAATATATGCATGATAAATAGACAAACGACAAAGACTCCTATGAAATCGGACAGGAGAAAGCCAAATGTTGCATACTTTAAGATATTTGGATGTAAATGCTTCATCCACAACAATGGAAATATAATCAAAGGCTTTTGATGCCAAAGCCGATGAAGGTATCTTCGGGATACTAAGTCGAAAGCAAAGCCTATAGAGTGTTGAACAAAAGGACTATGATCACGAAGAGTCTATCCATGTGGTTTTGATGAACCTAATTTAAATGGAGAAGATCTTGAAGAGTTAGGCGATAAGTCAATCACCAACAAAGGTGAAGAGTCCGAATGTTGAAGTCAAGTCGAGCAATTAACCGAGATGAAGATGAGATAATCAGTATCTCAAAGACAATTGGACAATCGGCTAAGTGATGATGAGAGAGCTGCTCAAGACAACACAAATGCAAGAAGATCAACCCGGCTAACTTACTCCAACCCGATGTGAGATGGATAAGAGACCATCCACCGAGCTAGTCATTGAAATGTAAGAGATGGTGTAAGAACTGCATCCGAGCTCAACAAGAAGCAATGTTCACTTGTTTTATTTCCCAAATAGAGCCAAAAGATGTGTCCCAAGCATTGAATGATGCACATTGGATTCAGCCATGCAAGAAGAGTCAATCGGTTTGAAAGAAATAAAGTATGGGAATTGGTTCAAAGACCAACTCATCAAAATATTATTGGCACAAAATGGGTTTTCGAAACAAAATGAATGAAGAAGGTTACTGTGGTAAGAAACAAAGCAAGATTGGTAGCCAAAAGGGTATTGCCAAGAGGAAGGTATAGATTTTGATGAAACATTTGCCCCTGTTGCAAGATTAGAAGCAATAAGGATGTTTCTTGCCTATCTTTATTTTGCACAAGAACTTCATTGTATATCAAATGGATGTAAAAAGTGCATTCTTGAATGGATTATTGGAAGAAGAAGTCTATGTTGAACAACCTCCAGGATTTGAGCAGAAGACTCTTGGAGATAAGGTGTACAAGCTCAAGAAAGCTCTATATGGATTGAAACAGGCACCAAGAGCGTGGTATGATACATTATCTCAATTCCTAACAGATAATGGATTCACCAAAGGCAAAGTGGATAGAACACTCTTCAGAATTCAAGATGGAAAGAGTATTCTGCTTATTCAAATATATGTGGATGACATTATATTTGGATCTACAAACAAAGAGCTGTGTGATAAGTTCTCAAATCTCATGCAAGGCAAATTTGAGATGAGCATGATGGGAGAGCGACATTTTTCTAGGACTTCAAGTTAAACAACAAGGATGGAACCTTCATAAGTCAAACAAAGTATACCGAGATTTAATGAAGAAATTTGGTATGGAAGAGAAGTCTTCTGTGAAAATACCAATGAATACATCAGTCAAGATGGATATGGATGCAGATGGCCTGTGGATCAAACAAGATACAAAGCACTCATTGGTTCACTGCTCTATCTCACAACAAGTAGGCCGGACATCACCTTTGTTTGTAGGTGTATGTGCAAGATTTCAATCTGCACCAAAAGAAAGCCATATGACAAAGAAATGAGCTAAGAGAATCCTAAGGTATTTGAAGGGATACCAGAAGTCGGCTTATGGTATCCAAAGGAAGGAGGATTCAAGCTTATTGGTTACTCGGACTCACGACTATCTTTGGATGTAGAGTGGACAGAAGAGCACTTCGGCACATGTCAAATGTTTGAAACAGATCGTTTCCTGGTTTAGAAAGAAGCAAAACTCAATAGCCACATCCACTAAAGCCGAGTACATAGTCACGGCAAACACTTTGCCCAAGTCTTATGGATGAGACAACAAAAGAGATTATGATGTTGAAGAAAAAGAGATTCCAATTATGTGTGATAACACAAGTGCTATAGAATCACTCAAAATCTCGTGTTGCACTCAAGAACAAAGCACATTGATGTCGATATCATTTTATAAGAGATCATGTTGAAAAGAAGGACATCACCTTGAATATATCTCAACCGATAAACAAATTGGTGACATATTCACAAAGCCATTATGTGAATCAAGATTTGAAGAACTCAAGCATGAGCTAGGTTAACTGAAATGAGTTAACACTTAGAAGATTCAAGGAGAAGAAATGAAACGAGAAAAGATGAAAATGGAGCTAAGTTCGTAACTCATCTAAGTAAATTAGCCATATCGGAAAATCAGCTGCATCGAGTTAGCTGACAGCTGAGTACTTATGTGGAAAGAGAGAAGAAGAATTGAATCAGCTAAGGAGTGAGCTGAGTCATTTATGAGCTAAGTGACAAAAACGCAGTTGTTTTTAATAAGCGGGAATGTTTTAAGGATGACGTCAGCGTAATAATGACAGGTACAGTCAAAAGATGCACGACAAAGCATATGATTGGATATAAATGCTGCCGCATTAAATGCGAGCAACTAAATGCAAATTGGCGTGCTAAATCTGAGCCGTAAAATCTCGATCAAATTTCAAAAACCATATGCACGTCCTTTCATAACCCACATATATACCCTTTCGTCCATTTCTCTCTCACTTTACACAAACTGTTCATCTCTCTCAAAAGCAAAGAAAGCAACTTCTCTCTCAAAACCCTATCAATCCTCAAAGCAAGTTTCTCAAAAATCGTTCGGTAAAAATCACTGAAATGGCAACTACTTATGATTTCACTAAGTTGGGAAAACAAATCCACACTGGCTCTACTGTGGATTTCGAAGGGATGATCAAACAGGGGTCCGATGAAACCCTTGTAAAGAAGATAGCTGAGAAAGTGGAGAAGTCTGGGCTGAAACCCTTTCTCACTATGGAGTTTCAGATGACTTATGTTGAAGAAGTCGCTCAGTTTTACGTGAATGCTGAAGTTCACGATGAGGGCATCAAGTTATCTTTCATGGAAAGAAGTTTACGATCACTGCTGAGGATCTAGCGGAGCATTGTTTGCTGCCGTCAGAAGGAGTGCCAGAGATATTGGAGGCCGATGTAAACTTGGCTGCTGCATGGAAGGAAGTGGCCAAACCTGGATCTTCGCGAAGGTTGTCTACACACGGTGACAAGAAGTCGACGGAAGATTACCACAAGTTGCTGGATATTGTTGCCAAGTGTGTAGACATCAAATTTGGAAGCTTTAATCAACTGTCCAAAACTAAGCTGATCGTGATGGCTGCGATCATGGAGGAGAAGAAAGTAAAGTGGGTTGAGTTTGTATACAGCAGACTCTGCCAAAATGTTGGAAATAAGTCTTTTAAGGAAGATGGGTCGTTCGGAGGATCCTTGGGATATGGCCTTGTTATTGGCCGGCTGATGGAGGTGAATGGAGTTCCACTCTGACATGGAAAGGCGTTCCATGTCAACAAGAAAATGTTCCGATCAAATCTTTCCGGAGCTTAGAAGATAACTTATGCCAAGAGAGTGGATACCAGTGAGGGGGAATCAGCTGACCCTGAGGAAACAATTGTCACGCTTGCCCCTCCCAAGAAGAAAAGCTGCCCTGCACCGAAAGAAGATCATCAAGCGCTTAGCAGCAAAAAAGAAAACAACAATCGCACCTGCCCCCACAAATAGTGTCTCCCGCCCGCAGCCGCAATGAGAATGAATCTTTAGTACCTTCTCCTGGACTGAAGAAGAAGAGGACTGCAAAGACGAGAAAGGCAGCTGCCTCTAAGACAACTGCGAAGGCCTTTACCTTCGAGGAACCGGAAGAAGTGGAACCAGAAGTTCCTCTGGTGAAAACCAAAAGAAGAAGAAGAATCGTCAAGCGCTAAGAGCTTGAGAAAACAGCTGAGTCTGCCACTCAGCTGGAACAGATCGATGAAACAGCTAGACAAGTAGAGTATCCAGAGATTATTGATGAAACCGCCAAGTCTACTGAGGCCGATCAGCAGAGGCAAGTCAAAGACCAGGTAGGGATCGAACAAAGTGAGAGCTAGTAACAAAGCTGAGCCAGCCTAAGTCTCCTGTCAATAGGATCGTGTCTCCGCCGCGACAGACGCTGAGGGTGAAGAAGCGAAGAAACCCTGCTACCCTCCATTCATGAGAAAGAAGTTCAACAGGAAGATGATGATGATGATGTGATCATGCTCTCTCCACCATATCCAGACATCCAAAATCGTCTGTGAGAATGGAGAAAGTGGAAGTTGAGTCACTCTAGGGTGCAGTTTGAACACCCGAGTTTATTGAGGAGGAAGAGGAACTCTTCAGGTTCCTTGAAGTTGATACAGTGCTGCAAGCCCTTGATGAGGATAACTGCATCAACATGTTGCAAATTCGAAAAGAGAACGAACAGGCTAGGGCAGCAGAGGAAGCAGAAGCTCGTGAGAAAGCCAGTATTAGTCCTCTAACTGGAACCACTGATCATACTCATCCACATCTTGATATACTTTCAGAGAGTGATGAAGATTTGGACCCTGCTGCTGCGACAGAAAAGCTAGAAATGCAGCAAGCCATGCGCGAATCCAGAATGATGCATGCGCAACAGCTGATGGAAGGACCTGGAGAGTCTTCCAAATCACAGCTGGAAATTGACCCTATGGGAGTGGTGCAGCAGATTGCAACTGTTGTTGCTGCGACCACTTTCCCAGCTCACTCTGAGGAAAGTTCTAAGGGAAATGGCGATGAAACTGGGAACTTGGGGACCCAAGTCGAGCCAACCCCTATTTATGGTGTCTTACCACCTGCCCCAACGACTGAACACTCAAAGGAAACAGCCGGGAGTTTGGAGGAAAGCGACTCCAATCCAAGTCACTCAGCTAGTGTGCCAGCTGAGGGGGAAACTCCCTCCACTGCAGCAAGGTCGGAGGTTGCTGCAGATGACTCCATAACGAATCTAGGAGGCGAAGTGGAGAAGGAAAAAGAAAACGAAACACAGCAAGTTATCACTAAAGAAGCTCGGACAGTTGAGACTGTCTCAGCTGAAGTGCCAACTGCTCTGTAGGCTGAGGATACTGCTGATGTAGTCGAGGCACAGGATGGATCTGCTCTGGGAGTTAACACTCTGGGCAATGAAAGTGCAATCCACGGAGTTGAGACTCCTGTGGATGCCACTATAGAAGACCCCAAGACAACTGAGTCTGTCGAAGGGAATGTTCAAGGCCTTGCTGTTGTTGAGACTGCAGGAGGTACTCAAGGCCTACGGGAGGTTGAGACCTCCCGAGGTAAAGAGGCAGAAGCACAAAACATCCCTCCAGTTATCATCGATGCATCTGAGAAGGAGATAAGTGCCCTTTACGATTCCCAAGACAATCCTGATGTAACATTTCTGGGATCTAAAGGTGAAGATGAAGCTGAGTCATCTCTTGTTGCAAGTTCAAACGACTCAGCTGAGGTTGTTCTTCCCAGCACGAGTAAGCCAGAATTCAAGGCTTCTCATCAAAAGTTCAATTTTGATGATGAGCCACCCCTACAAGTCTCATCATCGTCCGATGACGCTACGATATGGCCGAGACCGACATAACTCAAAAGGAAAAACTAAACTAGCGAGACCGACGAAGGCTGTTGAGACAAAGACAACTGAGGCTCACCAACGGGTCAATACCACAACAGACCCAAGCAGAATCATAGTCAATCAACGCAGCTCCCATAGTCAGAGCGAATCGACTCAACCGGGCACGTCACGGCCACAAGTCACAGTTGAATAGATCCCCTATGTCCGTGATGTTACGTTTGAACAAACTTTCCCTTTCTCACTAGAGCTGCCTGATCTTGATGAAGAATCGGCTAGAGATCAACGACGTTTCCATAAACTCCGATCCTATCATTCCAACAGATACCATCGTCCCAAAGAGACTTTGACTTTGACGCTTGGCCGCCGATTGAGACAGAGGTGACACAAATGAGGTTCGAGAAGTCTTCAAGGCAATATTTGCGGAGATAGAGAAGATGGAAAGGCACCAGGCCTCATTGGATATGCGGCTGGATAACAGAGATGCTAATCTTACGGCCGATCTGCGTGGAATCATAGTCAGGATCTAGAAATGGTGGCAACAGCAGCAGACAATGCGCGTGGAACAAGTTCGATACTTCAAAGCATTGTACAATAAGATGCTAATCTAGAGCGCTGATAATGCTGACATGAAGAAGAGGATGCAAGAAAATATTGATAGAATGCATACTTCTCATACAACATAAATGGAACTGCTGCGCGAATTTCATCGAAAAGAACTTCTGCGCGTAGAGAAGAACATGAATGAAACGTTCAACCTTCTTATGGCTGAAATGAAGTTGGTGAAAGCCGAATCCAATGCCACTCGCTCAGAATTTCGAGCAGCATACTCCGCAGCAGAATCCAAGCAGAACTAAGCTATCAATCGCCTAGATTTCATTCTTGCTGGCATGTTTCCAGGGGTTCCTCTCTCCTTTGATGATGCCAAAAGGGGGAAGAGGAATACCTAAAGACATTGAAAGGATCCGCAGCTGAGAAGAAGGACGCAACTATGAAGGAGAAGACAGCTGAAGAGCAGAAGGAAAAAAAGGAAAAATCAGTTGAGGGGGAAGGTTCGAAAGATATGACTTTAATGGTTGCTAGAACCCCTCAACAAGGACTTGTCACAGCTGACATAATCAACAAACTTCCAGTGACTCTGCCGCTCCAACACTCTGCTGTGCCCATGTCTGAGAAAAGGAAAATAGTAGAAGCAGAGATGACGGAGATTGAAAGAAAAATGGATGCCCGTACGATAGACATACTGAAACAATACGGAGGTATTTCGGCAGGAAGAGACACTGATGACATTTCAGACGTCGGAACCGAGTCGAGATCTGTTGATGAATTCAAGACGCTCGCATCCGAGGGATACTTTGAGAACATGACCATGGCCCAAGCCTGGGACTTGTATTTGGAAAAATGCCTCAAGCTGTGCGAAGAAGTCGATAGCAGCAGATCGACAGCACTCTCTCTGGAAGAAAGAAGGCCCGAGTACAATACACACCCAGAGGAAGAGGTAGAAGCAGTGGAGGAAGAGGTTTCAAACCTAGACCTCTACCCAAAAACATCGAACATATAGATCCAGGGAAGAAAGAAGGGATCTATTGGGCTGGGTTTGATGAAGTAGCCAACATGCAAGTGGCCAAGAATAATGCTGAATATGTAAAGAGAATCAAAGAAGAAAATAAAAGACAAACTCAGCTGTGGGAAGAGAGATAAGAAAGAAAAAGAAAAGATAAAGTCGCTGCCGAGAAGAGCTTATGAGAAAAAAAGCGGTGAAGAAGAAGAGAAGAAGAGAAAAAGGTCAAGACGACAGAGTGATGAAGAAAGAAGGAGGCAACGAAGGAGATGAAGTGTTGTTGTTGTCCACCCCTTCATGTAATTTACTATTGTAAATACATAAGTATGTAAGTCTTCAGACATTGAATAAGAAATCAGAAATTTCTCTATTTTTTGCGTAGACATAGATGTTTGCTCGATACACTTTGTAAACAATTTGTGTAAAGGACAAGAATGTTATGATCAATAAAATATTGATTCTACGCATACATTCTCTTTCACATCGCACTACCCGTATGTATCTTTGATGCTTACACTTTTGCATGTATGTTTTAAGTTTTGGCATCATCAAAAAGGGGGAAATTGTTGGGAAATTTATTGTTTAGATTTTGATGAATGCCATGTAAAACTTAGACTAGAAAGTTGGCACCCCATTTTCTTTGTAATTTGCATTATAATAGATAGGGATGTACGAGCCGAGTCAAGTCACTATGCCTGGATATGCAAGAAGTCAACCAAGGCTAAAATGAAGACTCGGTACTTTGTGAAGCAAAATTGAGTATGGCAAGGAGGAGAAGTCAAGAACTCGACCGAAGGAGTAGCAGCTATGATACAGCTGTGAGAAGTGTCAATCAAGTCAACTCAAGACAACCAAGTCAAGTTGAAGTGACATATAAGTCTTCCAATGATTAGAGGCGACTAAGTCACCTGGGGAAGTTAAGGAACTGCAGATCAAGTCAAGACAATCGAAAAGAGTCCGTTGCACGTAAGTCAAGAAAGTTACTTAAATAAGTAATACTTCCATGTCAGTAATATTCTAAAGTGCTCACCCCGTGCGTCCCAAAAGGAATAAACCAATGGGAAGCACTACACTTGTGTCGACTAAAAGTCGAAAGTTCATTTAATACGAGGTAATGTCAATTTCAAGATCGCAACAAGACAAGCCAACGACCACTAGTGTCTTTTGAAAATCAGCCTATCTCTTCAAAGGGCAGATTTTTGAAAGAGCACTATAAAAGGCAGAGGAACCACTTTGAGAGAGGGTTACCTGAACCACGAACTTTCAAGTTATTATTCGAGCTGTAACCTGCAAAAATATTCTCAAGTTATTCAAGCAAATCCTAAAGCCTAAACTTGAAGGAAATCGATCCAACACCAAGTCATGAAGGAAAGACAACCTCATACTCGTTGAAGAGGAAACTTTTGAAGAATCAAAAGGGTCTACATTCCAAGGAGGATTGTAGAAAGGTTCAAGGTCGAACCAGTCTCAAGCTATTGGAGTGCTTCGTGATCAATTCCAAGAAGCTAGAGCAAGTGAGCTGTAGTAGCAAGACAACTGCCCTGTGAAGAAGCTGAGTCGTACGAGAAGCCACCAGTGTGACCAAGGCATCTCCAGATCGAGTCCCAAAGGATCAAGTCACCAGTGTGGTCAAGACTTGTATCCGGACCGATAACCACTTTGTACTGATCAATACTTAGTGGATTCCTCCAGAGTTGGAGAAGAGAGGATTAGAAGAATTACCCCATCTTCGAACCTCTATAAAATTTATTGTGTCATTTACATTTCAAAGATTTACTTATCGCATATCATTTAATATCTCACGATAATTTGCTATCCAATTGATATTTAACAAAGTGCTAAAACCAAGTGTTAAAACTAACTTAAACCAAATTCAAGGGTGTTAAGTCTTCATTGAAAATCTTATCACAAACCAAGTTAAGTATAAGACTAAGCAAAATGAGTTATTCTATCAACAAACTGAGTCAAACCTCTGAGTGGCTAACTCTCTTGGTTAACTAACTTAGCTGTCCATCAAGGACTTAGCTGTGAAATTAACTCTGAATTATTTTAAAACTTGGTAAGGTTTATTCAACCCCCCCTTCTAAACCTTACACTCACACCCCTTGGGACCTACACACACGACCAGGTCGTGCCAGGAGGCGAGGTGCCAGCGCCACACGGCCAGGCCATATGGCCACCACATAGGAGTGTGGGATACAACAAGACAGCAGGCCATGCGCAGGGCCGCATGGCCCGTCCGTGCGACGTCACACAGGTCGTGTGAACTATCCAAGTAAGTACTCTTTACGCATTTCTCTTTCCTTTTGATAATTTCCTCATATGTTCGGGACAAAGCATATTTTGAGTTTGGGGGGGTTGCCAAGAATGCTTAAATTAGTACTGTTGCATTTTGCATTGCACTTAGGATTGCATGTAGATCATAGAAATTTGCATTAGTATTTTCGAAAAAAAAAATTGATTTTTAGTGTTTTTTTTTCAATTTTTGGTTTATTTTGTTTTAGCATGTTTACCGCTTTAGCACGTTTAATTGCTTTTGTGTGTGGTTTTTAATTCAGTTCGTATGCCCAGCTCCCTATGATTTTACTATGAATATGTTATGGCATGGGATAATATACTTGTGGGAATAATGTAATAAATTGTTAGGTGGAAAGTTATTTATTTGCTTGGCATTTATTAAGAAAATTGGGTATTTGAGCATGTTGCGAAAAATAAGCCTGTGAGCTTTTGTGCCTTAAATTGCTTTACATTATGCAGGCTAATTTTTTCTTGAGTGTGTCATTCATGATTGATAGAACTGTCGAACTTGCTCTGGTATCTTCATTGAAGCCATATGTATGTGCAAATTTTGAAAATGATCTAAGGCCATCTTGTTTAGCCTACTTAGCCTAAAAAGCCTACCTATGAACTAATGACTCCCTATTTAGCCAATTTTGAGCCAAAACTTTTATTCTGATCTTTAAAAATTTACATGTTTTTATCCCTAAAATTTCTTAAGCTTATAGAAAATGAATAAGTTTGGGAGAGATGTGGTGAAAATTTATGGAAAAAAGAAGAGAAAGTTGGCAAAAGAAAAAGGGATGAGCCGTATCTAGGTAAATGAAAAAAAAACAAATGTACATGATGCTTGAAAAAGGAAAAAAAATATATCTCTGAACAAGAAGAGAAAAATCGAGCAAAGTAAAAAGAAAAAATGATAGCTTGAGACTAAAGAAAAAGAAAAGAAGGCAAAAAGGCCTAAGAATGAAAAGGAGAAATAAGGGTGGTATTGAGTTGAAAAAGAAAACTGATATTATGTTGAAATTGGGTTGGTGAATTGCAAGTCTGTATGCTTAAATTCTATTTGCTCAAGTCAAGTCACTTAATCCAAATTTCCCTACCTTTACCAAAGAACCTACATTACAACCAAATGAAAAGTCATTTTTGATTTTTAGATTGTGCACACAAAAAGTGGTCGAGATGTTAGACGATTTGCAAGCCTATGGTAGTTCTAAATTCATTGAATTGAATTTGAGCATAAACACTATCCATACACTTCTGAGAGTTGAGTGATACACTACCTTCTTGTGAGTCGCAATGTCGAGTACCCAAGAGAGCATTGATTATGCCGTGTTTATGAATGATGACTTTTTCATTATGCATTACATGGTTTTCTTAAGTATGGAGTCAAATGCTATTTAATGTTCATAGTGTTCTTGTGTGTTCTTCTTTCCCCTTTATATTATTTTTCTCAATTTGCTCGAGGACGAGCAATGCTTTAAGTTTGGGGGATTTTGATGAGTGTAAAATATATGTGAATTTGAGGGCTTAAAATAATATATATTTGATGCATTTGCACGCATATTCAGTGTGTTTTGGTTGGTTTCCTTTGTTGGGCGTGATACTGCGTATTATTGTAACTTCCTACTGGAAATTGAGCTAAATTGGATAAAAAGAGATATCACGTTCCAAAGTATAGGTCAAGAGCTAATATATGAGAAAATATGTGAAGGAGAGAAGCATGGACGATCGAACAAAATGGAATTTCCTTCAAAAACATCTAAATGCGCTAACAGTTTCTAACACTGGCAGGGTTTACTATTTTGGTCATAACTTTCTCTAAAACATTGCTATTGAGGTGATTCAAGTGCCTATGAAAAGCTAAGAGAACGGGCTAAAACTTTCGGACAAGAACATGGACAAAAACACGTCACACGGCCGGACCATGTAGTGTCACATGGCTGTGTGAAAATACCAATGTGAAAATGACACAACCGTGTAAAGAAGGGAAGAAAACATGGGATGGAACCAGGCCCGCACGGCCAGACCATGTGAAGCCAACACAGGCCTGAGGAAAAGGCCAAAAAACCACACGGCCAGGCCGTGTGGAATGCTGCCAAACGCATTTTTCGGAGTTCTTATCCCGTTCAAACTCTACAAGTGACCTCTCCAAGCACCTATATAAAGGGGACCAAGGCTTGCACGAAAAAATATTATTCTATACAGCAAAAACACATCAAACAACACAGGAACAAAGGAATCGAAGATCTTCTGAAAGCAAAAGGCTAGGTCGCGAAGAACACCACAAGGCTTTCTCATCTAGGGAGCACAAGAGCTTCGAGGGCTTGGAAGGGGAATCCATCCTGTTAAGAAGGGGTTTTCTTTCTATGTCTAAGATCTCTTGTCTGTGCTTAAACAATATCATAATGTTGATTCTAATTTGTCTATGAGTTTGTAATCAATGTTTGGCATATGATTGGGATCTTAAGGGCATAATCGAAACTGTTGATTTATATTAAATATGATTATTTATTTTCTTAATTAATTCATGCTTTCTATTTTATGAATTCGAGTGCTTATCTATAATTGATTTTTATCGATCAATAACTTGCATGTCATACTGCTAGTCCATAATCCAGGAGGTGAGTTCTAGTAAGACGAAAATAGAATTCATACATAAATAGAGTAATGTATCGGGAGACTACTTCTATTTGTGGGGAGTACTTCAATTGAAAGATCTTTTGGGAGTTAATAATAGTTGTGATAGATAGGGAGACCTCAATTATTATTAATCTACTGTTTATATGCACAATAAACTATTTTAGGAATTGAACCCATATAATTGCATGAATTGGTTTTTAAAACATTAACTGCATTTAATATTGAAGAAGCATGTTGAGATTATGTGCCTAAGGTTGCTCCTAAAGATGTTGAAAATACTTGTAGGGTTCACAAATTTATTTATTTTATTTTTTTTTATTTTCGATTTTAGTAGATAAAAATAACTTGATTTTCGGTCGCTTCAATAAAATTAAAATATGATGTTATTATAGCCTAAGTGTTCCGAGATTCAATCCGTGAAGAATACGATGTTATTATAGCCTAACTTGTTCTTTGCTCAACAGAAAATGACCAGCTAAAGGCACATTAACGGGTTTAGAATCTGCCATAGAAAATTTACTCAAAACCTTTTCAACATAAGAAATCTGTTTTAGAAAAATCGTAGAACTTTTCCTATCTCTAACAATGTTCATGCCAAGAATACTTTGTTCATCTCCTAGATATTTCATGTCAAATTTGGCACTTAGACAATTTTGAACATATTCAACAGTTTTTATGCATGAACTAATGAGCAACATGTCTCCACATAGATTAACAAGAAAATAGGAACTTTAGCATCTTCTTTAAAATACAAACAATGATCATAAGTACTTCTTTTAAATTAAAAAAAAAACATGCACTGATCAAATTTTTTGTTCCATTTTCTAAGAGATTGTTTCAAACCACAAAGCGATTTTTTAAGCAAATAAACAAAAGCAGGATTCTTTTTATCAACAAAACCAATAGGCTGCCGCATATAGATTTTTCATCCAAATCACTATGCAAAAAAACAGTTTTGACATCCATTTGTTTTAATTCCTAATTAAACTGAGCACACAAAACAAGCATAATTTGGACAGTAGTAAACTTCACAATAGGAGCAAAGATTTCTGTATAATCTATCCCCTCTTTTTGAGTAAATCACTTAGCCACTAACCTAGCTTTAAATCTAACAGATTCACATTCATTCTTCACCTTAAACAACCATTTGCAGTCCACAACAGAGCAATTAGCAGGTTTAGGCACAAGAATCCAAGTATTGTTAACATGCAAAGAATTCATTTCCTCGTTCAGAGTATTTAACCACTCAACAAAATTTTAGATTTTAAAGCTTCTTCATAATATTTAGGCTCGGAATTATCAATAAATTCAAACACACTAAAACACAAATGAAGTCATATGAAAATCATCAAACCTAGAAGGCTATTTAATACTTTTCTTGCCCTATCTCTAACAAGTTGATAATCATGCAAATTTTCAATTTATGGTTCATTTTCATCAACTAATTCATCATACACAGCAACATCGTCAAGATTTTCAGGCAAATCAGGTTCAAAATTAGGCAAAACAGGTTTAGTTTCACGCATATAATCACATTTATCATGCACAGCAGCTTCAGATAATATACCTAAACTAGGAACATGCTCCACCTTATTAGGTGTACTACATTCAGAATCAGGAATAGGCACAAATAAGCAAGGTATTTCAGATTCTTTAAATGTCACATCTCTACTAATTAACACTTTAAAACCAGGTTCAGATTTTAACCATATCTTATAATCTTTAACACCTTCAGGGTAACCAAGAAAAACACATTTTACAGCCCTAGGTTCAAGTTTATCATGTTTTTTATGAGCAAATGCAGAACATTCAAACACTTTCAAGTTAGAAAAATCAATTTCCATACATGTAAACACAGTTTCAGGTATTTTACCACTTAAAGGCACAAAAGAAGATCGATTTATCACATAAGGCAGTAGTTAAAACAACTTCACCCCAAGTTTTTTTTGAAAGTCCAGAACAAGAAAGCATACTTCTCGCCCTTTCAAATAAAGTTCGATTCATTCATTCCGCTACACCATTTTATTGTGATGTATACGAGACTGTTTTATGTCTTTTAATACTAGAATCAGCACACAAGTTATCAAACAATTGATTACAAAATTCAAGTCCATTATCAATTCTTAGGATTTTAATTTTCTTACTTCTTTGATTTTCAACTAATGTTTTTCACTGTTTAAACACATCAAACACATCAGGTTTGTTTTTCAACAAAACACCCAAATTTTTCTTTAAAAATGTTCAATAATAGGTAAAAAATACCTAAAATCACCATGAGTAGTAACACTCACAGGACCCCACACATCGACATGCAAATACTCAAGAATTTCAGAACACACAAATTTGTTCGAGGGAGGGGAAACTTAAAATTTAACTCTAGACTTTTTGCCAAGAACACAAGAATAAAAAAACGGCACACAAGACAGTTTATCTTTTCCAAAATAGCCATTTTTACGCAAAATTTCAAGACCTTTAGCACTCATATGGCCCAAACGTTTATGCCATAAATCAGTTTTGTTATTTTCAGCAGCATTAACGGCATTCACAGAATTTTGCAAGTAAGATTCGTGTTCAACAATGCAAACATACAATTTTCTCCTTTTAACAGCTTTCAAAATTACCAAATTCCCATTGAAAATTCTCATTAAGTCTTTTCCCCATTTACCCTCTAACCCATCATCTTCAAAGAGCAGCACAAGTAATCAGTTTGTTACACAAATTAGGCACATGCCTCACATTTTTTCAAGGTCAAAACATAGTTAGAATAAAATTTTAAACAAACATCTGCAATTCCAGCAATATTACATGGTTTTTCATTAGCCATTGACACAGATCCATGCAATATTTCTTTGTAATTAGAAAACAGTCTTTTAGATGGTGACATATGAAAAGTGCAAGTAGAATCAACAAGCCATTCAGTTTCACATGCAGAATTTGAATGCACAGAATGCAGAAAAGCACAATTTTCATAAACTATAAAGACATCAGCTATGTTTTGACTTGTAGAAGCCATATTAGCATGCTCATTAGGTTGGTGATTTTTAAAATTCTGATGACCTCTTTTATTAGGACATTCCCTAACATAATGACCATGTTCACACATTCATAACATTTTCGATTTTTAGGTCTAGACTTAGACCTAGACTTACTTTTTTCCCTTTTCTTAGCAAATTTCTGGTTTTGGTTATTACCACCTTTATGTTGGATTGTTGGTTATTAAACTTGTTTTGAGAATGCCCCTCACATGCATAACCTCACCAGAATTTTGCCTAGAACATCTATTGACTTTTAAATTCAATTCCATGCTTTTAAGGCCATTCACAACAGTGTTAAGTGTGATCGTGTCCCTACCATACTTAACAGATTTAACATCACTATAAGACTCAGGAATATCATTCAAAAGTACAATCGAAGTATAATCATCAATATTTTGTCACCAGTCAATTTAATGTCCTGAATTAATTTGGTAAACACATCCAAATTTCGATCCACATCCTTGTTCAAATCAAGTTTAAATCTGAAAAAAAACTTCAAGCAAAATCAGCTTACTAGGCAAACAAGTTTCAGTATACAATTCTTCTAACTTATCCCATAAAGCCTTTGCAGAATCAAGCTCACCAACTTTTCTAAGCACAGAGTCAGAAAGATTTAGAATTATAGAAGAATAAACATACTCATCAATTTCAGCTTTCCTTTCACCAGTATCTTTTTCACCATAAACACCAGTCACAACCTTATAAACTTTTTGCCGAATTAAAATTCCATTCATTTTCTATTGTCATATCAAAAAATCAGTTTTTCCATTAAAGGGTTCAAGATTATAACCAGGCATAGCCATTTCATAAACACAACAGTTTTTAGAAAACACAAGGCACACAAAGCAGGGTATAAGCACAAAACAAACAAAAAACACAGATTTCAGAGAATACATCAGAAACCAGAAATTAATGGCCACAAACAAGAACCCCTAGCACCACAGGATTCCACTAGGGTCAAGTGGCTTTTTATCTCGGAGTTCTTTTTATACGAAATAAAAAACTGAAATATGAGCAACCACGAAACAGATTCAAATGAGCAATTAAAGGCAGATATAAGGATCACACAGAATCCTTCTACAGTACATCAGCAAATCCCAACACACAAACCATGGCAAGCGGTATTTACTCCACGAAAGCAATAAACCCGCGGCAAGAGATTACGCTGTGAAAATAGTATAAGGGAGTTATAAGCCGCGCTTGACAAGTGTGAAACCCTACGGTAAGGGTTTTGTACCACCATAACGGGGGATGCTCTGATAACACTGTTAGGTATCGACCTTGTTGTCATGCCCGAACACCGTAGCCGACTAATAGATTACAAAAGCTAACAAAATAAACTATTACATGGCTTTCATATGAATTAGGGAATAGGGATTACAATCTACCTACATAAAAGCGATAAATTACACGGTGTAACACAAACACAATAAAACCATGCAAGAGGCACAAACCCCATTCACAGGTCTGTACTAAGCAAAAAAGAAATAAGCAGAAGGCTGAAATACAAAGCCAGAATTGAAACTAAGAAATATAACAAAAAGGACACCACCTAGTTCCAGGCTCCTTTCAACCATAGCGAAACGGCTGCACCACCGGAACCGAACTGAGAGAGTTAGAGATGGATCTGAATTCTTTGAAGCTTGAGACCAAACCGACTATAGGCTCAGATCGTGTGTAGAAACCCCTTCACCATCGAATGAAATGGGACTCACCTAAGGACAACCACAAAACGAGACCCCGATAGTCCAATGCCTTCCAAAATCCACACATTTCCCAAAGAACCCATAGAAGGATGACTGCTGAAGTAAAAACGCATGGGAAAACAAAAACAACCCTCAACCAAACCCCTCAAAATCCTAAGACACTCACGAACGAACCGAACACTCACCGGAGAAGATGGACGGAAAGACCCACTGAAAAACTCACTGAGAAACCTCACTGATTCACCAAGAATCATAGAGAGAGACGGAGTTTTTGACTGAGAGATTAAATAAGAGGGAGATAGCAGAGTATCAGTTCTAATCAATTAGGTTTGAGGAGCTTGATAAATAAGAGGGTAATGAATGGCTACGATGAAATCCCTAATATGGACACTTGGGATGATGTTTAAAGGGGCTTGGTTGCAATTGGACTGAAGTCTCTTTTGGGTATGTATAATGATTAATGGGCTTCCAAATAAATTGGGCCACATTACAACACTACTCATTTTAAAAAAAACCCCATTAAATCACCAATTATTATTACCCATTTTCCCACAAATTTCACTATTCATCCACTCACATATGTCTAACAACCAATTATTTTTCAGCACATTTACATTTCTGCATACATACATTATATCTGCTGATAAATTTATATTTGCTATCCATCTGATTAATAACCAAGTGCTAAAATCAAGTGTTAAAACAAGTTTAAAACAATTCAAAGGGTGTTAAGTCTTCCGCTAAAAAAACCAACACAACGAAGTTAAGGTTCAGGTTAAACAACTGAGTTATTCTATCAATAGCTCTATCGAGTTTGTTGAGTGGCTAACTCTGCTGAATAACCAACTTAGTTGTCCCTCAAGGACGCAACTGTTTGAGTTAACTCTGTAATATTTTAAAAGGACCAAAATCAAAAAGTTGGTAAGGTTTATTCAACTCTAAACCTTACTCACACCCCTTGGGACCTACAAGTGGTATCAGAGCGGTTGGTTCATTGAGTCTTCCGCACTGGTTACTGAACTAGATCTTTATCTTTTCAAAAGGTTTCAAACACTTGCATTTTCAAAAATCTTTTATTTTTGGAAATGTTATTATCATGGAAGCAAATTTGACACGCATTCCTATGTTCACTGTTGAGGAATTTGATGAGTGAAAAATTCGTATGCAGGCTCATCTGTCTACTCTACATAATGAAATGTGGCTTGTGATAGAGGATGGGCCGCTGCAAATATTAAAAGTGAACACGGTTGTAAAGAGAGCAGCTGCTGCTGAAGGAGAAGAAGCTGTTGCTGAAGAAAGACCAACCATGGTTGAAAAACTGAGGACTAAATGGACAAATGGTGACAAAAAGAGATAAAACTTGGACAATATGGCCAAGGACATACTCTACAAGACTTTAGACAAAGCAATGTTCAATAAAGTCAAATCTTGCAAAACAGCAAAAAAAATCTGGAATAAACTAACTTTAATTTGCGAAGGATCAGAGCAAATTAAAGAAAATAAATTATCTGTTATTGTTCAAAAATTTGAAAATTTTGAAATGTTTGCAGGAGAATCAATGGATCAGCTGGATGCAAGATTCACTGAAATAACAAATGATCTTTCAGCTCTTGGGAAGGAATACACACAGAAGGAGATGTGTATGAAGATCTTGAGGAGCCTTCCAACTGAATGGGAAATGAAGACTATGGCTCTGAGATATTCAATATACCTCTCAAAAGCATCCAACCATGAGCTATTATCAGACCTCAAAGCCTATGAGTTTGAGTTGAGAAGAAAGGATCAAGAGGAGACAGTTGTACCCAAGACAGCTACACTGATAGTCAAGGATGGAAAGAGAGTTGAACTAAAGGAAGCCATAGACCAGGAGGAAATTTCCCTGATGGTTAAAAGATTCAACAAGTTCTTCAATAAAAACTATAAGAGGAATAAGGGTGAAACCTCCAGGAGACATTCAACACCCTCTAAATCAAGGGAAGATAGGCCGCCCAAGAAAGCTGAGCATCAAAGGGTAGTGTAGGTACCAAGGGGTGTGAGTGTAATGTTTAAAAGGGGGGGGTTGAATAAACCTTACCAACTTTTCGATTTAGTCCTTTAAAAAAAATGTTCAGAGTTAATACTTCACAAATGAGTCCTTGATGGACAGCTACTAAGTTAGTTAATCAACGAGAATTAGTCACTCAACAGACTGATCGAGCCGTTGATAGAATAACTCAAATTGTTTTGACTAAAGACTTAACTTGATCGTAATATGTTTTCATTTGAAGACTTAACGCCCTTGAATTTGGTTAAGTTTGTTTTAATACTTGGTTTTAGCACTCGATTGATTATCAATTGGATAGCAAATTTATCAAAGATATAAAAATAAGATGCGAAAATTAAAGTCTTTGAAATGTAAATGACACAATACGTTTTTATAGAGGTTCAAGATGGGGTAATTCTTCTACTCCTCTCTTCTCCAACTCTGGAGGAATCCACTAAGTATTGATCAATATACGAGTGGTTAACGATCCGATACAAGTCTTGATCACACAACCGACTTGATCCTTTGGGACCGAGTCCGAGATGCCTTGATCACACACAACCGGCTTCTCGTGCGACTCGGCTTCTTCACAGATACCGCTTTTGCTACTACACTCACTTGCTTAAGTTCCTTGGATTTGATCACGAAGCCCTCCAAATAGCTTAAGCCTGGTTCGACCTTGAACCTTTCTACAATCCTTCGTGGAATGTAGACCCCTTGATTCTTCAAATGTTTCCTCTTCAACTGATTGAAGTTGTCTTTCCTTCACAGGTGAGTGTTGGATTGATTTCCTTCGTAATGTAGGCTTGAGAATTGATCTTGAATGACTTGAGAGTATTCTTGGTTACAGTTCAAATGTTAGCTTGAATGTTCGTGGTTTAGGTCATTAACCTTCTCTGAGAGTGATTTCTCAGCCTTTTATAGTGATCTTTTCAAAAATCTGCCCGTTGAAGAGATATGCTTATTTTTGAAAGTCATTTGTGGTCGTTGGCTTGTCCTGTTGTAGTCCTTGGAATTTACGTTTCCTCGTATGAACGATTCTTTAGCTTTTCAGAGTTTTGACACGGTGCAGTGCTTCCCATGGGTTTATTCCTTTTGCATGCTTCTGGGACTGAGCACTTCAAGAAAGGTAGTATGTAAGTATTACTTGTTTAAGTAATTCTCTTGATTTACGTCCGCAACGGATCTCTTTTCGATTATCTCAACTTGATCGCATTTCCTTGCCTTCCCAGTGTCGCCTTCTAATCATTGGATGACTCTTCTCGTCACTTCAACTTGAGACTTGGCTATCTTGAGTTGACTTGACCGATACTTCACTCACCGCATCTTAGCCGCACCTTCATCGAGTTCCCTGTCTTCTCTTCTTTGCCACACTCACCGCCTCACAATGAGTCTTCCTTTTAGTCTCCAGTTGTCTTCTTGCATGTTCGGGCATAGCGACTTGACTCACTCTACCAAATTCTATCTATTACAATGCAATTTATAACAAGAATGGGGTGCCAACTTCCTATTCTAAGTTTTACATTGCATTCATCAAAATCTACAAATTAATTTCCCAACAATTTCCCCCTTTTTGATGATGCCAAAACTTAAAACATTTATACAATAATTAAACAACAAAGATACATACAGACAAATGTAGAACCACAGAATGTATGCTTAGAATCGATCTTTTATTGATCATAACATTCTTGTTCTTTACATAGCTGTTTACAAAGTGTATCAGAGCTTGAATCTCAAAAAAAATGTATCAGAGCTTAAATGGAACTTAAATAACCATGCTGTTCTATATCTACACAAGTATAGAAATTGTACAATTTTATTCGATTGTACAGAAGACTTACATAGAATGTATTTACATAGTAAAATACATGAAGGGGTGGACAACAACACTTCATCTCCTTTGCTGCCTCTTTCTTTCATCTCCTTCAGCTCTGTCATCTTCTGACCTCTTTCTCTTCTTCTCATCTTCAGCTGCCTTCTTTTTCTCATACGCCTTCCAGGCAGCTTCATCTCTTCTCAGTCTTTCTTGTCTTTCCTCCCATAGCTGAGTTTGTCTCTTATTTTCCTCTTCAATTCTCTTCACATACTCGGATTATTCTTAGCCACTTGCAGTTGCTATTTCACAAATCCAGCCCAATAGATCCCTCTTTTCTTTCCCCGGATCTATATACTCAATGTTTTTGGGCGAGAGATCTAGGTCTCAAAACATCTTCCTCCACCATCCCTTCCTCCGCCTCAGGCGTGTATTGTCTTGGGGTCTTCTTTTTCCCAAATTGAGTGACTAGCGAGTGACCAGACAGAGTGACCGCCGAGTCCGCTCGCTGTCGCCTTCTTCACATAGTTTGAGACCCTTTTCCCAAGATAAAATCCCGTGCTTGAGCCATGGACATGTTTGCGAAGTAACCTTCGATGCGAGCGTCTTGAATTCATCAACGATCTTGCCTCGGTTACGCATCCGAAATGGCATAGGTGTCTCTGTCATTGAAATGCCTCCATGTTGTTTCCGAATATCCATAACTCGGGCATTCATCTTTCCTTCCACTTCCTTCATCCCCGCTTCAACCGCTTTCTCTTTTCAAACCATAGGTACTGCAGAGTGTTGGAGTGGCAGAGTCACTGGGAGTTTGCTGATGATATCAGCTGTGACAAGACCTTGTTGGGGGGTTTTAGCAATCATCAAGGTCACATCTTTCGAACCTTCTCCCTCAACAGATTTTCCTTTCTTCTCTCTCTTCTTACTTCCTCGATTGTCTTTCCCTTCACAACAAGGCGTCCTCCTTCTCGATTTAGATCCCTTCGCGCGCTTTTAGGTATTCCTCTTCCCCCTCTTTGGCATCATCAAAGAAGAGAGAACCCCGAAACAAGCTAGCAAGAAAGAAGTCTAGTCTGGCGATAGCCGAGTTCGCTTCAATCTGGCAGTGGAGTATCTTTGCACGGAACTCAGAGCGGGTGGCGTTGGATTCAGCTGCTACCAACTTCATCTCAGCCATGAGAAGACTGAATTTTCGATCCATGTTTTCTTCCACGCCAGAGCTCGTTCTTATTATGTTCACGCAATAGCTTTATCTCCGAGGTGTGAGATTCATGCATTTGTTCGATGTGCTCTTGCAATTTTGTCTTTGCATCGATTCTCACCCGCCGTACTAGCAACTTGTTGAATAAGTGTCTCAAATATCGAGCTTGTTCCACACGCATTGTCTGCTTCTTTGTTGCCACCATTCCCGGATCCCGACTATTATGCCTCGCAAATCAACAATGAAGTTGGCGTCTCATTATCGACCTCATGTCCAATGAGGCCTGGTGCCTCTCCATCTTTTCAATCTCAACAAATAAGGCTTTGAAAACTTCCCGAACCAACTTGTCACCTTTGTTTCACCGACGGCCAAGCGTCAAAAGTCATAGTCACCGGAACAATGGTGTCGATGGAATAACAGGATCGGAGTCCGGAAGCGCTCGTGATCTCTAGGCGATTCTTCGGGAGGTCGGTACCTCCAGAGAAGGGAAATGATTCTACAAAAGGATCATCACGGCAATCAAATCTGCTCAATGATAATTGGTGCTCGTGAAGTCCCATGTGGAGTCGAACTGCTGCGGCACTGGGGAGCTCGCGCATGGACTATGTTTCACTGTGATCTATTGTGAAGTCGACCCGACTTGCGAGCCTCACTGTCTTAATGACTTCTTCTTCTGTCTCGGCTAGTTTTTCCACTTGAGTTGACTAGTCCTCGGCCATATCGAAGCATCATCGACGATGATGAAATTTCCATGGGTGGCTCATCATCAAAGTTGAACGTTTGTCGAGTAGTCTTGAGGTCGACTTACTCGTGGTTGGAACATCCTCAGCGAGTCTTTTGGGTCTGCAATAGGGGACGACTCCGCTTCATCTTTAGCTTCGATCCCCAAAAAAGTTACATCAAGATTATCCCTGGGAGTCGTGAAGAGCACTTATCTCCTTTTCTCGATGGATCAATGATAGCGAAGGATGTTCTCAGCTTCGATCTCTTTACCCCGGAAGTCTCAACCTCCCGTAGGCCTTCATTACCTCCTGCAGTCTCAACTGCAGCGAGGCTTGACGTCCCTTCGACAGTGTCACTGCTTCTTGGGTCTTCTAAGGTGGCATCCATTGGAGTCTCAACATCATGGATTGCACTTTTATTGCCCAGTGTTAACTCCCGGGCGATTCCTTCCTGTGCCTCAACCGCATCGGTAGTGTCATTGGCCTGGCAGAGCAGTTGGCACCTTAGCTGAGATAGTCTCAACTGTCTAAGCCTCGTTGATGACAACTTGCTGTGTATTCTATCGTTGTTCCCTTTGCACTTCGCCTCCGAGATTCGTTATGGAGTCAGCTGCAACATCCTCCGACCTTGCTGCGGTGGAGGAGTTTCCCCCTCACCGGCACACCACCGTGAGTGACTTGGAATGGGGTCACTCGTCTCCGGACTCCCGGCTGTTCCCATTGAGTATTCAGCCGTTGGGGCGGGTGGTAAGACACCTTCATTAGGGATTGCTCGATCGGGGTCCCCACAATCCCGGTTTCATCGCCAATTCCTTAAAACCTTCATCCGAATGAGCTGGGAAGTGGTGGCAAGCAACAACAGTGGCAATATCTTTGCCACTCCCATAGGATCTATCTCCGGTGTGATTTGGATGACTCCCTGGTCCTCCATCATTCTTTGCTCATGTAGGATTCTCGATTCTTGCATTGCTTGCTGCATTTGCAACTCTTCTCGTGGCGCAACAGGTCCGATCCTCATCACTTTCTCGATAGAATGTCGAGGTGAGGATGTGTATGTTCTGTGGTGCCAGGTGAGAGGCGCGATGTTGGCCTTCTCACGTGCCTCGCCTTCTTCCCCGCCAATCTTTCTTTCTCCCTCTCTTTAAAGATATTTAGAATGTCAAAACAATTTTCTTCATCAAGAGCTTGCACCACATTGGTCAATCCAGGAAGTTCATCGATTCGTCTTCTTCTTCAATGAATTGCGGTCTTTGGAATCTTTCTGGATTGACTCAAACTTCCATTTCCTCCATTCTCGCAGACGATTTTGAATATCCGGGTATGGTGGGGATAGGATCATCACATCATTATCCCCTGTCATCATCTCCTGCTGTCCCTCGAGCTCGGGGATTGAGGGTAGCAAACTTTGCTTTCTCGACATCTTGAGCCTCACATTCTGGGCGGAGACAGAACCCTATCAATAGATGATTCGGTTGTCCCAAATATTCCTTGTTCCTCACTGCATTACATCTCAAGTGGGTCTTGAGTTGCCTCTGGATCGACCTCGGCAGACTTAGCCGTTTCATCGATAACGTCCGGAGACTCTACTTCTCCAAATAGCCTCTCGGTATCTTTTCCAAATGAGTGGTAGACTCGGCCTTCTTCTCAAGCTCGGAGAGCTTGGAAATTCTTCTTCTTTTTGTTTTCACTAGAGGAACATCCGGTTCCATTCTTTTCCTGGTTCGTTGAAGGTAAATGCCTTTGCGCTTGTCTTAGAGGCACCTTTACTTGTTGTGGCGCTCCTCTTCTTCTTGATCACCGGAGAAGGGATTAATGGTTCCTTGTCCATCGCGGGCTGCAGGGCGAGATACACGGCTGCGGGGGCAGTGACACGCTGCGAGGGCGGTGACTCGGCCGCAAGTGCGGATTTTTTTCTTTCTTTGCGGGGGCGCAGCTTTTCTTAGCAGCGCCTTCTTGGGAGGTGAGGAGGTAGGCAATCTTCGAGTCAATCGATTCCCCCTCACTCGTATCGCCCTCTTGGCGTAAGCTCTCTTCTGTGCGCCAGAGAGGTTTGATCGAAACATCCTCTTGTTTACATGGAACGCCTTTCCATGCCGAAGAGGTACCCCTTTTACTTCCATCATCCGGCCAATCACCAGGCCGTATCCCAGGGAACCTCCAAGCGTACCATCCTCCTTGAAGGATTTGTTCCCAATATTTTGGCAGAGTCTGCTGTATACAAACTCAGCCCAATTCACCTTCTTTTCTTCAAGGATCGCAGCCATTACGATCAACTTAGCTTTAGACAGCTGGTCAAAACTGCCAAATTTGATGTCTATGCATTTGGCAACAATGTCCAACAATTTGTGGTAGTCCTCTTTCAGCAGCCTCTCGTTAGCTGTGTAGACCACTTTCGCAGCACAATCGGACTTGGCTACTTCCTTCCAAGCTGGCAATCGATCAGTCAACATCGCTTCATGGATCTCCTAGACTCCTTCCGCCAAAGAATAACAGCGAGTGTTCCGCGAGATCCTTGCGTAATGGTGAACTCCTTACCATGAACAGAGGACTTGATGCCCTCATCGTGATCTTCGGCGTTCACGTAGAACTATGCGACCTCTTCTACATAGGTCATCTGAAACTCCATTGTCAAAAACGGCTTCAGCCCAGACGTTTCCAATTTCTCAGCAATCTTCTTCACGAGGGTGTCGTCGGACCCCTGTTTAACCATACCATTGAAATCCACAGTAGACCCAGTGTGGTTTTGCTTTCCTAGCTTGACGAAATCATGAGTAGGTGCCATTTCTTAGTGTTTTACTGAACGTATCTTAGAAAATGATCTTGAGGAGTTGTAAGGTTTTGAGAGAAAGTTCCTTTCTTTTGCCTTGAGAGAGATGAACAATTTTGGTAAAGTGAGAGAAAATCGGACGAAATGGTATAAGTATGGTTTATGAAAGGATGTGCGGGTGGTTTTTGAAATTTGATCAAAATCAACGGCTTAGATCTTGCACGCTGATTAGCATTTAAGTTCTCGCATTTAATGTGGCAACATTTATATCCAATCATAGGCTTGGTGTGCGGCTTTTGACTGTACACGTCATAATTATGCTGACGTCATTCTTAAAGACATTCCCGCTTAGTAAAAATGACCGCGTTTTTGTCACTTTGCTCATAGATAACTCATCTTACTCCTTAGCTGATTCAATCCTTCTTCTCACTTCTCTCCTTGTGACTCAGCTGTCAGCTAAATTCGGTACAGCTGACTTTCCGATACGGCTGATTCACTTAGCTGAATTAAGAGTTCAGCTCTTTTTCCTTTTTTCGTGTTTCATCTCTTTTCTTTGAGTCTTCTAAGTGTTAACTCAGCTCAATTAACCCTAACTCATGCTTGAGTTCTTCAAATCTTGATTCACATAATGGTTTTGTGAATATGTCATTAACTTGTTTATCGGTTGAGATATATTCAAGGTGATGTCCTTCTTTTCAACATGGTCTCTAATGAAGTGATATCCGACATCGATGTGCTTTGTTCTTGAGTGCGACAGGATTTTGAGTGATTGCAATTGCACTTGTATTGTCACACATAATAGGAATTTCCTTTTCTTCAACTTCATAGTCTCTCAGTTGTTGTCTCATCCATAAGACTTGGGCACAACAACTGCCCGCATCTATGTATTCTGCTTCAGCTGTAGAGATGGCTATTGAATTTTGCTTCTTGCTAAACCAGAAATTAGCCTATTTCCAAGCATTTGACATGTGCTCGAGGTGCTTTTCTGTCAACTCTACATCCAAAGATAGTCGAGTCTGAATAACCAATTAGCTTGAATCCACCTTCCTTAGGATACCACAAGCCAACCTCTTGGCTTCCTTTCAAATATCTCAAGATCCTCTTGGGCTGCGGTCATGTGGCTTTCTTTTGGAGCAGATTGAAATCTTGCACATACACCTACAACAAAGGTGATGTCCGGCCCGCTTCTTTGTGAGATAGAGCAATGATCCAATAAGTGCTCGTATCTTGTTTGATCTACAGGCTTGCCATTTGCATCCATATCCATTTTGATGATGTATTCATTGGTATTTTCACGAGAATACTTCTCTTCCGTACCAAATTTCTTCATTAAATCTCTGGTGTATTTTGTTTGACTTATGAAGGTTCCATCCTTCAGCTGTTTCACTTGGAGTCCAAGGAAGAATGTCAGCTTTCCCATCATGCTCATTTCGAATTTGCTTTGCATGAGATTTGAGAATTTATCACACAACTCTTTGTTTGTGGATCCAAAGATGATGTCATCCACATATATTTGAACATGTAGTATACTCTTCCCATCTTGAATTCTGAAGAGCGTTATATTTACTTTGCCTTTTGTGAATCCGTTCTCAGTTAGGAATTATGATAATGTATCATACCATGCTCTGGGTGCCTGTTTCAATCCATATAAAGCCTTCTTGAGTTTGTATACCTTATCTCCAAGAGTCTTCTGCTCAAATCATGGAGGTTGTTCAACATACACTTCTTCCAACAAACCATTAACAAATGCACTCTTTACATCCATTTGATATACAATAAAGTTCTTGTGAGTTGCATAGGCAAGAAACATCCTTATGGCTTCCAATCTTGCCACAGGGGCAAAAGTTTCATCAAAATCTATTCATTCTTCTTGGCAATACCCTTTGGCTACCAATCTTGCTTTGTTTCTTACCATAGAGCCTTCCTCATTCATCTTGTTTCTGAACACCCATTTAGTGCCAATAACATTTTGATGGGTTGGCCTTTGAACCAATTCCCACACTTTGTTCCTTTCAAACTGATTTAGCTCTTCTTGCATGGCTTGAATCTAGTGTGTGTCATCCAATGCTTGTGACACATCTTTTGGTTCTATTTGTGAGATGAAGCAAGTGAACATTGCTTCTTGTTGAGTTCTGGATCTAGTTTTTACACCTTCTCTTACTTCCAATGATTAGTTCGTGGATGATCTCTCGGCCATCTTACATCAGTTTGGAGTAAGTTAGTGATTCGTCTTCTTGCAAATTTGTGTTATTTTGATCAGCTCTCTCATCATCACTTAGCTGCAGATTTTCCAGCTATCTTTGAGACTCAGCTATCTCATCTTCATCTGGACTTATAACTCCAGCTTCAACTTCAACATAGGGACTCTTCTGCATGGTAGGTTGATTCACTTATCACCGACTCTTCAATGTTTTCTCCATTTACATTTGGTTCATCAAACACCACATGGATGGATTCTTCTATAACCATTGTCCTCTTGTTGAGCACTCTCGTAGGCTTTGCTTTCACCGAGTATCCTAAGACGATACCTTCATCGACTTTAGCATCAAAAGCCTTTAAATTATCTTTGCCATTGTTATGGATGAAGCATTTGCATCCAAATATTTTGAAGTATGCAACATTTGGCTTTCTCCCTGTCCAAATCTCATAGAGAGTCTTTGTCAGCTGTCTATTTATCATGCATCTATTTTGAGTATAGCATGATGTGTTTATTGCTTCAGCCCAAAATCTTTTAGGCATCCCTGATTCAGTTAACATGGTCCTTGCTGCTTCTTTGAGAGTTCTATTCCTTCTTTCTGCAACTCCATTTTGCTGTGGAGTCCTTGCTGCAGATAATTCATGACCAATACCATTTTCAATACAATACTGAGTTATTATACTATTGACAAACTCAGTTCCTCTGTCAGATCTTATTTTGATAATGGTTTGACTCTTCTCGTTTTGTATTCTCTTCATCAGCTGTGGTAGTTTCTGCAGAGTTTCATTCATTTTACACATGAATATTGTCCATGTATATCTTGAGTAGTCATCTAATACCACCAAGGTGTATTTCTTCCCACTTATGCTAGCTGGTTCCACTGGACCAAACAGATCCATATGTAGCAGGTGCAATATTCTTGTTGAAGATGGACATGTCTTTTCTTTGAATGATGATTTGATTTGCTTTCCCATCTGGCACGCATCACATATACTCTCTTTCTTGTATACGAGTCCGGAAGTCCTTCTACAAGATTACTTCGGCAAGTTTGTTAATTGTTTTGAAGTTCGGTGACTCGAACTTCTTATGCTACACCAACTTGATTCAAATTGTGCTTTTAAGCTATGACAGTGCTTGGTGTTGCGATTGACCAATCTACCATATACATGTTCTTTTGTCGCATCCTTGCAAAGACAACTTCATTGATTGATGTCTTTGATTTGGCATATACCCATGTTAAATCCAACATTGTAGCCTTTGTCACAGAGTTGACTTATGCTTAGCAAATTGAAATTGAGGCCTTCAACATATGCAACATCTGTTATTTCTAATCCATTTTTTTGATGGATCCAATGCCTCTTATTTCTCCTGGAGCTTCATTCCCTCCAAATATGACTTTTTCACCTCTAACATCCTTGAATTTTGATAAATTTTTCTTGTTTCCTGTCATGTGTCTGGAACAACCACTATCCATATACCAGGTTCCTTGGCACTCAGCTGCTCCCTGAACATACAATCAAGGAAATTAGGTTTTAGGTACCCATACTTGTCTGGGTCCTGAGGGGTTAGTATTGTAAGATGATCCAACCAACCTATAGCCAAATGATTTGACTCTAAGGGGTTGCCATCTATCAGTGCCATAATCATAATTAATTTTGGCAAATTGATTGGGGGTTCTAGGTTCATACAACTGTCTCTTTTGTCTGTATGCCTGTGTATGTGTTTTAGCAATTGCCTTCTTTGGGTAGTTGTGATATCTCTGAGTGTAGTGCTTGGGTGGATATGAGTGCTGATGAAAGCTCTTATGCCTTTGGAATGGCCTTTACTGAGTTCTAGGCCTTTGCCACTTATGCTTATATTCCATAGGTCTTTGCTGATAGTTCACATTACTCCAATCAGCTTGGCTTGGGTATTTTCTACCATTCCCATCATATGTGTTTCTTTTATAGAATTTCTGGGGTTTTTGGTAGCTCTGTTTCTTCTTTACAGAGTATCTCCTGTTTGGAGTTTGCTGAGGAACTCTGCTGCATTTCTTCCCAGCTGTCCTATCAGTATACTCAACTGGTTGTTTTCCTTTTCCTTTATAACCAAGGTCAGTTTGCTTGTGATTGTGCTTTGGAATAAATGTGAGTGCATCATTTGAAGTTTTGGATTTTAGAGATACTTCATTGCTTGAAGATCCCTTTTCCAAAATCACTTTTGGAACTTGACATAGCATAGATGAATTAAATCCTAAGCCTGTCTTGTCTCCATATTCTCTTTGACTCATAATAAGATCATCCAATGATTTAGATGCCTTAGTGAATGAGGCAATCACATTTTTGAGATCATTCTCCCTTTTTTCTATAGCAGCTATCTCTGCTATTAGCTTAGCATTCTCAGCCTTTGGACTTCTATTCTCATCAGCTATTTGACTTAGAGTACTCAGCTCCTTAGTCAGCTGTGAGTTTTGGCTCTTAAGTGGGTTGTTCTCCTCATTTTGTAATGTGTGTGAGGATTTAATGTGTTCAAAATCTTTCATCATTTTGCCTAATGAATCATAAAGATCAGTGGGTGATGAAGTGTGTGTGTCACAACCACTATCACTAGAATCTGAGTGTGATGAGTTAGAGTGTACCTCATCTTCTTGGTCAGGTTGGTTTTGTTCTTTATCCATTAGACAGATCAAGACTTCTTCATCAGAGTCACTTGAGTGGTCAGCTTCACTACTCTCCGAGTCTGCTGTGTCTTTTGACTTGATCAGTATCGAGTCTCTGCGCCCAATATTGCCTTTCTCTTTTCTGTCTTCTTTCCCCAAGACTTTTCTTTCCTCTTCATTCCCGTATTTGTTGACTACAGGATATGGGCATTCAATGCATAGTGACCAGGTTGCTGCGGTTCCGGATAGAGTGTCTTCTGGAGGATTCACCTTTGCTTCTTTTGTAGTTCTTATTGAAGAACTTGTTGAACCTTTTAACCATCTGTGCGATCTCCTCTTGGTCAATGACCTCTTTGACCTCAACACTTTTGCCATCTTTGACAATTAGATCAGCTGTTTTGGGCACAACTGTCTCTTCTTGATCTTTTCTTCTCAGCTCAAATTCGTAGGCTTTGAGATCTGAGAATAGCTCATGGTTGGATGTTTTTGATAGGTCCATGCAATGTCTCATGGCCATGACTTTAATATCCCACTCAGTTGGGAGACTTCTTAGAATCTTCATACACATTTCCTTCTGTGTATATTCCTTTCCAAGTGCAGACAGTTCATTGGTAATTTCCGTGAACAGAGCATCCAGCTGATCCAAGGTTTCTACTGCAAGCATCTTAAAATTTTCAAATTTTTGTACAACAACAGATAGTTTATTTTCTTTGATTTGCTCTTATCCTTCGCAAATCAAGGTTAGCTTGTCCCAGATTTCTTTTGCCGTCTTGCATGATTTGACTTTGTTGAACATGGCTTTGTCCAAAGTTTTGTAAGGAATGTCCTTGGCCACATTGTCCAAGTTATATCTTTTTCTGTCATCATTTGTCCATTCGACTCTTGGTTTTTCAACCATAATCGTCCGGAAAGATCTTCTTCTCCTTCACCGCAGCTCTCCTTGCGCTTGTGTTCACTTTTAAGATTTGGAGTGGACCATCCTCTATCACTATCCACATCTCATCGTGTAATCTTTGATAGATGAGCACATCACGAATTTTCCAATCATCCATTCTTCAATTGTGAACATAGGGATGCGTGTCAAATTTGCTTCCATGATAATAACTTTCTTTGAATAAAAGAGTTTTGAAAGATTGAGTACTAAAACAAGCTTTGAAAAATTTAGAGATCTAGTTCAAGAACTCATGCGGAAAGGCTCAATGAACCAACCGCTCTAATACCACTTGTAGGTCCCAAGTGGTGTGAGTGTAATGTTTAGAAGGGGGGGTTGAATAAACCTTACCAACTTTTCGATTTAGTCCTTTTATAAAAAATGTTCAGAGTTAATACTTCACAAATGAGTCCTTGATGGACAGCTAAGTTAGTTAATCAAGAGTTAGTCACTCAACAAACTCGACCGAAATTTGTTGATAGAATAACTCACTATTTTGACTAAAGACTTAACTTGATTGTGATATGTTTTCAGCGGAAGACTTAACACCCTTGAATTTGGTTAAGTTTGTTTTAATACTTGGTTTTAGCACTCAGTTGATTATCAATTGGATAGCAAATTTATTAGCAGATATAAAAATAAGATGCGAGAAATTAAAGTGCGGAAATGTAAATGACACAATAAGTTTTTATAGAGGTTTGAAGATGGGGTAATTCTTCTACTCCACTCTTCTCCAACTCCTGGAGGAATCCACTAAGTATTGATCAATATATAGAGTGGTTAACAGTCCAGATACAAGTCTTGATCACACAGCTGACTTGATCCTTTGGGACTCGATGAGATGCCTTGGTCACACAAACGGCTTCTCGCGACTCGGCTACTTCACAGGGTAGCTGCCTTGCTACTACAGCTCACTTGCTTAAGTTCCTTGGATTTGATCACGAAGCCCTCCAAATATCTTAAGCCTGGTTTGACCTTGAACCTTTCTACAATCCTTCGTGGAATGTAGACCCCTTGATTCTTCAAATGTTTCCTCTTCAACTGATTGAAGTTGTCTTTCCTTCACAGGTGAGTGTTGGATTGATTTCCTTCGTAATGTAGGCTTGAGGATTGATCTTGAATGACTTGAGAGTATTCTTGGTTACAGTTCAAATGTTAGCTTGAATGTTCGTGGTTCATGTCGGTAACCTTCTCTCAGAGTGATTCCTCAGCCTTTTATAGTGATCTTTTCAAAAATCTACCCGTTGAAGAGATAGGCTTATTTTTGAAAGTCACTTGTGGTCGTTGGCTTGTCTTATTGCAGTCCTTGGAATTTACGTTTCCTCATATGAACGATTCTTCAGCTTTTCAGAGTTCTGACACGGTGCAGTGCTTCCCATTGGTTTATTTCTTTTGCATGCTTCTGGGACTGAGCACTTCAAGAAAGGTAGTATGGAAGTATTACTTGTTTAAGTCATTCTCTTGATTTCTGTGCAACGGATCTCTTTCAGTTATCTCAACTTGACCGCATTTCCTTGCCTTCCCCAGGTGACTTAGAGTCAACTTCCAATCATTGGATGACTCTTCTGTCACTTCAACTTGAGACTTGGCTATCTTGAGTTGACTTGACTGATACTTCACTCATCTGCATCTTAGCTGAACCTTCAGTCGAGTTCTGTCTTCTCTTCTTTGCCACACTCACCGCCCTCACAATGAGTCTTCCTTTTGGTCTCCAGGTTGTCTTCTTGCATGTTCGGGCATATCGACTTGAATCGACTCTACCACCCTCTCTATTACAATTCAATTTATAACAAGAATGGGGTGCCAACTCCCTATTCTAAGTTTTACATGGCATTCATCAAAATCTACAAAATAATTTCCCAATAGGTAGAATATCAGAGAGATGATAACCCAAGGACAGAAAGAGCTGATCAAAGAGCTGAGAACCTGTGTTGGAACTGCAGACAACCAGGACATTTTGCAGTCGATTGCTCCTATCCACTTGTCAACAAATATAGGAAGGAAGAAGAAATAAAAGTATTCAGAGAAAGAAGACAGGAAAAGAAGAAAGCCATGTTGGCCGAGAGATCATTTGAGACAACTAAGTCTAAAGAAGCAACAGACTCAGAAAGTAGTGAAGCTGACTACTCAAGTGATTCTGAAGAAGAATCCATGATCTGCCTTATGGCTAAAGAACAAGATCAACTAGACCAAGGAGATGAGGTACACTCTAACTCATCACACTCACATTCAAGTGATAGTGATAGTGATTGTGATACACACACTTCATCACCCACTGATCTTTACGATTCATTAGGCAAAATGATGAAAGACTTTGAGCATATTAAATCCTCTCACACACTTCTAAATGAGGAAAACAACCAGCTCAAAAGCCAAAACTCTTAGCTGACTAAGGAGCTGAGTACTCTAAGTCACATAGCTGTTGAGAATACAGAGCTGAAGGCTGAGAATGCCAAACTAATAGCAAAGATAGCTGCTATAGAAAAGAGGGAAAAAAGATCTCAAAAATATGATTGCTTCATTTACAAAAGCATCTAAATCATTGAATGATCTTATAATGAGTCAAAAGGAATGTGGAGATATGACAGGCATAGGATTTAATTCCTTTGTGCATAGTCAAACTCCAAAAGTGATGTTGGAAAAAAGGTCTTCAAGCAGCGAAGCATCTCAAAAATCCAAAACACCAATGTTGCACCCACATTCACTCCTAAGCGCAATCACAAACAAACTTGCCTTGGATACAAGGGAAAAGGAAAACAGCCAGTTGAGTATGCTGAGAGGATAGCTGAGAAGAAATCCAGCCAAGTTCCTCAGCAAACTCCAAATAGAAAGTACTCTGTGAAGAATAAACAGAGCTACCAAAAACCCCAGAAGTTTCATAAGAGAAACACATATGATGGGAATGGTAGAAACTACCCAAGCCAAGCTGATTGGAATAATGTGAAATATCAACAGAGACCAATGGAATACAAGCCTAAATGGCAAAGACCTAAACCTCAGCAAAGGTTATTCCAAAGGTAAAAGAGTTATTATCAGCACACATATGCACCCAAGCACTACACTCAGAAATATCACAATTATCCCAAGAAAGCAGTTGCCAAAACACACACACATGTATACAGATAAAAGAAACAATTGTATTGTATGAACCTAAAACCCCCAAGCAATTTGCAAATGTGCACTATGATTATGGCACTGATAGATGGCAACCTCTTAGAGTCAAGTCTTTTGGCTATAGGTTTGGTTGGATCATCTTATATCACTAACCCCTCAAGACCCAGGCAAGTATGGGTACCTAAAAACTAATTTCCTTGATTGCAGGTTCAAGAAACAGCTGAGTGCCAAGGAACCTGGTACATGGATAGTGGTTATTCCAGACATATGACAAGAAACAAGAAAAACCTATCAAGATTCAAGGAGATTAGAGGTGCAAAAGTCATATTTGGAGGAAATGAAGCTCCAGGGAAAATCAAAGGCACAGGATCAATCAAGAAGAATGGATTGGAAATCACAGATGTTACTTATGTTGAAGGCCTCAACTTCAACCTGTTAAGCATCAGCCAACTCTGTGACAAGGGCTACAATGTTGGATTTAATATGGGAGTGTGTCAGATCAAAGATGCTGAATCAAATGAAATAGTGCTACAAGGATCAAGACAGAAGAATATGTATGTGGTAGATTGGTCTACTGCCACACCAAGCACTTGTCTGTTAGCAAAGAGCATAGCCGAATCAAGTTGGGTCGTGGGTACAAGAAGTCGAGTCATTTGAACTTCAAGACAATTAACAAGCTTGCAAAGAGTCATCTTGTCAAAGGATTGCCAGACTCAGTGTACAAGAAAGTGTATGTGATGCATGCCAGATGGGAAAGCAAATAAAATCTTCATTTAAGGACAAGCCAAGCCCTTCTTCAACAAGTATATTACATCTGTTGCATATGGATCTATTTGGTCCTGTTGAACCAGCTAGCATAATTGGAAAGAAATACACCTTAGTGGTGGTAGATGACTATTCAAGATATACATGGACAATCTTCATGTGCAAAAAGAAGGAAACTTTGCGTATTACCTCGGTGATGAAAAGAGTTCAAAATGAAAAGAGCCAAACCATTATAAAGATAAGGTCCGACAGAGGAATCCGCGTTTGTCAATGGGATAATTACTCGGTATTGTGTTGAAAATGGTATTGCTCATTAGTTATCTTTAGCAAGAACTCCTCAGCAGAATGGAGAAGCTGAAAGAAGAAACATAACTCTCAAGGAAGCTGCAAGGACCATGTTACCTGAAGCTGGATTACCAAAGAGATTTTGGGCTGAAGCCATTAACACATCATGCTATACTCAAAATAGATGCATGATCAACAGGCAATTAACAAAGACTCCCTATGAAATCTGGACAGGGAGAAAGCCGAATGTTGGGTACTTCAAGATATTTGGATGTAAATGTTTCATCCACAACAATGGCAAAGATAATCTGAAGGCTTTTGATGCTAAAGCTAATGAAGGTATCTTTTTGGGATACTCAGCTGAGAGCAAAGCCTATAGAATATTGAACAAAAGGACTATGGTCACAGAAGTGTCTATCCATGTGGATTTTGATGCACCCAATGTGAATGGAGAATACATTGAAGAGTTAGCTGACAAGCTGAATCAGCCAACTATGCAGAAGAGTCCTTATGTTGAAGCTGAAATAAGAGCAATCAACCTAGATGAAGATGAGATAGCTGAATCTCAAAGACAGCTGGAAAGTCTACAGTTGAATGAAGATGAAAGAGCTGTTCACGACAACATAGCTGCGAGACGGCTGAATCCAACTGACTTGCTCCAACCTGATGTGAGATGGTTGAGAGACCATCCACCAGAGTTAATTATTGGAGATGTTAGAGATGGTGTAAGAACTAGATCCAGAGCTCAGCAAGAAGCAATGTTCACTTATTTTATTTCCCAAATAGAGCCAAATGATATGTCTCAAGCATTGGATGACACACATTGGATTCAAGCCATGCAAGAAGAGCTGAATCAAATTGAAAGAAACAAGGTATGGGAATTGGTGCAGAGACCAACCCATCAAAATGTTATTGGCACAAAATGAGTTTTCAGAAACAAGATGAATGAGGAAGGTTTTGTGGTGAGAAACAAAGCAAGATTGGTAGCCAAAGGGTATTTCCAAGAAGAGGGAATAGATTTTGATGAAACCTTTGCTCCTGTTACAAGATTAGAAGCAATAAGGATGTTTATAGCCTATGCTGCACATAAGAACTTCACTGGGTATCAAATGGATGTGAAGAGTGCATTTCTAAATGGATTGCTAGAGGAAGAAATCTATGTTGAACAACCTCAAGGTTTTGAGCAGAAGACTATTGGAGATAAGGTGTACAAGCTCAAGAAAGCATCATATGGATTAAAACAAGCACCAAAAGCATGGTATGATACATTGTCTCAATTTCTAACTGACAATGGATTCACCAAAGGCAAAGTGGACAGAACACTCTTCAGAATTCAAGATGGAGAAAGTATACTACTTGTTCAAATATATGTGGATGATATCATCTTTGGATCCACAAATAAAGAGCTGTGTGATAAGTTCTCAAATCTCATGCAAGGCAAATTTGAGATGAGCATGATGGGAGAGCTGACTTTCTTCCTAGGACTTCAAGTTAAGCACTTGAAGGATGGAACCTTCATAAGTCAAACAAAATACACCAGAGATTTAATGAAGAAATTTGGTATGGAAGAAAAGTCTTCTGTGAAAATACCAATGAGTACATCAGTCAAGATGGACATGGATGCAGATGGCAATGCTGTAGATCAAACCAAATATAGAGCACTCATTGGATCATTGCTCTACTTAACAGCCAGCAGTCCAGACATCACATTTGCAGTAGGTGTATGTGCAAGATTTCAATTTGCACCAAAAGAGAGCCACATGACTGCAGCTAAGAGAATCCTAAGGTATTTTAAGGATTGCCAGGAAGTTGACTTATGGTATCCAAAGTAAGGTGGATTCAAGCTTATTGGTTACTCAGACTCTGACTGTGCTTGATGTAGAGTTGACAGGAAAAATACCTCTGGTACATGTCAAATTCTTGGAAATAGGTTGGTTTCCTGGTTTAGTAAGAAGCAAAATTAGCCACATCCACGGTGACAGTACATAGTTGCGGGGCAAACAGTGCCCAAGTCTTATGGATGAGACAACAAATGAGAGATTATGAGATTGAAGAAAAAGAGATTCCAATTATGTGTGATAACACAAGTGCTATTGCAATCACTCAGAATCCTGTGTTGCATTCAAGAACAAAGCACATTGATGTCAGATATCATTTCATAAGAGATCATGTTGAAAAGAGAGACATCACTTTGGAATATATCTCAACTAATAAGCAGTTAGCTAACATATTCACTAAACCCCTATGTGAATCACGGTTTGAAGAGCTTAAGAATGAGCTAGGGTTAATTGAGCCGAGTTGACACTCAGAAGACTCAATCAGAAGAGATAGAAGATGAAAAATTGAGTAAAAAGCAAATTTCACTCATCAGCCGAGTAAATTAGCCATATCGGAAAGTCAGCTGTATCGCGTTAGTTGACAACTGAGTCACTAATGAAAAGAGAGAAACAGAGTTAAGTCATATTTGATATAAGCTGAGTCATTTATGAGATAAGTGACAAAAACGCAGTCGTTTTTAATGAGTGGGAATGTTTTTAAGGATGACGTTAGCGTAATAATGATGGGTACAATAAAAAGTTGCACAGTAAGCATATGATTGGATATAAATACTACTGCATTTAATGCAATGAAGTTAATGCATTTTTGACGTGCTAATCTCAGCCGTTGATCTTAGTCAACAAATTCAAAATCCGAAAATGTGTCCCTTCACGTCCCTTATATACGGAAAATTTTCATTTCTCTCACCTTACGCGCACTGTACATCTTCCAGGCTAATGCATTTTCTCTCTGAAACCCTAAAATCTTTCAAGCAAGCTTTTCCTTTTTTATTCGGTAAAACTCTCTAAAAATGGCACAAAAGCACGACTTTGCAAAACTCTCAAAGCAAATACACTCAAGAGCGTCAGTGGAGTTTGAAGGTATGGTGAAGCAGGGTTCTGATGAAACCCTAGTTAAGAAGATAGCTGAGATGCTAGAAAAGTTAGGTCTTAAGGCTTTTCTGACCATGGAGTACTCGCATACCTATCTCAAGGAGTTGGCTCAGTTCTATGTCAATGCTGAGGTGCAGGACGAAGTAATCAAGTCTTCTGTCCACCGCAAGGACATAATGATAAATGCTAAGGACCTTGCGGAGCACTGCTTGTTGCCATCGGAAGGCATGAAGGAATTTAATGAAGCTGGTGTTGATTTGGATGCTGCGTGGAAAGAGGTAGCCAAACCGGAGTGTGCTGCTAAGAACGACTATCATAAGTTGATGGATGTTGTCTCCAAGTGTGTAGACATAAAGTTTGGCAGCTTCAACTAGCTGTCAAAGACTAATCTGATCGTCATGGCTGCGATCATGCAGGGCAAGAAAGTAAAGTAAATCCAAATTTGAAGTTAGTGTATAATGCTCACTGAATGTAATGAATAAGACGTTCAAGGAGGATGGATCCTTTGCAGGATCTCTTGGATATGGCCTCATGATTGGCCACCTGATGGAAGTGAAGGATATTCCCCTTCGACATGGCAAACCCTTCCATGTCAACAAGAAGATGTTCCGGGCATACCTCTTCGGTGCCCAAAAGAGAGCCCATACAAAGAAGGCGGACACAAGGGAGGGGGAATCAGCTGAACCCGAGGACACAACTGCTACCCCTCCCCTAAAGAAGAAAGCTTCCCCTGCAGCTGCAAAGAAGAAGGTTGTCCCTACAGCTAAGAAAAAAGATGCTCCTGCCCCTACAGTCGAGTCTCCTGCCCGTGCAACCGAGTCTCCTGCCCCTGCAGCCGACTCTAAGAAAGAACCCCAAATCCCTTCTCCAGCCATACAGAAGAAGAGGACTGCCAAGTCGAGGAAGGCAACTCCCTCCAAGAAGGATGCCCAAGTCCCCACCAGTGATGAAACCAATGAATCTGAACCAGAAGTCCCTCTGGTTCGTCCAAGAAAAAGAAGACTGATAAGAAACTCTGAATTAGAGAAGACAGCTGAATCTGCCACTCAGCTGGAGAAAGCATCCGAGACTGCTAAAACTCAGGAAGTGCAGTCTCCTGAAGTCGTTGATGAATCTGCCAAGACTGCTGAAGGTAATCAGCAGAGTCCCAATGAAGACTCAGTTGGGCGATAGACATCTGAGGGAAGCAAAGCAGCAGAGACAACTGAACATCCCGTTGAAAAGGTTGTCTCTCCACCTGCTGCTGAAGGTGAGGAGAAGCAGAATCTTCTGCCTCCAATTCAAGAAACAGGAGGAGAGGGTGAAGATGAGGATGATGATGTTGTCATGTATTCTCCACTATTTCCAGATATACAGAGACATCTACGAGAGTGGAGGGCATGGAAACTTGATCACTCAAGGGTGCAGTTCTTTGAGTACATTAAAGAAGAAGAAGAGTTGATTTGATTTCTTAGGGTCTCGACTTTTTGACAGGCCCTTCATGAAGACAACTATATGGATATCCTCCGCATCATTAAAGCAGATGAGAAGGACAAAGCTGAAAAGGAAGCCCGTGTCCTAGAAAAAGCCAAGATGTGTGAATTCACAAACTCTCCATCTCACACTCATACACATCTAGATATATACTCAAAGAGTGATGAGGATCCCACTGCTGCAGCAGAGAAGTCAGACATGCAGCAGGCTCTGAGGGAATCCAGACTAATGCATGAGCAGCAATTATTTGAAGGACCAGGAGAGTTGTCTCAATCTCTCCTGCAGACCGATCCTCTCGGAGTGGCGCATCACATTGCCTCAGCCATCGCTGCAGCCACGTCGCATGTTCAATCGGAGGATGGATCCAAAGGAATTGGCAGTGAAACTAGGATTTTGGGGCACCCAAGTTGAGCCAACCCCTGAAGAAGGTGTTTTACCACCTGCCCCAGCGGCTGAGCACCCAATGGAAGAAGTCGCGAGTTTGGAGAAGAGTTACCCCACCATTAGTCACTCAGCTGGTGTGCCAGTTGAGGTGGAAACTCACTCCAGCACAGCAGGGTTGGATATTGTTGTGGATGACTCAAACTTGAAGAAAGGAGGAGAAGTGGAAACTGAGAAACAACCACAACATAGTGACATTGACGAGGCTCGGATAATTGAGTCTGTCCCAGCTGAAATGTCAGTTGCTTTGAATGTTGATGACACTGTTCTTACAGTCGAGGCACAGGGTGGAGATGCCCAGGGAGTTAACACTATGGGCAATGAAAGTGCAATCCTAGGGGTTGAGACTCCTATGGATGCCATGGTCCAAGACCCTAAGACAGCTGTGACTGTCGAAGGGAATATTGAAGGTCTCGCAACAGTTGAATCTGCTTGAGGTATTGAAGGCCTAAGGGAGGTTGAGACTTCCCTAGGTAAGGGAGAAGAGACACAGAACATTCCTCCAGTTCAATGCGCTGAAATAGAAGAGGAGATAAGCGCTCTTCATGACTCCCAGGAAAACCTTGATACATCATTCTTGGGTCCGAAGATGAAGCGAGTCCACTCGATTCGAGATCCAGAGGACCCACCGAGATGTTCTCAAAACTACGATCGGCCAAGTGACAAAGTCGCTCTTCAGAAATTTAATTTCGATGATGAGCCAAGCCCACAACTCTCATCATCATTCGATGACGCTGATGATATAGCAGAGGAACTAGTTATTCACTTAGAAAAATCCACTGAGACCAAAGACGCTATTAAGATAGGCGAGGCTCGATTAGTCAAAAAATATCTTAATCGCGCCCTAGGCGAGACACGATCCCACTATGCGAGCTTTCACGATTCTGCGAATGACTATACCAGCTCCGTCACAGGCTCCCACAGTTGTGACCACTGCCGATGAAGCTATCGCAACTGAGGCACGAAGGGCTGAATCATCACAGGCACAACCCTCACAAACCATCCCATATGTGAGTGATGATGCCTTTCCAAAGATATTCCCTTTCATACCGATCCTACCAGATTTGGAAGAAGAGACCGCTGCTAAGCAACAAAGATTCACTGTGCGAGAAGATCCAATCATCCCTACTGATACCATTGTTCCAGTCGAGTTCAACTTTGCTGAAGAGTGGCCTGTAGCTGAATCAAGTGAGACAGCTGAGTTTCGTGAAATCTTCAAGAAGATTTGTGAAGAGATTGAGAAGATTGAACGGCATCAGGCCTCCATTGATTTAAAACTGGACAACAGGGACGCTACCCTCACAGCAGATCTGAGAGGGATAGTGGTGTGGATCCGAGAATGGTCTCAATAGAAATCTGCCATGAGACTCGAGCAAGTTCGTTATTTCAAAGAACTGTATGGCAGAATGCTTGTCTAGATGTCCGACAATGCTGATATCAAGCAAAGGATGCAGGCGTACATCAAAAGGTTACACGAGTCTCACAAAACTGAGATGGAGCTACTGCGTGAATTTCAGAGAAAAGAAGTTTTGCGCCTTGAGGATACAATGAATGTGAAATTCAGCCTACTCATGGCTGAAATGAAATTGGTGGCAGCCGAGTCCAAAGCCACTCGCTCAGAATTTCGAACAGCTTATTCCGCAGCAGACTCCAAACAGAATTCTGCTCTCAGCAGACTCGACTTTAGGCTCGTAGGCATGTTCTCTGGGGTCCCTCTTTCCTTTGATGATGCCAAAAAGGGGGAAGAGGAGTCCCTAAGGAGTTTAAAAGAAGAAAAGTTGAAAGACTCTGCAGCTGAGAAGATGGGAGCTGAGAAGAAGGGAAAAGCAGCTTAGGGGGAACGTTCAAAGGATTTGACGTTAATGGTTGCTGAAACCCCTCAGCAAGGTCAAGTTACAGCCTCCATCTTGAGCAATCTCCCCATAAACTTACCCATTGGGCACTCTGCAGTGCCAATGTCGGAGAAAAGGTGAATCATCGAAGTAGGGATGGTGGAGTTTTACAAGAAGACGGATGCCCGTATCGAAGAAGTGATAAAAAAATACGGCGGCATTCTGGCAGGAAAATATCAAGATGTTATTCCTGACAATGGATCCGAGCCGAGATCAATTGAAGAATTCAAGACGCTCGAATCTGAAGGTTATTTCCAAAGGATGTCACTAGTCCAAGCCTGGGATCTGTACTAGGAGAAATGTCTTAAGTTGTGCGAAGAAGTTGAAAAGCAGCAGACTCCCGTGTAGTACACACCCAGAGGAGGAGGAAGAGGTTCTCGATCTCGTCCAGGATCCAAGAATATTGAATATGTAGATCCCGAAAAGAAGGGGGGATCTACTGGGCTGGGTCTGATGAAGTGGCAAATCTGGAAGTGGCAAGGAAGAATGCAGAGGTCGTGAAAAGACAAAAAGATGAAAATGAAAGATAAACTTAGCTATGGCTCGAGAGGAAGCGAAAGGATGATGCTGCGAAAAGAGCCTATGAGAAGAAGAAGAAAGCTGAGGAAGAAGAAAGAAAAAGGAAAAGAGTCGTGACTTCAACAAATCAAGAGGAAAGAAGGAAAGAAGGCGTTGAAGTGTTGTTGCGAACCCTTCATGTATATTACTTATGTAAATACATTCATGTAAGTCAACTGTATACTTAGTGAAGTTTTCTGTAATTTTTCACTTTGTACTTATTTTAGTATCTTAGCGTAGATCTGTAGTTTTGCTTTGATATAGAATGCTCTGATACCAAATGTAAACAGCTGTGTAAATGCCAAGAATGCTATGATTCATAAAAGGATCTATTCTACGCATACATTCTTTGTTATTGCATTGTATGTATGTATCTTTGATGTTTACATGTTGTTTAATGTTCTTAAGTTTTGGAATCATCCGAAAGGGGGAAATTGTTGGAAAATTTATTTTATAGATTTTGATGAATGCCATGTAAAACTTAAACTGGAAAGTTGGCACCCCATTTTCCTTGTAATTTACATTGTAATAGATAGGGTTGGAAAATCTGAGTCAAGTCAGCTACGCCTGGAAATACAAGAAGTCAATGAAGACTGAAATGAAGACTCCTCTGTTGAGACAGCTGAGTATGGCAAAGAAGATAAGTCTAGAACTCGACTGAAGGCGTATCAGTTGTGGAACAGTTGTGTGAAGATTCAGTCAAGTCAACTCAAGAAGCCAAGTCTGAAGTTGAAGTGACAGATGAGTCATCCAATAATTGGAGCAGACTCAAGTCACCTGAAGAAAAAGGCAGCAGACAAGAGGAGTTAACTGAGATGAATCCGTTGCACAGAAGTCAAGAACTTTACATAATATAGTAATACCTCCATGCTGCCAGGTCTTAAAGTGCTCATCCCAGAAGCGTGCAAAAGGAATAAAACAATGGGAAGCACTGAACCTCGTGTCAGAACCTGAAAAGCTGCAAATTTATTTAATACGAGGAAGGGTCTACATCTCAAGATTGAGGACCAAGAAAAGACAAGCCAACGAACATAATTGACTTTTGAATTTAGCCCATCTCTTCAAAGGGCAAAATTTCAAAAGTTTACTATAAAAGGCTGAGGAAATTCATTGAGAAAAGGTTACCTGAACCACGAACAAGCAAGCAATATTCAAGCTGTAAACCTGCAAATATTCTCAAGTATATTCAAGCAAATCCTCAAGCCTGAAACTCGAAGGAAATCGATCCAACACAAGCTGTGAAGGAAAGACAACTTCTAATCTGTTGACGAGGAAACTTTTGAAGAATCAAAAGGGGTCTACTTTCCAAGGAGAATTGTAGGAAGGTTCAAGGTAAACCAGTATCAAGTTATTGGAGGGTTTCGTGATCAAATCCAAGAGCTTGAGAAAGTGAGCTGGAGTAGTAAGGCAGCTGCCCTGTGAAGAAGTTGAGTCGGAAGAGAAACCAACTGTGTGACCAAGGCTGTCTCTAGACTGTTGACCACTTCGTAAACAGATCTTTTACAAGAGTTGGAGGAGAGAGGATTAGAAGAATTACCCCATCTTCGAACCTCTATAAAAATCAACTGTGTCATTTATTTTTTAGCACATTTATATTTATGCCTACATACATTATATCTGCTGATAAATCTATATTTGCTATCCAACTGATTAATAAACAAGTGCTAAAATCAAGTTTTAAAACAAGTTTAAAACAATTCAAAGGGTGTTAAGTCTTCCACTGATAAAACCAACACATCCAAGTTAAGGGTTCGGGTTAAACAACTGAGTTATTCTATCAACAACTCTGTAATATTTTAAAAGGACTAAAATCGAAAAGTTGGTAAGGTTTATTCAATCCCCCCCCCCATCTAAACCTTACTCACACCCCTTGGGACCTACAATATATATATATATATATATATATATATATATGATGCATTTGCACGCATATTCAGTGTGTTTTGGTTGGTTTCCGTTGTTGGGCGTGATACTGTGTATTCTTGTAACTTCTTATAGGAAATGGAGCTAAATTGGATAAAAAGAGATATCACGTCCCAAATTGAAGGTCGAGAGCTAAGATACGAGCAAATATGTGAAGGAGAGAATCATGGACGATCGAACAAAAGGAAATTTCCTTCATAAACATCCAAATGCGCTAGCAGTTTCCAACACTGGCAGGGTTTAGTATTTTGCCCATAACTTTCTCTACAAAATTGCTATTAAAGTGATTCAAGTGACTATGGAAAGATAAGAGAAAGGCCTACAACGTTCATGAAGACCCCAGGAGGAAATTAGGACAAAAATACGGACAAAAACACATCATAAGGCCGTGTGAAAATGTCGGTGTGGAATGACACAATTGTGTGAAAAAGAGACGAAAATAGGGAACGAAAACAAGCCCGCACGACCCGACCATGTGAACCCACACAACCTTGTGGGAAAGGGAAAAAATCCACACAACCGTGTGGTACCACACGGCCAGGACGTGTGGGACTCTGCCAAATGCGTTTTTTTGGAGTTATTCTCCCGTTCCAAGGCCTGAACGAATTTTTATCATCAAACATCATCCAACATCACTTCATACAGAGAAAACACATCAAATTACACAGGAAAGCAATAATCAAAGATCTTCTGAGAGAGGAAAGCTAGGTCGCGAAGAACACCACAAGGCCTTTCGCATCTACGGGAGCATAAGAGCGTCGAAGGCTTAGGAGTGGAATCCATCCTAACAAGAAGGGGTTTTCTTTCTATGTCTAAGATCTCTTGTATGTGCTTAAACGATATCATAATATTGATTTTGAATGTCAATGAATTTTTAATCAATGTTTGGCTTATCTTTTGGATCTTAGGGGAATAATTGAAACTGTGGATTTATGTTAAATATGATTATTTGTTTTTTTTAATTAATTCATGCTTTCTATTTTATGAATTCGAGTGATTATTCTTAATTGCTTTTTATTTGGCCAATAATTTTCATGTCATACTAGTTAGTCCATAATCCGGGAGGTGTGTTCTAACGAGACGATAATTGAATTCAGATATAAACAGGGTAATGTATCAGGAGACTACTTTTGTTTATGGGGAGTATTTCAATTCAAAGATCTTTTTGTGAGTTAATAATAGTTGTGATGGACCGGGAGACCTCAATTATTTATGCGCGACCCGAGAGGAGGAATAAACTATTTTAGGAGTTGAACCCATAGAATTGCATGAATTGGTTTTTAAAACTTTAATTGCATTTAATATTGAAGAAGCGTGTTGAGATTATGTGCCTAAGATTGCTCCTGTATTTGTTGAAAATACTTGTGGGGTTCACATATTTATTTATTTTTGCTTTTATTTTCGATTTTTATTATAACTTGATATTCAGTCGCTTCAATAAAATTAGAATACGATGTTATTATAGCCTAAGTGTTTCACATATCAATCCCTGAGGAATACGACCTTCTTGCCATTATTCTATAAACTACACTGTCGCTTGCAGTTGCATGATCCATATATTTTTGGCAAACAAGTTTTTGGCACCGTTGCTGGGGATTGATTAGATTCTACATAGATATACTAATAAGTAGTTCAATCTTAATTGGAGCATATTTTTATTTTTTCAAAATTTTTGAAATTATTTTTTTTATCTTTGTTTTTTAATTAAGGTTCTAACATTATTTTCGTTAAGCGCAAATAGTGCATGATCACGCGCTCCAGGTCGACCCAGCCAATACCCATTGATTTGGAAATCAAAAAGACAGCAAAACAACTAAGGAAAAGAGCCAAAGAAATGGCGGATGGGACAAATCCAAACACAGTGGACAACATAAACAATGAGGAGCGCCCACCAGGGGCAGGCGTCCAGGATCGAATTGTGGAAAGACCCGCGAGAAGGGCAATTAAGGACTACTTCCAGCCGGAGGTAAGTCAAACTTATGGGGGTGTGGCCCGTCTGCCGATCAACGCAAACAATTTTGAACTAAAACCTGCATTGATCCAGATGGTGTCACAAAATCAGTTTGGGGGCAGAGCCGTTGAGGATCCAAACGCGCATCTGGCGCACTTCTTATAAATTTGTGCCACTATTAAAATGAATGGTGTTTTTGAGGATATCATTTGATGTTGCCTTTTCGCATTCCATCTACGTTATAAGGCTAAGGGATGGTTATGCTCTTTAACACCACCAGCGGCAAATTGGGCAGAACTAAGTCAGCGGTTTCTAGCCAAATACTTTTCCCCTAGTAAGACGTTGCAACTGAAATCAGAAATCGCTCAATTTAGGAAATTAGATGTTGAGCCACTATATGAAGCATGGGATAGATTCAGGGAATTTCTAAGAAAGTGCCCTCAACACGGAGATCCCGACTACTAACAAGTCCAGTACTTCTATAATGGTTTGAGTGGCAACACAAGAACAATTATAGATGTTGCATCTAGGGGTGCACTACTAGGGAAATATCCCGAGGAGGCATTAGACTTGTTAGAGTAGATGGTGAACAACAATTACCAATGGCCATCAGAGAGATCCGAGGACAGACGTATCGCATAAATTAAGTTTGAGGATAAGATCGCCATACTCACAGAACAAATATCCATGCTATGTATAAAACTGGATGCGATGCAGCAAGTAACTTCAAGAGAGGTAGCAGTGGTTGTGGAGGAAGCAAATTTTGTAGGACATCAAGGCTATAACAACTACATAAATAATCAGACACAACCTTTTGCGGATGCACTAGAACAAATGCCAAACTATGCCAAATTTCATAAAGATATCATGGCAAAGAAAAGAAAAATCTCGTAATATGAAATGGTGAAACTGACAGATGAGTGTAGTGCAATTATTCAAAGAAAGTTACCTCAAAAGAGCAAGGATCCCGGGAGTTTCATGATTCCATGCGTAATAGGGGGAACAACCTTTAATAAAGCACTATGCGACTTAGGTGCAATCATTAACTTGATGTCGTTATCAATATTTCAAAAACTGGGATTAGGCAAAGTGAAGCCTACGATAATTAACCTAAAATTAGTAGATCACTCGGTAACATATCCGAAAGGGGTGATTGAAGACGTGTTAGTGAAGGTAGACAAATTCATCTTTCCAGCAGACTTCATTGTGTTGGAGATGGAAGAAGACTAAGAGGTTCCATTAATTCTGGGAAGACCATTCTTGGCCATAGGTAGAGCATTAATAGGTGTGCAAAAAGGTGAATTAAATTCCGAGTAAATGATGAACACATATTATTTTTTATCTACAAAGCTATGCAGTTTCATGAAAACGTGGAGGTAATCGATTTGAACAAGTTGTGATGGAAGCTGAGTTTGAACAGGTTGTGATGAAAGACGCATTGGAATGGTGCTTAAGTCACTCAGTGGAATCCCAAGGTATGTGTTTGGATATTACTAACAATGAGGTTATCAATTTTGTGTTTTCCTTAGATTCAGCGGAAGAGAAAATACCAGAAAATGGCGTTCTGAACACCCCACATGCCCGTATAGAGCAACACGGCCCAACTGTGTGATGCACGCCTCCAGACACACACGACTATGTGATACAACACGATCGGACCGTGCGACCAAAGAAATACCTCTCACAAGCTCGTGTCATCTCACACGACCAGTCCGTGTGATCAGTCCCCGACGTCCCAATTCCACACGGTTGTGTGGTGTTACACAACCCGACCGTACGACATGCTTTTTCAGCTGAAAATTTGAAAGACGAGCTCCCGGCTCCTCCAGAACTTAAACCTCTTACGAATCAACTCAAATATGCATTCTTAGACGACAACGAAACCTATCTGATAATAGTTTCTTCTTCCCTTACTGAAAATCAATTGGAAAAATTACTACATGTATTAAGGGAACATAAAACTGCTATTGGATGGTCTATTTCTGATTTAAAAGGTATAAGCCATTCGATTTGCATGTATAAGATAAGAATTGAAGATCATTGTAAACCTTCTGTGCAACATCAACGAAGACTTAACCCAATTATGCAGGAGGTCGTCAAGAAAGAAGTACTTAAATGGTTAGATAATGAAATAAATTTTGCTATATCTGGCAACAATTGGTTAAGTCTAGTACAAGTTGTACCAAAAAGAGGAGGAATGACAGTAGTGAAAAGTGAAAATAATGAAATCTTAGCTACTTGAGTTGTTACAGGTTGCATTGATTATCGAAAGCTCAGTGCAGCAACTCGCAAATATCACTTTCCCCTCCCCTTTATGGATCAAATGTTAGATCGTCTTGCGAGTTATGAATACTATTGTTTCCTGGATGGGTACTCGGGTATAATCGTTTGTGATTGCTCCGAGGACCAAGAAAAGACAAAGATTTACATGCCCTTATGGTGTGTTCGCATTTCATAGATTACCATTTGGGCTATGTAATGCACCCGCAACATTTCGAGATGTATGATGGCGATATTCCATGGAATGATTGAAAACATAATGGAAGTCTTCATGGATGACTTCTCAGTTTTTGGTAGTTCGTTTGATCATTGCTTGCATAATCGAACCCTTGTTTTGCAGAGATGCGAGGAGACGAACTTAGTATTAAACTGGAGAAAATGCCATTTTATGGTAAGAGATGGCATTGTACTCAGTCATCGTGTTTCTTCCGTAAGTTTAGAAGTTGACCGAGCAAAGGTGGTCGCGATTGAGAAACTTCCACCTCCAAAGAACAAGAAAGCAGTAAAGAACTTTTTGAGACATGCAGGATTTTATAGACATTTTTATTCGAGATTTTTTAAAAATAACTAAACCCCTTTCCCACCTACTTGAAAAAGATGTACCTTTTGCTTTCACTCCTGATTGTTTACAGGCATTTGAAATACTAAAGGAGGCTCTGGTGACTGCGCCAATTTTGATCACACCAGATTAGAGTCAACCATTCGAGATTATGTGCGATGCAATCGACTATGCAGTAGGGGTCGCACTGGGACAAAAACACGAAAAGCTATTTCGTGATATTTACTATGCAAGTCGAACATTGGATCCGACACAACGAAATTACACCACAACTGAAACAAATTGATGGAAGTGGTGTTTGTATTTGACAAGTTTCGGGCATACTTGATTGGGACAAAGACAATAGTCCATACGGACCACGCCGCGGTCAAATATCTATTCGCAAAGAAAGACGCTAGACCTAGGCTCATTCGATGGATACTCTTACTACAAGAGTTTGATATCAAAATTCAGGATTGAAAAGGGTGTGAGAACGTGGTAGTTGATCATCTCTCACGACTTGAGTAAACAGATAATGAAAACACAAAGGGCACAATAATCAAGGAAACATTTCTGGACGAACTAATCCTGATGGCCGAACGGCCATTACCTGGTGCGGTGATATTGTAAATTATTTATAAGTGAGGTTTTACCACCAGCTATCACATATCATGCTAAAAACAAAATTCTTCATGATGTGAGATATTTTTTGTGGAACGAACCTCTATTATTTAAAAGATGTGGAGATTTAGTTATTAGGAGATGTGTACCCTAAGAAGAATGGGCAGGCATTCTAGAGCAATGTCATTCCTCACCATGTAGAGGCCACTTTGGACCAACACGCACTGCGGCCAAGATATTACAATCCGATTTCTTCTGGCCGTCTATTTTTAAAGATTTCTATAAATTTGTTTGCAGTGCGATAGGTGTCAATGTATGAGAAACATTTCAAGAATACATGGGATGCCATTGACTAATATCATAGAAGTGAAATTGTTTGATTTTTGGGGCATATATTTCATGGGACCTTTTTCCAGTCTCAAATGGGTACATGTATATCCCCCTTGCGGTAGACTATGTATCCAAATGGGTGGAAGCAATCCCTACTAAAACAAATGATGCCAGGGTGGTGCTAATTTTTTTACAAAAGAACATCTTCACAAGGTTTGGCACCCCAAGAGCACTCATTAGTGATGGATGATCTCACTTCTGTAACAAACTGTTTAACAACATGATGGCAAAATATGGAGTCCAACATAAAGTAGATGTTGCTTATCATCCGCAATCAAATGGGCAAGCCAAAGTTTCAAATAGGGAAATCAAGTGAATATTGGAAAAATCGGTTAGTGTAAATCGAAAAGATTAGGCTCTGAAGCTTGATGATGCTTTATGGGCTTATCATACGACATACAAAATACCTCTGGATATGTCTCCGTATAGGTTAGTTTTTGGGAAGTCATGCCACCTTCCAGTAGAATTAGAACATAAGATATTTTGGGCAGTAAAAAAACTAAATTTCGATATGAAAGTAGTAGGAGAGAAAAGAAAACTGCAAATAAACGAATTAGAAGAATTTTGCCAACATGCATACAAGAATGCCCAAATTTATAAAGACCGCACAAATATATGGCATGATAAAAGAATTTTAAGAAGAGAGTTCTTGCCCGGGCAAGGGGTACTATTATATAATTCGAGATTACGATTATTTCTGGGTAAACTGAAATCAAGATGGTCAGGTCCATTTGTCATCAAAAAGGTATTGTCAATAGAGAAGCCATTGAGTTACTAGCAAAGGATGGTCGGGCTTTTATAGTGAATGGGCAAAGAATCAAACATTACAATGAACAAGACATGCAACATGAAATTTCGACCATTGACTTGATCGACACGTAAAGACAATCAAGAGTTCGGATGAAGACATAAAACTTAGCGCTTGTTGGGAGGTAACCCGATACATGATCCATGTAAGTACTTATTACGCATTCCTCTTTCGTTTGATAATTTCCTCATATGTTCGGGACGAAGCATATTTTAAGTCTGGGGATGGGGGTTGTCAAGAATGCGTAATTTAGTACTTTTATGCATTTTGCATTGCATTTAGGATTGAATGTAAAGCACTTTGCATAAAAAATAATTCGATTTTTTGTTTATTTTTGTTTTATTGTATTAGCACATTTACCGCTTTAGCACGTTTAATTGCTTTTGTGTGTGATTTTAATTAAGATTTTAAATATCCAGCTCCCGTATGATTTTTACTATGAACATCTTATAGAATGAGATAACATACTTCTGGAAATAATGTAATAAATTTTTGGGAAGTAGTTATTTATTTGCTTAGCATTAATTGAGAAAATCGGGGTATTTGAGCATGTTGCGAAAAATGTGCATGTGAGCTTTTGTGCCTTAAACTGCTTTCTATTATGCATACTTATTTTTTCTTGAGTGTGTCAGTCATGATTGTTAGAACTTTAGAACTTGCTCTAGTATCTTCATTGAAGCCATGTGTGTGTGCAATTTTTGAAAATGATTTAAAGTCATCTTTGTTTAGCCTACTTAGCCTAAAATGCCTATCTATGAACTCATGATTCCCTAGTTAGCCAATTTTGAGCCAAAACTTTTATTCTGAGCCACATTGATCTTTAAAATCTTAACATGATTTTGTCCCTAAAATTTCTTCAACTTATAGAAAATGAACAAGTTTGGAGGAGATGTGGTGAAAATTTATGAAAAAGAGAGAGGAAGTTGGCGAAAGAAAGAGGGATGAGCAGTATCTAGGTGAATGAAGAATACATTAAGCTCGAAAAATATCTCTGAAAAAGAAGAGAAATTTGAGCAAAGCAAAAGAAAAATTCTGAAAATTGTGAAAAAATGAGAGTTTGAGGTTAAAGAAAATAAAAATAAGGCAACAAGGCCTAAGAATGAAAAAGGAGAAATAAGGTTGAAATTGAAAAGGAAAAGGAGTTTACAAAATTGGGTTGGTGAATTGCAAGTCGGTATGCTTAAATTCTATTTGCTCAAGTCAAGTCACTTAATCCAAATTTTCCCTACCCTTACCAAAGAGCCTACATTACAACCAAATAAAAAGTCCTTTTTGATTCTTAGATAATGCACACAAAAGTGGTCGAGATGTTAGACGATTTGCAAGCCTATGGTAGTTCTATTTTCACTGAATTGAATTTGAGCGTAAACACTATCCATACACTTCTGAGAGTCGAGTGATACACTATCTACTTGTGAGTCACGATGTCGAGTACCCAAGAGAGTATGATGATGCCGATTTTATGAATAATGACTTCTTGATAATGAATTGCATGGTTTACTTGAGTATGGAGTCAAATGACATTGAATGTTCATAGTGTTCTTGTGTGTTCCTTTTACCACTTGATATTATTTTTCCTAATTTGCTCGAGCACGAGCAATGCATTAAGTTTGGGGGATTTTGATAAGTATAAAATATACGTGAATTCGAGAGTTTAAAAGGATATATATTTGATGCATTTTCATGCATATTCACTGTGTTTTGGTTGGTTTTCTTTGTTGGGGCGTGATACTGCGTATTCTTGTAACTTCTTATAGGAAATGGAGCTAAATTGGATAAAAAGATATATCACGTTCCAAAGTACAGGTCAATAGCTAAGATACGAGCAAATATGTGAAGGATAGAAGCATGGACGATCGAAGAAAAGGAAATTTCCTTCAAACACGTCCAAATGCGCTAACAGTTTCCAACACTGGCAAGGTTTAGTAATTTGGCCATACTTTCTCTACAAAATTTCTATTGAGGTGATTCAAGTGGCTATGGAAAAATAAGAGAAAAGGCTACAATAATACTGATAAAAAAAAGATAGTAACAAGAATTTTGGATTCTCTCTTCTACACAAAATCATGACAGATCAAGGAGAAAACAAGGTAACAAATATATATACTAGTATATGCACTTTATATATATGTGCCACATTATATGAATGAATTTAATTATAACAAACAGAAACTGACAAAAAATTAAAGGCATGTAAAAAATATACTTAAAGCAATTCTTTAGCAACAAATATGCCAAGATATGCCACGTTATATAGTATATAACATGGCAAGATATGCCACGGTATGCCACGATATGCCACATTATACTAGTATATAATCTGTCACGATATACCACGTTCTACTAGTATATAATGTGGCACGATATGACATATTATACTAGTATATAACATGACACGATATGCCACATTATATTGTACGATATGCCACGACATGGCACATTATACTGGTATATAATGTGGCAGGATATGCCATGTTATACTAGTATATAACGTGTCACAATATCCCATGTTATGCCACAATATGCCACGGTATACTAGTATATAACGTGACACGATATGCCACGATATAATGTAACAGTATGGCACAATATAATTTTACTTACAACTATTAATTCAAATTTCATATTCTTAAAGTCAATGAGGGTCATTTTGGTAAAATAGAATGGAAAATAGTTTTTTTAAACTTGTGGGTAGAAAAGAAGTTCCACTATCCGTAGTGGGTACTTTAATAATTCCCCTATTTTTAACTACCAATTATGTTTTACTTTTTCTACATCATATTATCTTTCATCATTACATTTTAATTCCATATCAATTGACATATTCAAAAACAATTCTTATTCTCCCTAACGAATTTTTCATACTATTTTCTAGTAGAAAGAAAATTTTCAAATTGAAAGTGTATCTAATCTCAACCTAAGACCCTCAGTCCTAAACAAGAGATCTTGGATTCGAATCTCACTAATCTTCTCGTCCAGGATATGTACTCAAAATATATTAAAAAAATGTGTATAAGCTGGCAAATGTTTTCCTTTCACCTCAATGTGTTTTTTCCTTTTTTTTTGGGATAACGTTTTTAATCAACCCAAACTATACGGGTTTTTACACTTTGCAACCCGAACTTTGAAAAGTTACTGATTGCAACCTAAACTTTACAAAATTTTACACTTTGCATAAAATTCGGTTTTACCCCGGTTTCGGAAAGTTGGTTTGTAGTTTACACTCTAAACTTTAAAGTTGTTACACTTTGCAACCCGAACGATAAATTTCATTGCATTTTCTTTGATTACTCCCAAAGGTCTTGCGATCCTCGAAAATGGTATCGAGCCTAGGTTTATTAAGAACTTTTAGTTAAATTTATTATATTTATGTAATTAACAATTGGTGAGGAGAAATTACTCCGAGATTATGGATCCGGACCGTTGTCCGAGATGTACCCTTTACAGACATATCGTCAAATATTGACGATGTATGCACAAGAACACCTTGACTGGTTTCATATTGGGAATACCAACATGAAGAAAAGGAACAGCAGGAGCCGACGGGAAACCTTAAGGCAATGCAAAATGCGAAAGAATATTATAAGCGATTCCGGATGCTTAACCGGACCCTATATGTTCACTTGATGAACCTTCAAGAAACGGTTCATGAAAATTCCCATCGAAACAATGATTCCCGATGGAGTACCCGAGTGGAACGAGATACTTCCAGACAAATCTAAGATCTCCGAAGATCTTAGAGAAATCGAAGACGGTGCGAGACTTATGGCAACCGCCATATTCATCTACCAAGACAAGTTCATCGATCGAGAACTGATGGAGACGATGGTGAAATATCGAAGAAACTCTTGAACTCCTTCATGATATTCGAAACGAGTCAACAACTTGGAGGACATGCCGAGTTCATCCCTGAGGAAGGAAACGTATTGATTTTGGGGCGGTACCCTATTTACACCAAAAGGGGAAACCAACCGGTTATACGAAAGATGACAGATGAGGAGAAGCTCATTGCTCTAATCAAAGGAAAATCCATCAAAAAATAAAAAGATGGATATGGAAAAGATGAATCTTAAAGATCTACACGACCGGCGAGAATCCTTCGCGGAATTAGGTATTGTAGATTTAAAGATGAACGCAGTGAGAGAATCAACTTTGGTTACCTATGACCCACAAGGTAGACCAATTCCTCCACCACCGCCACCGCTTAATCCTAACGTCGAAGAAAGCACGGTTCACATCATGGAGCTCGGGGCGAGAGGATGCCACATCTTTGGGGATTTCACGACGGGGAATGATCCACTTTCGGGGGACGGGAGGTCGAAACCCTCTTGCGGAACGAGTCAACCTACCGGAAGGCCGAATGTTTATCGACGCCTTATGGAAGATCGTACCTAGACCCAATACATCCGTATGGGTTGATGTTAAATCTGGACATCCCGATTTTAAAAAAGCAGAAGTTCTCATTGATGAATGGGCTTGGTATGAGAATTTCAAATAGAACCCTCGATCTTGCAAAGGATTCATTCATTTTACTCCTTGAAATGAGTCTTGAAGGATCGGTGAAGATTGCCTCGGATATGACCGATGCTAGTACGAAGAGTTCGGTCACATCGGGAATCACTTAAAGGAATTGTCGATGGTATGGCAAAACTATTCAAAATCCAATTCATCAAAGACAAAGTTATTTCGAGGATTAGAGGATGAAAAAAAGAAAGAAATATAAACAAGCCCTCTATAGCCTTGGGTTACTAGATATTTGTCATATTGACGAATATATCAAGTTGTTCACCGAATACCTGGAAATCCAAGATTGAGGAAAAGAAGGCGCATGACTATTCTTTGCCAAGGGTGGAGTCAAGTAGAAATCGTGGCCGAAAAATGTCTTTTCTAAAGGCCAAGTTATCCAATGGTGCTATCAAGCGACTCTGCACAGAATTACAAGAGATTAAGAGGAATTAACAAAGTCATTCCTCTATGTTGCGTGGATAATGATATCCCAACAATTGTGGGAGGTCAACCAAGGCGGCATAAGAAGAAGAAGGAGAGAAGCCATCCATACAAAATTGCCGGGAAGCAACAACAAAAGAAGCGGTCTTCATGGAGACCTAGAAGGTTCTCGTCAAAACAAAAGGCCCGGTTATAAATCGTGGCAAAGACCAAAGACCTGGCCGGGAGTAGAGCCTCATCATCAGGTTCTAATCAAGCAAGTACCAGCAGAAAATCCAGGAGAAGAACTTTCAGCGTGCTCACACTAGAGCTAATGAAAGTTTCAAAGATCGTAATTCTTTGGACATGCGGAGAGCAAGAGGGCATATCTCAACAGTTGCCCGGACAACCAAAAACGAGGAATCGAGAGCGAGGCCACACCGTAAATCGAAGAAGTCAGTTGTCTATTATCGATTTAATACAGTGTATCAATTTGAGGATATTCCCTCGGATGAGAGCATCTATGAAGAAGAGATCTATTCTGACTATGGAAGTGACTCATTTCGAATCGAGTGAAGAAGAAATTCTGCAAAGAAAACATCGGGGAGGATATGTCGATTCCTCTCTCACACGACGGTTTCTCATAAAACCCTTATGAGAATCATGAAGGAAGATCCAAAGCTTCAAGTCTATGATGGATTTACAATTGGAGCTATGGAAAAACATTGGATAAGATTGGGTTTTAATGTAATGAAAAACACCAAATTATTCACAGGGTAACAAGCTCGAGAACTTGCCATTCCGATGGAGTTTACTGGAACCGATCGAGATGCGCTTGGTCCCTATTAGAGAAATACAAGAGATCAAAAGCAAAGTTAAAAGTGAAGTTGCAAATACACTCTCATGGATTCATATCGGAGCCATAAGAGTAATTATTAAAGCAACATTTAAAGAAAGAATAGATTCGCCTCTCAATCTTGCTATCTTTGACAAGCGAATCTCGCATCTCAAGGATTCATGCCTTGGAGCGATTCTGAAAATTTGTATGCGGGAAATTGGCATTTAATGTTTATCCTAGAATTGCATACAATTTGGGAGATCGAGACTTTAGTAGAGTCCTAACCCTTCATCAAGATTTCAAAAGAGTCGATTTGATGAAAGAAGGAAACAGGCCTTACTCGATCACATACAAGATTTCCTATGCTCTCTCGAATACCCATCATTCAAAGTATTTTTGAGAAAGGAATTTATTGAAGTCCCAAGAATCTTTGAGGACTTTGCCAGGGTGGTGTTACTGAAATCATTGAATCTCCAACTATTAAGGAGATTGATATGATAATTCAAGATCAACCAGTCTTCAACAAAAGCCTGAGTCTCGAGTTGAGCCTAGAAGGATGTCTTTCCAAAGATAGAATGGTGAGTAGTAGCCGTTGGGAAGAAAGGAAACCAAGTACGATTCAGCGCATCCCTGTTGTTTTTAAAGCGGCGGGAGAGTTGAAATGTCCGAGGAAGGATGGCGAGAGGTTGAAGTAATATTCGACATCATTCAAAAGGATAATATTTTTCCTTGTGATGTTCTCAGATTATCTCCAACAACCTATAGTGGGAAGGTATCGGGAAGCCTGAAGATAGGTGAAATTGAGCCGACTATCTCGGAGTAGCGGAAAGATCCCAGAACAATTAATACGGGAATTGAATTTCTTGAGGAGCATAAACCTTGGGAAAGATTACAAGACGGAATGGAGTTCACGGTGGCTAATAAAAAGATACGAGAATCGGATGACCACTAGTCCATTCTCCATATACATTTCTATTGGAATGTTATATGCTTTGAATATAAGGCCGAGTATTTCGCCGCCTATATTGATTCAAAGCCGGAATATGTACTTTGCAAAGGATGTTTTTCCTAAAGAAATTGGAGAAGATTTACCAGCTATTGCAGGAAGAGATTTCTCTAAAAGGATTCTTATCCTTAACGGAATTAAACAAGCGAGAAATAATGATCGGAGGCGCGGGTAGTACCCCATGGTACAAAGTAAAGACGCCACCAATCTATTTCCATGATACTGAGTGCGAGATATTTTGCTAGGAAACAATTTCCTACAAACATTCAAGCGATTCACACAAGAGAACGAGCCGAGAAGACTTATTTTCACAACCTTATGTGATCATAAGATTATTGTCCGAGATCAAGCGGAAGCATTTTACAAAAAAATGCCTATTAATTTTCGCAAAGCGTGGTGATGAAGCCAAACTTCGCAATCCAAAAAATGGCGATCGAAGGAAATTTGGTGAAGCTTTATTATCCTATAGACAATTTGGTTCCAGTCAGAAGGATCAAAAGATATGGGATAATAACTTGTATTCATTCAGAGTACAAGAAGAAGAACAAGTTACTCCAGAAGCCATTGCAGAATTATGGATGAGTCTAATGTAGAATCCACAGAGTGACGTGACCCTAGAGGAACAAATATCACTCGAGGATATCAAGAAGAAGATCCAAAGGAATTACAATGAAGATCCTTTGGCTTGGTGGGATAAGAACGAGCTTAAAGCTTCCTTAAAGGTTAAACCTGGAAAGGAGTACGAGTTCGTAAGATTCAAACCAATCCTTATGAACCAGGAAGATCGTGAGGATATGCAAAAGATACTTAAGGAACATCTTGACCTTAAGTTAATTTCACCAGGAGTTTCTCCATACAGCAGTCAAGGATTCTTAGTCAGAAACCATGGAGAAATCAAAAGAGGAAAGCCAAGACTTGTTATTAATTACAAAGGGATTAATAACATTTTGGAGTTCGACGGATACTATATCCCAAGCAGAGAACATCTGGTTAACTGTATCAAAGGTGCCAAGATATTCTCAAAGTTCGATTGCAAGTCTGGATTCCACCGATTAAGATGGAGGAAGAAAGTAAGAAGTTTACTGACTTTCTCTCTACACCACACAGGGGACACTATATTTGGAACGTGATGCCTATGGGATTGGCTAACGCACCCCGGATATATCAAAGAAAGATGGATAATCTTTTCAAAGATTATTTCGATTTCATGTTCGTGTATATCGACGACATTCTAATCGCATCAAAGAACATGAAGGAGCATCTCAAACATTTGGAAATATTTTCGATGTTTGTCACAAAGAAGGATTAGTGCTTTCGGAAAAGAAGCGTGTAATCGCAACAAGACATTGAATTCCTCGGAATTGAAATCAATGAATCAAATTATTCTAGAATCATATTGTAGAAAAGATACGAGGATTTCCGGATACACTAAAAGACAAGAAGCGACTTGAGTTTTAAGAGTCGTTAATTTCTTTGGAATGTTTATTAACAATCTAGCATACTACGAGGAAGGTGTTTAGCCCATTACTTAAAAAAAAGATGCAGATATTCAAATGGGAAGATGAACATCAAGAAGGAATTAAGCAACTTAAAGAAGTTTGTAAAAGCTTCCAAAACTTGCGATTCCCAAGATGAAGATGAACTGGTTCTTTACGGATGCCGATGATTGGTGGGCGGCGATTCTTACGAAAGTCACACCAAACGAGGAAGTGCCATGCGATATCTTTGCGGTTTTATTCACCCCTAGTGAAGCAACTCGGTGGCATATTAACGAAAAAGAATTCTTTGCAATGTAAAGGCTTTTAAAAAATGGCCTCTATTTTTACTGGCTAAAAAGTTTACTTTAAAAATTGATAATTCTAGTGTCAAGGCTTTTCTCAAAAAACAAAATTGAATCAAAACCGAGAAAAGGCTCGATTACTTAGATGGCAAGTTGAATGTCAATATTATGATTATGATATTGTCATTATAAAATCTCATGAAAATATTCTTGCGATTTCTTGACACGAGATGGAAGGACGCATTGCCGACGAGTCCTTAAACGAGTAAGACATCTCGGGAAAACCTGGAGAGTCTAGAACGAGATTTTGGGACGTTATGTCTCAATGCGTGTTGATGGACGACTTCAACAGTGACCGAAAATCCGTTTCTAGTCAAATACGAGCATGCCCGGTTGCTCAAGACAATTGTTCTTAGCGTTGCAAGGGCCTCTCTTCCAGCCGCATCTCCTACGGTGCAAAAAGGGGCCGAGAGAGTACGGGCTCTAACCCGGAGGTTATGGATTCAAGTACCATAATCACAAGTGTTGCGGTGATGCATCCCCCGAGGTGTACAAATCAGAATCGAATGTTGAAGCTCGTGTCACAACCCGAGTCTTCAAGTCAACCCAAAGACCTGGGGTAAAGAGGGAGAGTTGAATCTTAGGCCACAGACCGGCAAATCTAAGGTTCAAATCGACGAGATTAAGATTTCTCCTATGCGGTATATCGAGGCAATGGGAGAAACTAGTTACAAGACAAGGTATTAACCCGGAAAAAACAATGGTTGATATCTCGGGCAAGTATCCCGAGTTTGGATGAAACCAAGAAGTCATCCAAATGAAGTACATGAATGGTATACTTTTGAGCTTTAGCTTCAATCTATCTTGTGTCACCAGGATTCCCGAAATTTCAAAATTACCAAAATGGATTGGGGAAGCGATTTACGAGACTTGGGCCAATAATCCACACTTGGCCGGGCGATATTTTGGAACTCAGATTTTATCGATCGCTCTGAACCAAATAAGAAAAAGGCTTTAATGAAGCTTTTCATTTCATCAAGCTAAGAAGACCGGATGGAAATGCTTTAAAATATATTAAAGCGCTTCAGGAAGAAGGACCAAAGATGTTAGTAGGAGCATTTTTCAAGACGAAGCTTCTACCGCATTTGTTATGGGTCTTTGGGTTTGTCTAATCGAAATGGACAAAGTCAAATATCCATTCAAGTTCTTCCGCATTCGCAAATGGATCTTTCCTTTTGAATTCGATGACCGGATCAACCACGGGGTTTGCGAAGAACTCTTCGAGACCAAAAGAAGAATTCTCTGGGAAAACAAGATTCCAAAGCAAAGAAACTTACCGAAATTCTGTAACATGGCGCATGTTGGTCGTTGGGTCGACCGGATCTGTCAAGCATGCCCCGAACAAAAGGAACCCGAGTTTGGGAAAGGATTCCGACCCAAACCCGACCGACAAGATCATGCAGCTGGAAAGGATAAGGGCCCAGCTCACAAGACGCGTTATCCTCGAGGACCACGTAAACCAAATTTTTAAAAGATTCCCCGACAAACATCACATGGACTGAGTCACGCGGGAGAAAAAGAAAAACCAGCTGGCAAGGCAATAATGTGGGATATGACGTAAGCAGTGACGTCATATATATCAGCAAGATTTGAAGTCCGCCTTTGAAGTCCGGACTTACCTCTATAAAATGCAGGATTTGAAGGAAGCTGAGGACATCGAACATTTTCCTTAGTTTTCTTACAATAAAATTTGAGTGAAAAATTTGTAATATTTTGAGTATTTTAGTTTTTAAGTTTTTATGTATTTTCGTGTGCAAGCCTCATACATGAGAGGCTAAACAAGTATTCTCCTCCCAAAAGGAGATTACTAATGTAATAAATTTTTCTTTAAGTTCTTAATAAAATAAAGGTTGTTTGTTCAACATGTGTTCATAATGTACTATTGATCAATCCCCTTTGAAGAATTACTTTTACGCCTTGGAGTAGGAAACGAACTAAAGCCATGGCTTTGAAAGCGATTTACGAAGGAGTCGGATAACTTGCGATCATCTTCCCGAGGTGAGGTTGAGCAGTGAGGAGCATTCGTCAAAACGATCCGGGGCGTAATTTTCCGATCGGTGGCGTTGCGAACCACTTAACCCGGTGCTGTTTCGGTCAAAAGAGGTATGAATTTTAAGGGATTTATTAATTTTACGGAAGCATGTTGGGCCTGATATGGTCGTAATGGACTATTTTCATTTTCAGTCTAAAGACCCAATTTGTATACGGATAAATACTTGAAATAAGATCTTGATTGAAGTATGTCTTGTTGAGTTTATAGGTGAAACCTGACATGATCCATTTAAAACCTCGAATAGAGACCGGATCTAAGTAGGTGTAACAATGCCACGAACAAAACAAGTTCTGACGAAAAAATCGGATCTTATTTCTCGAAAAATCCGAAAAACAAATTGATTAGGGAGTGAAAACCTTTTGATTATTGTATAATGCAATATATTTATCCTTATGGAGCAATTTGCCACAAATTAGAGTTTAAAGGGATAACTAAAACTATTGTTATTAAAGAATAAAATCCTAGGGGCAAAATGGTCCAAAAGTTGCAAAGAGTAATTATTTTCGTAGTTCAGGATGCAAAAGGTTAAAAATAAAAGTCTAGGTTGTGAAGTGTAAAAAGGGGTAGAGTTGAGGTGGTTAAAAATAATTATCTCTTTTTTTTTTTGGTACAAATTTTCCTTTTTTTTTTCCTTCCTTTTTTTGGGGCCAAATTAAATATGCCTAAGCTATGACTTGATCGAAATTTGCATAACAAACGATTCTAAGTCAAACTCGTGGGATAAATATAAAGTGATACAAACACGTGTTTATGTAATTATGTTCGTTCAAACGTTTAAACAATCTTATCAATTATCGTAATGAACATTGCCTACAATAATGTACCATATATAATTTATATTCAGCGAGAACTATGTCTCAACAACCATGTGAATTCAAATTAAATGTGTGTGTATAATAGCAAAAAAGATGATTAACGGAGACATTGAATATTTTAACAAATAGCAATTAATAATTCATTTTATTTTAAACAAGAACTTGATGAAAGCGGGTTGTAATGGTCATGTAGATTCTATACCTAAAATATATATATATATATATAATATGATCAAACGAGTACAGGGTCCCCACGTAAGAAAGTAAGAACAATTTTGGACTGTTGATCTATTGTTTGGATGGTTAAGATTTATCTTTTTTTTATTTAGGCTTTTTTTTGGTATATTTAATGGCTATTTGAGTAACATTACAATTAATTAGATTAGTCAAAGATTTATTTTATGTAATTTATAATCAATGTTTAAAGGAAAATCATAATTTTTAGGAATCAACATATCTCTTCCCTAAATCTTAGACCACTCCCCCCAAAATCCACGTTTCTTTTTCATTGAATCTTCAACGTGTCGGCTTCACAGAACAATCAGAATCAACATATTTCTTTTTTCATTGAATCAATATATCTCTTCCCAGAACAACCAACCGGATGTATAGAGGGCTTCTTCACGCTATCTTCAATGCCATCTTCACAGAACAACACCATCTTCACATATTTTCAGTCCCTCTTCACGCCATCTTCACATATTTCGAAGGGTCCGAAAATTCCACTTATCTACACTGCTTTTCAGAGGTATGTGGTGTTTTTTTTGCTTTAATTTGTTTTCTGTAACTTTGATTTAATTTTGAGATTGTGAGTTTAAAAGATTTAATTTGCACTAGGGTTTTCTGATTGTGTTTTTCGAGATTGTGTATTTTTGAGATTGTGTATTTTTTAGAATAGTAATTCACGGTTGTGGGTTTTTTAGATTGTGTATTTATTGAGATTGTGTGTTTTTTTTTCATGAATAAACCAAAAAATAATCATTACTAGATGTTAGGAAATTTATTTGTTAGATTTTGATGATACCATGTAAAACTTAAACTAGAAAGTTGGAACCCCATTTTCCTTGTAATTTGTATTGTAATAGATAGGACTGGAAGAGCTGTGTTAAGACAGCTATGTCAAAGATTACAAGAAGTCAATCAAGGACTGGGATGAAGACTACGATGTGTGTCACCGAGTATGGCCTAGAAGGAAGTCGAGGACTCGACGGCGAGAGGAGAGTCGGTGAGGAACAATTGTGAGAAGTGTCGATCAAGTCAACTCAAGAAGACAAGTCTATCGAGTTGAAGTGATAGTTGAGTCAATCCCATGATTGGAGCGGACTCGAGTCACCTGGGGTAAAGCGTGATCAAGTCAAGACAACTGACTTAAATCCGTTGAATAAAGTCAAGAATATTACTCGATATAGTAATATGTCAAGCTGCCAGGTCTTAAAGTGTTTGGCCCAGAATTGTGCAAAAGGAATGAGCCAATGGGAAACACTGCGCCTTGTGTCAGAAACCTGCAATGCTGGAATGCCCTTTAATACGAGGAAAGATCAACATCACCAAGGCCGCAGACCAAGAAAAGACAAGCCAACCAACACAAGTGACATTTGAAATTAGGCTATCTCTTCAACGGACAAATTTCAAATGTGCACTATAAAAGGCTGAGGAAGCTATTGAGAAAAGGTTACCTTGACAACCTGAACCACGAACGAACAAGCAATATTCAAGCAAGTAATCTTCAAATTTCTCAAAGCATTACAAGCTATTCCTCAAGCCTTAAGCTCAAATAAACTCGATCCAACACAAGCTGTGAAGGAGAGATAACTTCAACCAGTTGAAGAGGAAACTTTTAAAGGAACAAAAGGGTCTACATTCCAAGTTGAAGGATTGTATAAAGGTTCAAGGTCGAACCATTATCAAGTTTGTTAGAAAGCTTCGTGATCAAATCCAAGAACTTGAGAAGTGAGTTGAAGTAGCAAGACAACTGCCCTGTGAAGAAGCTGAGTCGCAAGAGAAGCCAGTTGTATGATCAAGGCTGTCTCCAGACTGATAACCGCTTTGTAAACTGATCTATTACATAGTGGATTCCTCCAAGAATTGGAGAAAAGAGGATTAGAAGAATTATCCAATCTTCGAACCTCTATAAAATATTTGTGTCATTTACTTTCAACAATTTACATTCCTGCATATTTACTTATATTTGTTGTTAGTTTATATTTGATATCCAACTGATAAATAACTAAGTGCTAGAAATCAAGTGTTTAAAACAAATCAAATCAAAGGGTGGTAAGTCTTCCGCTGTTAAAAACCAAATCTGCCAAGTTAAGTATTTGGCTTAAGCAGCCGAGTTATACTATCAACAACTCTATCGAGTCTGTTGAGTAGGTAACTTAGCTGAATAGCCAACTTAGCTGTCCCCCAAGGACACAACTGATTTGAGTCAACTCTAAATCCACAGGGAATGCGTGTATAAGTACCAAGTATAAATTACCTATGTTATATTTGACAGATCAAAAATAGGCGGATATCTCAATTTATAAATAAAAACAACTAGATGTAACTAATCAAAATATAAACATCTAAATCTATGGGAGAATGAATTCTAGAGGTGTGATGAATCTAGTTTTCCCTTATATTATCAATATGGTATATCAATCACAAATTACCAATTTATAAGTCAAGATTTCTACAATAATCATTTCCTCTCTCGAGTGCCAAATGATTTTAGATCACAATTGGGAAATCAATATCTCTATAAAAATCACCAATTGAAATCTCACTAAAAACTATGAATCTTGGTTGATGACTTCAAAGGATTCACTAATCTCTCAATTCTATGAAATCCTAGGTTATGATATTTCAAGGCCATGTATTCAATTACCTCTCTCAAGTGTCAAATCAAATACACCAAACACTCTAAATTATTGATCAAGTAATTTAGAAGCAATAAATCCAAATAGCACAAATAGATTGAGAAATATAGATTGACAAACCACAATATCAAAACATAAGTTCAAACATAGATTACATCATCCCTCTAGAATTATAAAGTTTAGCTCATGATGAAAATACAATTACCCATAATCAAATGAGAATGCATCTCAAATGATATACAAGAAACAACAAAGAAGGAATTAAAGAGATTAAAGAAGAATCTTATCTATTTCTAGATGATAAATGTCTTCAATCTTCTTCCCCAACTCTTTCCTTGTGTCTTGGTGGTGTTGGTTTTCATCCCCAAGTGTCCTCCATGCCCTAGTTCAAGCTTACCATGTATCAATTAATAGTATCCTACTTTTAGATCCAAAAATCGGACATTTCTTGTTTTGTCCGCCCACGGGCGCTGCAGCACCAAAACACAAACCCAGACTGCCCATTTTTGGTACCGGGTGCCGCAGCGTCAAGGAGGGGGCGCTGCAGCGCGCGTAGAACACTCTTAGCTGCCCTGTGCTCGCTTTGGGCAATGTGGCGTCATTCTTATTCTGCTCGCTCTTTTTCGCCTTTATCAGACGCATCCAAACGTTCGAATTTGCTTTGGGTGTCTTCATAAGAGTTGTAGCTCTCTCTCTTAGCTTTCCATATCCACTTGAATCAGCTCAATATCAATTTTGTAGAAAGCGTTATGACCAAAATACTAAACCCTGCCAGTGCTAGAAATTCCAGACACGTTTGGACGTTTCTTCAAATCAATCTTTCGTTGTTTGATCATTCTTGCTTCTTTTGACACACGACTCATTAAAATGACTCTAGACTCAATATAATTTGCTCTCAACATGGCTTGGCCACTCAAATAACTCGAAACAATATAAATTAATACCTAACCTATGAGATATAACAAAAATGACTCAAAATACTCAAAAACAACACAAAACTCTAGTGTCGAAAGCCCAAATCTATAGTATAAAACCAATTGAACAGCAGCCGAGTTATACTATCAACAACTCTATCGAGTCTGTTGAGTAGGTAACTTAGCTGAATAGCCAACTTAGCTGTCCACCAAGGACACAACTGATTTGAGTCAACTCTGTTGAATTATTTAAAAGGACTAAAATCGAAAATTCGGTAAGGTTTATTCAACCCCCCTTCTAAACCTTACATCACACTCCTTGGGACCTACAAGTGGTATCAGAGCCAGGTTCATTGAGCCTTCTGCACTGGTTACTGAACTAGATCTCTATCTTGTCAAAAGGTTTTTAAACACTTGTGTTTCAAAGTTTTTCATTTTTCAAGCAAAGTTATTATCATGGAAGCAAATCTAACTCGCATTCCTATGTTCATAGTAAAGGAATATGATGACTAGAAAATTCATATGCAGGCTCATCTATCTGCATAACATGATGAAATGTGGCTTGTGATAGAGGATGAACCACTGCAAATACTCAAAGTTAATACAGCTGTAAGAAGAGCAGCTGCAGCAGAGGGAGAATAAGTTGCTGCTGAAGCAAGACCAGCCATGGTTGAAAAACCAAGGACTGAATGGACAAATGAAGATAGAAAGAGATACAACCTGGACAATGTGGCCAAGGATATTCTCTACAAAACGTTGGACAAAGCCATGTTCAACAAAGTCAAATCTTGCAAATCTGCAAAAGATATTTGGGATAAGCTGACCTTAATTTGTGAAGGATCAAAACAAATTAAGGAAAATAAATTAACGGTTGCTATTCAAAAATTTGAAAATTTTAAAATGCTTGCAGGTGAAACTCTGGATCAACTGGATGCCAGATTTACTGAGATTACAAATGAGCTTTCAGCTCTTGGGAAAGAATATACACAGAAGGAAATGTGTATGAAGATTTCAAGAGCCCTCCCAGCTGAATGGGAAATGAAGGTCATGGCCCTAAGACATTCAATGGACCTCTCAAGAACATCTAACCATGAGCTATTCTCAAACCTCAAAGCCTATGAGTTTGAGCTGAGAAGAAAAGAGCAGGAGGAAACAACTGTACCCAAGACAACTGCATTGTCGGCCAGTGAAGGGAAAAGAGTTGAGCCAAAAGAAGCCATAGACCAAAAGAAGATTGCCCTGATGGTTAAAAGATTCAACAAGTTCTTTAATAAGACCTATAAAAGGAATAAGGGTGAAACCTCCCGAAGACATTCAGCACCTTCCAAGGCAAGCTAAGGAAGATATTATCAGAGAGCTGATAATCAAAGAACAGACAGAGCTGATCAGAGGGCTGAGAACCTGTGTTAAAATTGTAGACAACCGGGACATTTTGCTGTTGATTGTTCCTATCCACCAGTCAACATGTACATGAATGAATAAGAAAGAAAAGTATTCAGGGAAAGAAGACAAGAAAAGAATAAAGCCATGTTGGCTACTGAGACTGCTGAGCCAGCCAAGTGCAAAGTGTAAGTCCAAGTGGCTACGATAATCTAGATGGGGGGTGAATAGATTATGTCCATTTTCTCGATTATGCCCTCTTTTTCGAAACAAACAAGCCAAGACAAGAATGAAAGTGCGGGAAGTAAACAACACACGTCGATTTATAGAGCTTCACCCCACCTAGGGACTACGTGCTCTACCACCCCAGTATATCAAGGATGGGTTTCGAAAAAGAAAAAGAATTTTATTAATTACCACAATTAATACAACATTACCTTACAACACCTCTTTGGAGATTGCCACAATCTCCCTTGAAGATTACCACAATCTTCAACGGCACCTTGTGAAGATTACCACAATCTTTAACCTTGAAGAATACCAAATTCTTCAACACCTCAAAGAGCACCAAAATCTTCAATAAGAAGATTACCGCAATCTTCTTGCACCTAACACCTAGATCATCCAAGTGTGTTCTTACCACAAGAACACTCACAAGGATATCTTGTGTTGAAGGATGAAGCCAAAAATTCCAGATTACAACTTGATAATGAATAATACAATTTTTAGTGCAACTGTAATAAAATATAAAGCCTAGACCTCAAGATGTGAAAGTGAAAGACCTTAGGTTATTAACAAGAATATAGAAATTGAAGAACAAAAGTGTTTGTTTGAATGTATCTTGTTGTGTTGTAGTATTCTCTCTTGTTGTGTTGATTCAATTCTTCATCTATTTATAGAGGATGTCTTGAACTAGATAGGTTTCTCCTAAGAGATTGAAATCTGTAAAAAATTGCAAGACAAATGAATAAATATAGCTGTTAGAGATCAACACCATAGATTGAGGAAACGTTGTCTGCTGCACAACGGTTAGAATTTGCTGTCAAAATGGTATGGCGACCGGTGGCGTAGAAATGAGAAAATATTGAAAATACTGAATTTTACACAGGGCGACCGGCCGACTAGGGGTCCGACTAGTCGACCCTGTGTTGGACCGGCCCGCCTAATTGAAATCCAATACAGGGAGTTCTGTAATCAAAAACAACTCCCAGGCACCGGTCGCCCTAGAGGGTGACCGGTCCACCTCCCCTTTTTCAGCAAACATGATGTTCTCTGTTTTGCGCAACTTTTAGATACGGGTTGCACTATAGGGCGGCCGGTTGACCTCAAAACAGAGGAGTTGTCCGATTTTAGTCGAAAATGAACTTCAAGAAATACTACGAAAAAATAGTAAAGATATTTTAGACCGATCGGGAGTATTTGGACAACAATTAGAAACATTGTTTTGGTGTAAAAACACATTAACACAAAATCATCAAAAGTGTTGTCCGATTTTTTATCGAAAATAAACTTTAAGAAATACTCCGAAAAATTAGTAAAAATATTTTAAATAATTTAGGAATGTTTGAACAATATTTAAAAACATTGTTTTGGTGTAAAAACAAAAATCATCAAAATCATGATAAAAATATTTATCTAACAAACTCCCCCTTTTTGATGATTACAAACCAAAACAATTTAAAGAGGTCGATTTTGAAAACAAAACAATTTTTCGGTTAAAAAAGAACTATCCGTTGATAGCGACAACATTCCATGCATAATAATCACAAGGATGGGAGTAGAGATTTTCAAAAACATTTTAGCAAAAGCTCCCCCTATCAACATGCATAATAAGAGTAGTATTGAAGCAATCAACCAAAAGCTAAAAGCTCAGTTTTTACATATTGAGCTTAAGTATCAAGAGCTTATAAGCTCTCTCTGTCAATAAAACATCATTAGACATAGAAATGAGTCCACAATACAACAAATGGACTAAGTATGATCTACAACTTTTGGCTTTTAATAGCCACAACTTATAAGCTTCTTTCGTGAGCTTATTTTAGCTTCTTTGAGCTAAATAGCTTATATCCTGTTTCGCCCCCTTTGGAATCATCAAAAAGAATGTTAGCACGATAAAAACATCATATATCCATATCAAAGTGTGCAATTTAACCGATTTATCGAGCTATTCATCATTAAGCTTAAAATTCCAAAAGCTAAGGGAAGAGTTGATCATATGACTTGCAAAAGCTCATTTGATTTGCAAAACATGATCTCTATAAATATATAAGACATTTGAAATTGAGAGAATTATGTAAGTGATAAATTTTTCTTTGAAATGTTTTATCGAACACTTGGCGGGCGTCAAATAATAAAGAAGATGTATATACCCCTTGTAAAAATAACCAAGCCAAATTTTTCATCACTAAAAGCAATTTTACAAATATCATCCAACAACAATCATCATGCCCAACACAAATATATAAGAATTCCAACAAGATATTAAAGATGAAGCACACTCTCAAGGGTTCAACCCAATTGAGATAAATAAGAAGAATTCTTACCAAGTAATCAGAGATGTTTGGTATCATGGATGATATAACAATAGTAAAAACTCAAAAATATATAATTCACAAGAAAGAAATCATTTTGAGTGAATTGTGTGTGAAATTTGCAAAGGGGTGCGAAAATAGTGAAAAACGTACGAAAAAGAGACAGTCTGGTGCAGAATCAATCTTAACCAAATTTTGCTCCAGGTCGACCGGTCCAAGGGGGGGTCCGACCGGTCCAGGTGGTGTTCAACCGGTCCCCCTCCCCTCTTCCAGTCCCTGGAGCCTTTTTTCTGATTCTGTCCGAATTTTGATCCAAAAATCCGATTTTTCACCCCTAAGTTTTAAAAACATACGAAATGCAAACATAAACTTCATTCAAAATACATTATGCCTAAACAAGCTCGAAATGAGGTAAAATATTTGGCGGTTAATGGTTAAGAACAAATGTCCGCGAGTTATCCTTGAGACGGAATTAAACACATCTCAATTTTTCATTTAAGAAACGTAATCCCTTAAAAGAAAACATAGAATCTCAATTTGTTTAGTTCGATTATGACGAACCATATTTTGAGAAGTTATTATTACCGGACTTGCTATCCCGAAAAATATGAACGTTTTAAAACTTTGGATAAGCAAGCCATAACGAGAAGTGCCTTTCAAATATTTGAAAAATTCTTTTAACGACACTTTAATGAGATTCATTGGGATTGTTTTTGAAGTCGAGCATATAGACATAAGGTATAAAAAATGTCGAGTCTATGGGACTACGTGCTCCACCACCCTAGTATATCCGGGATGGGTTTCGAAAAAGAAAAAGAATTTTATTAATTACCACAATTAATACAACATCACCTTACAACACCTCTTTGGAGATTACCATAATCTCCCTTGAAGATTACCACAATCTTCAACGGCACCTTGTGAAGATTACCACAATCTTCAACCTTGAAGAATACCAAATTCTTCAACACCTCAAAGAGCACCAAACTCTTCAATAAGAAGATTACCACAATCTTCTTGCACCTAACACCTAGATCACCCAAGTGTGTTCTTACCACAAGAACACCCACAAGGATATCTTGTGTTGAATGATGAACCCAAAAATTCAAGATTACAACTTGATAATGAATAATACAATTTTGAGTGCAAGTGTAATCAAGAATAAAGCCTAGACCTCAAGATGTGAAAGTGAAAGACCTTAGGCTATTACAACAAGAATATAGAAATTGAAGAACAAAAGTGTTTACTTGAATGTATCTTGTTATGTTGTAGTATTCTCTCTTGTTGTGTTGATTCAATTCTTCATCTATTTATAGAGGATGTATTGAACTAGATAGGCTCCTCCTAGGAGATTGAAATCTGTAAAATATTGCAAGACAAATGAAGAATATAGGCACATTAGAGATCAAACAGGAATGTTCTCTGTTTTGCACAACTTTCGGATATGGGTTGCCCTATAGGGCGATCGGTTGACCTCAAAACAAAGGAGTTGTCCGATTTTAGTCAAAAATGAACTTCAAAAAATACTCCGAAAAAATAGTAAAGATATTTTAGACCAATCGGGAGTATTTGGACAACATTTAGAAACAATGTTTTGGTGTAAAAATACATTAACACAAAATCATCAAAAGTGTTTTCCCATTTTTTGTCGAAAATAAACTTTAAGAAATACTCCAAAAAATTTATAAAAATATTTTAAATCATTTAGGAGTGTTTGGACAACATTTAATAACATTGTTTTGGTGTAAAAATAAAATCATCAAAATCATGATAAAAACATTTATCTAACACAAAGTGGCAGCAAACTCAGACAACAGTGAAGCTGACTACTCAAGTGATTCTGAAGAAGAGGCTATGATTTGCCTCATGGCCAAAGAACAAGATCAAGAAGATGAGGTACATTCTAACTCACCTCATTATGATTCAAGTGATAGTGACTGTGATACACAGACTTCATCACCCATAGATCTTTATGATTCATTAGGCAAAATGATGAAAGATTTTGAACACATAAAGTCCTCACACACAATCCTAAATGAGAAAAACAACCAACTTAAAAGCCAAAACTCACAGCTGACTAAAGAGCTAAGTACTCTGAGTCACATAGCATGAGAACACTAAGCTGAAGGCTGAAAATGCCAAGATCACAACAAAGTTAGCTGCTACAGAAAAGAGGGAAAAAGATCTTAAAAATGTGATTGCCTCATTTACTAAAGCATCCAAATCATAGGGTGAACTTATTATGAGTCAAAAGGATTGTGGAGACAAGACAAGCATAGAATTTAATTCCTTTATGCATAGTCAAATTCCAAGAGTGATTTTGGAGAATGGATTCTCAAGTAATGAAGCATTTCAAAAACCCAAAACACCAAATGCTGCACCCACATTCACTCCAAAGCACAATCACAATCAAATTGGCCATGGTTATAAAGGGAAAGGAAAGAAACCAGTTGAGTATGCTGAAAGGACATCGGAGAAGAAATTTAGCCGAGTTTCTCGACAAACTCCAAACAGAAAATACTCTGTGAAAAGCAAACATAGCTACCAGAAACCTCAAAAATTTCATCAGCGAAATACTTATGATGGAAATGGTAGAAACTATCCAAACTGTGCTAATTGGAATAATGTGAAACATCAGCAAAGACCTATGGAATATAAGCCAAAATGGCAAAGACCTAAACCTCAGCAAATGTCATCTCACAGGCAAAAGCGCTTTTATCAGCACACATATGCACCCAAGCACTACACTCAAAAATACCAAAACTATCCCCAAGAAAGCAATTGCTAAAACACAAACACAGGCATACAGACAAAAGAGACAGCTGTATGATCCCAAAACCTCCAAGCAATTTGCTAATGTGCACAATGATTATGGCACTGATAGATGGCAACCTCTTAGAGTCAGATCATCTAACTATATGTTGGTTGGATCATATTATAGCACTAACCCCCAGGACCCAGACAAGTATGGGTACCTAAAAACTGATTTCCTTGATTGCAGGTTCATGGAAGAGCTGAGTGCCAAGGAATCTGATATATGGATAGTGGTTGTTCCAGACATATGACAGAAAACAAGAAAAACCTGTCAAGTTTCAAGGAGATTAGAGGTGAAAAAGTTATATTTGGAGGAAATGAAGCTCCATGGGAGATCAAAGACACAGGATCCATCAAGAAAAATGGATTGGAAATCACAGATGTTGCTCATGTTGAAGGCCTCAACTTCAACCTGTTAAGTATCAACCAACTCTGTGACAAGGGCTACAATGTAGGATTCAACATGGGAGTATGTCAAATCAAAGATGTTGAATCCAATAAAATAGTGCTGCAAGGATCAAGGCAAAAGAATATGTATGTGGTATATTGGTCTACTGCTACACCAAGTACATGTCTGCTAGCAAAGAGCACAACTAAATCAAGTTGGTTGTGGCACAAGAAGTTGAGTCATCTGAACTGAAAGACAATCAACAAGCTTGCAAGGAGTCTCTTGTAGAAGGATTGCCAGACTCAGTGTACCAGAAAGAAAGTGTATGTGATGCATGCCAGATGGGAAAGCACATCAAATCATCATTCAAGGATAAGCCAAGTCCTTCTTCAACAAGGATATTACATCTGTTGCATATGGATTTATTTGGTCCAGTTGAACCAGCTAGCATTAGTGGAAAGAAATACACCTTAGTAGTGGTGGATGATTATTCAAGATATACATAGACAATTTTCATGTGTAAAAAGAAGGAAAATTTGTAGAAGTTACCTCAGCTGATGAGAAGAGTTCAAAATGAGAAGAGTCAAACCATTATAAAAATAAGATCTGACAGGGGAACTGAGTTTGTCAATGGGATTATAACTCAGTATTGTGTTGAAAATGGTATTGCTAATGAGTTATCAGCTGCAAGGACTCCGCAGCAGAATGGAATAGCTGAAAGAAGGAACAAAACTCTTAAGGAAGCTGCAAGGACTATGTTAGTTGAAGCTGGATTGCCTAAAGAGATTTTGGGCTGAAGCCATAAATACAGTTGTTATACTCAAAATAGATGCATGATTAACATGAAATTAACCAAGACTTCCTATGAGATTTGGACAGGGAGAAAGCCAAATGTTGGATACTGCAGGATATTTAAATGTAAATGCTTCATCCACAACAATGGAAAGGATAATTTAAAGGCTTCTGATGCTAAAGCTGATGAAGGTATCTTTTTGGGATACTCAGCTGAGAGTAATGCCTATAGAGTGTGCTGAAAAGAAGGACTATGGTTACAGAAGAGTCTATCCATGTGGTTTTTGATGAACCTAATGTGAATGAAGAAGACATTGATGAGTTAGCTAATAGGCTGAATCAACCAACTATGTAGAAGAGTCCTTATGTTGAAGCTGAAGTGAGAGCACTCAACCCTGATGAAGATGAGATAGTTGAATCTCAAAGACAGTTGGAAGGTCTACAGCTAAATGAAAATGAAAGAGTTGTTCAAGACAACTTAGCTGCGAGATGGTGAATCCAAAGAGACTTACTCCAACCTCGATGTGAGATGGCCGAGAGACCATCCACCGAGTTAGTATTGAGAGATGTTAGACATGATATAAGAACCGGATCCATAGCACAACATGAAGCTATGTTCACTTGTTTTATTTCCCGAGATAGAGCCTAAAGATGTGTCTCAAGCATTGGAAGACACACACTCGGATTCAAAGCTATGCAAGAAGAGTCAATCGCTTCAAAGGAATAAAGTATGGGAATTAGTTCAAAGGCCAACCCACCAAAATGTTATTGGTACAAAATGGATTTTCGAAAACAAGATGAATGAGGAAGAATCTATTGTAAGAAACAAAGTAAGATTGGTAGCCAAAGGGTATTGCCGAGAAAAATGTATAGATTTTGATGAAACCTTTGCTCCTGTTGCAAGATTGGAAGCAATAAGGATGTTTCTTGCTTATGCTGCACACAAGAAATTCACTGTATATCAAATGGATGTGAAGAGTGCATTTTTAAATGGACTGTTAGAGGAAGAAGTCTATGTTGAACAACCTCCAGGTTTTGATCAGAAAACTATTGGAGATAAGGTCTACAAGCTCAAGAAGGCACTGTATGGATTGAAACAAGCACCGAGAGCATGGTATGACACATTGTCATAATATGTAATTGACAATGGTTTCACAAAGGAAACATTGATAGAACACTCTTCAGAATTCAAGATGGAGAGAGTATCTTGTTTGTTCAAATATATGTAGATGACATCATTTTTGGTTCCACAAATAAAGAGCTGTGTGACAAGTTCTCAAACCTCATGCAAGGCAAATTTGAGATGAGCATGATGGGAGAGCTGACTTTCTTCCTAGGACATCAAGTCAAGCAATTGAAGGATGGAACCTTCATAAGCCAAACCAAGTATACCGAGATTTGATGAAGAAATTTGGTATGGAAGAGAAGTCTTCTGAAGATTCCTATGAATACATCGGTCAAGATGGACATGGATGCGGATGGCAAATCATTGATCAAACCGGATATAGAGATCTCATTGGATCGTTGCTCTTTAACAAAGAAACATGCCGGACATCACCTTTACAGTAGGTGTATGTGCTAAATTTCAATATGCACCAAAAGAGAGCCACATGACTGCAACTAAGAGAATCCTAATGTATTTGAAAGGATGCCAAGAAGTCGGCTTATGGTATCCAAAGGAATGAGGATTCAAGCTGGTAGGATACTTATACTCAGACTATGCTGGATATAGAGTTGACAGGAAGAGTACTTGAGGTGCATGTCAAATGCTTGGAAATAGATTGGTTTCTTGGTTCAACAAGAAAAACAATTCAATAACTATATCCACAGTTGAAGTAGAGTACATAGCTGCAAGCAGCTGTTGTGCCCAAGTCAGTTATGTTGAAGAATACAAGAGTCAACTGAAGATCGAAGTGAAGACCCAACTGTGTGTCAGCTATGTGAAGTCAACATGGAAGTCTCAGACTCGACTGAAGAAGAGACCCAGTTGTGGAACAGCTGAGTAAAGGATGAAAAAGGATAGTCAATTCAGTTGAGAGCCAAGTCTGCCATTTGATAGACAGTTGAGTTATTCCTAAAAGGATGGAGCTGACTCAAGTAAAAGGGGTAAAGGCAGTTGTCAAGTCAAGGTGACTGATATTAATCTGTTGCACATAAGTCAAGGATATTGCTTAATATAGTAATACATCCATGCTGCCATGTTTAAAGTGCTCATCCCAAAAGCATGCAAATAAAATTAACTAACGTAAATCACTGAGCTTGTGTCAGGACCTGAAAAGCTGCATACATCATTTAATACGAGGATATGTCACCATCAGAAGCTGTAGATCAAGACAAGACAAGCCAACGACCAAGAAGTGTTATTTTAAAATTACCTATCTCTTCAACGGACAAATTTTCAAATAAGCATTATAGATGTATATACCCCTTGTAAAAATAACCAAGCCAAATTTTTCATCACCAAAAGAAATTTTACAAATATCATCCAACAACAATCATCATGACCAACACAAATATATAAGAATTCCAACAAGATATTAAAGATGAAGCACACTCTCAAGGGTTCAACCCAATTGAGATAAGTAAGAAGAATTCTTACCAAGTAATCAGAGATGTTTGGTATCATGGATGATATACCAATAGTAAAAACTCAAAAATATATAATTCACAAGAAAGAAATCATTTTGAGTGAATTGTGTGTGAAATTTGCAAAGGGGTGCGAAAATAGTGAAAAACGTACGAAAAAGAGACAGTCTGGTGCAGAATCAATCTTAACCAAATTTTGCTCCAGGTCGACCGGTCCAAGGGGGGGTCCGACCGGTCCAGGTGGTTTTCAACCGGTCCCCCTCCCCTCTTCCAGTCCCTGGAGCCTTTTTTCTGATTCTGTCCAAATTTTGATCCAAAAATCCGATTTTTCACCCCTAAGTTTTAAAAACATACGAAATGCAAACATAAACTTCATTCAATATACATTATGCCTAAACAAGCTCGAAATGAGGTAAAATATTTGGCGGTTAATGGTTAAGAACAAATGTCCGCGAGTTATCCTTGAGACAGAATTAAACACATCTCAATTTTTCATTTAAGAAACGTAATCTCTTAAAAGAAAACATAGAATCTCAATTTGTTTAGTTCGATTATGACGAACCATATTTTGAGAAGTTATTATTACCGGACTTGCTATCCCGAAAAATATGAACGTTTTAAAACTTTGGATAAGCAAGCCATAACGAGAAGTGCCTTTCAAATATTTGAAAAATTCTTTTAACGACACTTTAATGAGATTCGTTGGGATTGTTTGAAGTCGAGCATATAGACATAAGGTATAAAAAATGTCGAGACTATGGGACTACGTGCTCCACCACCCTAGTATATCCGGGATGGGTTTCGAAAAAGAAAAAGAATTTTATTAATTACCACAATTAATACAACATCACCTTACAACACCTCTTTGGAGATTACCATAATCTCCCTTGAAGATTACCACAATCTTCAACGGCACCTTGTGAAGATTACCACAATCTTCAACCTTGAAGAATACCAAATTCTTCAACACCACAAAGAGCACCAAACTCTTCAATAAGAAGATTACCACAATCTTCTTGCACCTAACACCTAGATCACCCAAGTGTGTTCTTACCAAAAAAAACACCCACAAGGATATCTTGTGTTGAATGATGAACCCAAAATTCAAGATTACAACTTGATAATGAATAATAAAATTTTGAGTGCAAGTGTAATCAAGAATAAAGCCTAGACCTCAAGATGTGAAAGTGAAAGACCTTAGGCTATTACAACAAGAATATAGAAATTGAAGAACAAAAGTGTTTACTTGAATGTATCTTGTTATGTTGTAGTATTCTCTCTTGTTGTGTTGATTCAATTCTTCATCTATTTATAGAGGATGTATTGAACTAGATAGCTCCTCCTAGGAGATTGAAATCAGAAAATATTGCAAGACAAATGAAGAATATAGTCATAGAGATCAAACAGGATGTTCTCTGTTTTGCACAACTTTCAGATACGGGTTGCCCTATAGAAGCGTCGGTTGACCTCAAAACAAAGGAGTTGTCCGATTTTAGTCAAAAATGAACTTCAAAAAATACTCAAAAAATAGTAAAGATATTTTAGACCAATCGGGAGTATTTGGACAACATTTAGAAACAATGTTTTGGTGTAAAAATACATTAACACAAAATCATCAAAAGTGTTTTCCGATTTTTTGTCGAAAATAAACTTTAAGAAATACTCCAAAAAAATTTGTAAAAATATTTTAAATCATTTAGGAGTGTTTGGACAACATTTAATAACATTGTTTTGGTGTAAAAATAAAATCATCAAAATCATGATAAAAACATTTATCTAACACAAAGTGGCGACAAACTCGGACAACGATGGTGTGACTACTCAAGTGATTCTCAAGAAGAGGCTATGATTTGCCTCGTGGCCAAAGAACAAGATCAAGAAGATGAGGTACATTCTAACTCACCTCATTATGATTCAAGTGATAGTGTGATACGTGATACGACTTCATCACCCATAGATCTTTATGATTCATTAGGCAAAATGATGAAAGATTTTGAACACATAAAGTCCTCACACACAATCCTAAATGAGAAAAAACAACCAACTTAAAAGCCAAAACTCACAAAATGACTAAAGAGCTAAGTACTCTGCTGAGTCACATAGCATGAGAACACTAAGTCAAGGTCGAAAATGCCAAGATCACAACAAAGTTAGCTGCTACAGAAAAGAGGGAAAAAGATCTTAAAAATGTGATTGCCTCATTTACTAAAGCATCCAAATCATAGGGTGAACTTATTATGAGTCAAAAGGATTGTGGAGACAAGACAAGCATAGAATTTAATTCCTTTATGCATAGTCAAATTCCAAGAGTGATTTTGGAGAATGGATTCTCAAGTAATGAAGCATTTCAAAACCCAAAACACCAAATGCGCACCCACATTCACTCCAAAGCACAATCACAATCAAATTGGCCATGGTTATAAAGGGAAAGAAAGAAACCATTGAGTATGCTGAAAGGACATCGGAGAAGAAATTTAGCCGAGTTTCTCAACAAACTCCAAACAGAAAATACTCTGTGAAAAGCAAACATAGCTACCAGAAACCTCAAAAATTTCATCAGCGAAATACTTATGATGGAAATGGTAGAAACTATCCAAACTGTGCTAATTGGAATAATGTGAAACATCAGCAAAGACCTATGGAATATAAGCCAAAATGGCAAAGACCTAAACCTCAGCAAATGTCATCTCACATGCAAAAGCGCTTTTATCAGCACACATATGCACCCAAGCACTACACTCAAAAATACCAAAACTACCCCCAAGAAAGCAATTGCTAAAACACAAACACAGGCATACAGACAAAAGAGACAACTGTATGATCCCAAAACCTCCAAGCAATTTGCTAATGTGCACAATGATTATGGCATCGATAGATGGCAACCTCTTAGAGTCGATCATCTAACTATATGTTGGTTGGATCATATTATAGCACTAACCCCAGGACCCCAGACAAGTATGGGTACTAAAAAATCGATTTCCTTGATTGCGGGTTCATGGAAGAGCCGAGTGCCAAGGAATCGATATATGGATAGTGGTTGTTCCGGACATATGACAAAACAAGAAAAACTCGTCAAGTTTCAAGGAGATTAGAGGTGAAAAAGTTATATTTGGAGGAAATGAAGCTCCATGGGAGATCAAAGACACAGGGATCCATCAAGAAAAATGGATTGGAAATCACGGATGTTGCTCATGTTGAAGGCCTCAACTTCAACTTTGTTAAGTATCAACCAACTCGTGACAAGAAGGGCTACAATGTAGGATTCAACATGGGAGTATGTCAAATCAAAGATGTTGAATCCAATAAAATAGTCTTTTGCAAGGATCAAGGCAAAAGAATATGTATGTGGTATATTGGTCTCTTTTGCTCACACCAAGTACATGTCTAGCAAAGAGCACAAGCTGAATCAAGTTGGTTGTGGCACAAGAAGTTGAGTCATCTCGAATCGAAAGACAATCAACAAGCTTGCAAGAGTCTCTTGTAGAAGGATTGCGGACTTCGGTGTACCGAGAAAAGAAAGTGTATGTGATGCATGCCGATGGGAAAGCACATCAAATCATCATTCAAGGATAAGCGAAGTCCTTCTTCAACAAGGATATTACATCTCATTGCATATGGATTTATTTGGTCCAGTTGAACCAATTTAGCATTAGTGGAAAAATACACCTTAGTAGTGGTGGATGATTATTCAAGATATACATAGACAATTTTCATGTGTAAAAAGAAGAAACTTTGTAGAAGTTACCTCGGTGATTAGAAGAGTTCAAAATGAGAAGAGTCAAACCATTATAAAAATAAGATCGACGAGGAACCGAGTTTGTCAATGGGATTATAACTCGATTATTGTGTTGAAAATGGTATTGCTAATGAGTTATCACCGGCTACAAGGACTCCGCATGACATAATGGAGTAGGCGAAAGAAGGAACAAAACTCTTAAGGAAGTTTTGCAAGGACTATGTTAGTTGAAGCGGATTGCCTAAAGAGATTTTGGGCTGAAGCCATAAATACAGTTGTTATACTCAAAATAGATGCATGATTAACATGAAATTAACCAAGACTTCCTATGAGATTTGGACAGGGAGAAAGCCAAATGTTGGATACTGCAGGATATTTAAATGTAAATGCTTCATCCACAACAATGGAAAGGATAATTTGAAGGCTTCGATCTAAAGGCTGATGAAGGTATCTTTTTAGGGATACTCAAATTGTGAGTAATGCCTATAGAGTGTCTTTGAAAAGAAGGACTATGGTTACAGAAGAGTCTATCCATGTGGTTTTTGATGAACCTAATGTGAATGAAGAAGACATTGATGAGTTAGCTAATAGGCTGAATCAACCAACTATGTAGAAGAGTCCTTATGTTGAAGCTGAAGTGAGAGCACTCAACCCTGATGAAGATGAGATAGTTGAATCTCAAAGACAGTTGGAAGGTCTACAGCTAAATGAAAATGAAAGATTTGTTCAAGACAACTTAGCTGCGAGATGGCTGAATCCAGCAGACTTACTCCAACCTGATGTGAGATGGCTGAGAGACCATCCACCAGAGTTAGTATTGGAGATGTTAGACATGATATAAGAACCAGATCCATAGCACAACATGAAGCTATGTTCACTTGTTTTATTTCCCAGATAGAGCCTAAAGATGTGTCTCAAGCATTGGAAGACACACACTGGATTCAGGCTATGCAAGAAGAGCTGAATCAGTTTCAAAGGAATAAAGTATGGGAATTAGTTCAAAGGCCAACCCACCAAAATGTTATTGGTACAAAATGGATTTTCAGAAACAAGATGAATGAGGAAGAATCTATTGTAAGAAACAAAGTAAGATTGGTAGCCAAAGGGTATTGCCAGGAAAAATGTATAGATTTTGATGAAACCTTTGCTCCTGTTGCAAGATTGGAAGCAATAAGGATGTTTCTTGCTTATGCTGCACACAAGAAATTCACTGTATATCAAATGGATGTGAAGAGTGCATTTTTAAATGGACTGTTAGAGGAAGAAGTCTATGTTGAACAACCTCCAGGTTTTGATCAGAAAACTATTGGAGATAAGGTCTACAAGCTCAAGAAGGCACCGTATGGATTGAAACAAGCACCGAGAGCATGGTATGACACATTGTCATAATCTGTAATTGACAATGGTTTCACAAAGGAAAAATTGATAGAACACTCTTCAGAATTCAAGATGGAGAGAGTATACTGTTTGTTCAAATATATGTAGATGACATCATTTTTGGTTCCACAAATAAAGAGCTGTGTGACAAGTTCTCAAACCTCATGCAAGGCAAATTTGAGATGAGCATGATGGGAGAGCTGACTTTCTTCCTAGGACATCAAGTCAAGCAATTGAAGGATGGAACCTTCATAAGCCAAACCAAGTATACCAGAGATTTGATGAAGAAATTTGGTATGGAAGAGAAGTCTTCTGTGAAGATTCCTATGAATACATCAGTCAAGATGGACATGGATGCAGATGGCAAATCTGTTGATCAAACCAGATATAGAGATCTCATTAGATCGTTGCTCTATTTAACAGCAAACATGCCAGACATCACCTTTACAGTAGGTGTATGTGCTAAATTTCAATCTGCACCAAAAGAGAGCCACATGACTGCAACTAAGAGAATCCTAAGGTATTTGAAAGGATGCCAAGAAGTCGGCTTATGGTATCCAAAGGAATGAGGATTCAAGCTGGTAGGATACTCATACTCAGACTATGATGGATATAGAGTTGACAGGAAGAGTACTTGAGGTGCATGTCAAATGCTTGGAAATAGATTGGTTTCTTGGTTCAACAAGAAAAACAATTCAATAACTATATCCACAGTTGAAGTAGAGTACATAGCTGCAAGCAGCTGTTGTGCCCAAGTCAGTTATGTTGAAGAATACAAGAGTCAAATGAAGATCGAAGTGAAGACCCAACTGTGTGTCAGCTATGTGAAGTCAACATGGAAGTCTCAGACTCGACTGAAGAAGAGACCCAGTTGTGGAACAGCTGAGTAAAGGATGAAAAAGGATAGTCAATTCAGTTGAGAGCCAAGTCTGCCATTTGATAGACAGTTGAGTTATTCCTAAAAGGATGGAGCTGACTCAAGTAAAAGGGGTAAAGGCAGTTGTCAAGTCAAGGTGACTGATATTAATCTGTTGCACATAAGTCAAGGATATTGCTTAATATAGTAATACATCCATGCTGCCATGTCTAAAGTGCTCATCCCAAAAGCATGCAAATAAAATTAACTAACGTAAATCACTGAGCTTGTGTCAGGACCTGAAAAGCTGCATACATCATTTAATACGAGGATATGTCACCATCAGAATCTGTAGATCAAGACAAGACAAGCCAACGACCAAGAAGTGTTATTTTAAAATTACCTATCTCTTCAACGGACAAATTTTCAAATAAGCATTATAGATGTATATACCCCTTGTAAAAATAACCAAGCCAAATTTTTCATCACCAAAAGAAATTTTACAAATATCATCCAACAACAATCATCATGCCCAACACAAATATATAAGAATTCCAACAAGATATTAAAGATGAAACACACTCTCAAGGGTTCAACCCAATTGAGATAAGTAAGAAGAATTCTTACCAAGTAATCAGAGATGTTTGGTATCATGGATGATATACCAATAGTAAAAACTCAAAAATATATAATTCACAAGAAAGAAATCATTTTGAGTGAATTGTGTGTGAAATTTGCAAAGGGGTGCGAAAATAGTGAAAAACGTACGAAAAAGAGACAGTCTGGTGCAGAATCAATCTTAACCAAATTTTGCTCCAGGTCGACCGGTCCAAGGGGGGGTCCGACCGGTCCAGGTGGTGTTCAACCGGTCCCCTCCCCTCTTCCGATCCTCGGAGCCTTTTTTTCTGATTCTCTGTCCCAGAATTTTGATCCAAAAATCCGATTTTTCACCCCTAAGTTTTAAAAACATACGAAATGCAAACATAAACTTCATTCAATATACATTATGCCTAAACAAGCTCGAAATGAGGTAAAATATTTGGCGGTTAATGGTTAAGAACAAATGTCCGCGAGTTATCCTTGAGACGGAATTAAACACATCTCAATTTTTCATTTAAGAAACGTAATCCCTTAAAAGAAAACATAGAATCTCAATTTGTTTAGTTCGATTATGACGAACCATATTTTGAGAAGTTATTATTACCGGACTTGCTATCCCGAAAAATATGAACGTTTTAAAACTTTGGATAAGCAAGCCATAACGAGAAGTGACTTTCAAATATTTGAAAAATTCTTTTAACGACACTTTAATAAGATTCGTTTGGATTGTTTGAAGTCGAGCATATAGACATAAGGTATAAAAAATGTCGAGACTATGGGACTACGTGCTCCACCACCCTAGTATATCCGGGATGGGTTTCGAAAAAGAAAAAGAATTTTATTAATTACCACAATTAATACAACATCACCTTACAACACCTCTTTGGAGATTACCATAATCTCCCTTGAAGATTACCACAATCTTCAACGGCACCTTGTGAAGATTACCACAATCTTCAACCTTGAAGAATACCAAATTCTTCAACGCCTCAAAGAGCACCAAACTCTTCAATAAGAAGATTACCACAATCTTCTTGCACCTAACACCTAGATCACCCAAGTGTGTTCTTACCACAAGAACACCCACAAGGATATCTTGTGTTGAATGATGAACCCAAAAATTCAAGATTACAACTTGATAATGAATAATACAATTTTGAGTGCAAGTGTAATCAAGAATAAAGCCTAGACCTCAAGATGTGAAAGTGAAAGACCTTAGGCTATTACAACAAGAATATAGAAATTGAAGAACAAAAGTGTTTACTTGAATGTATCTTGTTATGTTGTAGTATTCTCTCTTGTTGTGTTGATTCAATTCTTCATCTATTTATAGAGGATGTATTGAACTAGATAGGCTCCTCCTAGGAGATTGAAATCTGTAAAATATTGCAAGACAAATGAAGAATATAGCTGTTAGAGATCAAACAGGATGTTCTCTGTTTTGCACAACTTTCAGATACGGGTTGCCCTATAGGGCGATCGGTTGACCTCAAAACAAAGGAGTTGTCCGATTTTAGTCAAAAATGAACTTCAAAAAATACTCCGAAAAAATAGTAAAGATATTTTAGACCAATCGGGAGTATTTGGACAACATTTAGAAACAATGTTTTGGTGTAAAAATACATTAACACAAAATCATCAAAAGTGTTTTCCGATTTTTTGTCGAAAATAAACTTTAAGAAATACTCCAAAAAATTTGTAAGAATATTTTAAATCATTTAGGAGTGTTTGGACAACATTTAATAACATTGTTTTGGTGTAAAAATAAAATCATCAAAATCATGATAAAAACATTTATCTAACACAAAGTGGCAGCAAACTCAGACAACAGTGAAGCTGACTACTCAAGTGATTCTGAAGAAGAGGCTATGATTTGCCTCATGGCCAAAGAACAAGATCAAGAAGATGAGATACATTCTAACTCACCTCATTATGATTCAAGTGATAGTGACTGTGATACACAGACTTCATCACCCATAGATCTTTATGATTCATTAGGCAAAATGATGAAAGATTTTGAACACATAAAGTCCTCACACACAATCCTAAATGAGAAAAACAACCAACTTAAAAGCCAAAACTCACAGTTGACTAAAGAGCTAAGTACTCTGAGTCACATAGCATGAGAACACTAAGCTCAAGGCCGAAAATGCCAAGATCACAACGAGTTAGTCACTCTGAAAGAGGGAAAAAGATCTTAAAAATGTGATTGCCTCATTTACTAAAGCATCCAAATCATAGGGTGAACTTATTATGAGTCAAAAGGATTGTGGAGACAAGACAAGCATAGAAATTAATTCCTTTATGCATAGTCAAATTCCAAGAGTGATTTTGGAGAATGGATTCTCAAGTAATGAAGCATTTCAAAACCCAAAACACCAAATGCTGCACCCACATTCACTCCAAAGCACAATCACAATCAAATTGGCCATGGTTATAAAGGGAAAGGAAAGAAACCAGTTGAGTATGCTGAAAGGACATCGGAGAAGAAATTTAGCCGAGTTTCTCAACAAACTCCAAACAGAAAATACTCTGTGAAAAGCAAACATAGCTACCAGAAACCTCAAAAATTTCATCAGCGAAATACTTATGATGGAAATGGTAGAAACTATCCAAACTGTGCTCATTATAAAGCTCAATAAAATCATATGCAACATACCCAACATTTGTTCATCAAATAAAAGGCTCAACAAAGAGATTCTCAAGGGTTCAACCCAATTGAGATAAAAAAAAGATCAAGGCATTGCAAATGTCAAAAATTAGAGCATTCATCAAGTAATACAAGTCATGCTTTAAACAATACAAGTATGATATATCAAATGTCCCAACATATTCATCTAAGCATAATGATCAAAGCATTAAAAGAAGCACTTTTACCATCAAGTACTTCATACCAATTATCAAATAATGCCATATAAGAGTATTTTTACCATCAAATACTCCATCAAAATCATAATCATCCACAAGTCATTATCAACTTGCAATTTTAACCCTTTTAAGACAACAAGCAAATATCATTAATACAAAAGAGTTTTACAGAAGTTCATAAAAATACAAAGCAACATGAATGAAAATGCTAGAAAGTAAAAGGGTGGGGTAACATCATTCCTCATCCGAGGAGAAGCAAGATCCGGGAATAAAGTCCTTGATGAATTTCTTCAACTTGCCGATAGACTTTTGCATTTTGGAGGTTTTTTGCTCCAAAGCTTCATACCTTGTTTCATGAAAAGCCCTCACCTCATCAAATTCGGTTTGGGTATACCTCCTAGGCGGTTGAGCACCGGTATTACCCTCCGGATTGCTCGGTTCACCTTCCTCCGCCAATCTTGCGGCCTCGGCGTCATCAAAGTAGTCATTAGGATCGGGGGAATCTTGACCTCTTCCTCTAGCCATTTTAGTTGGTCGGATGTCCATATTCTTGCGCATCGTGACTATTTGGGAGATGTTATCAATGTCAAAGTCATTTTGAAACACCTCCGAGTTACACTCCGACGAAGGTAGTCCCGATTAAATAAGAAGTTTACAAATCCAATTTCCCATAACCAACTTCTTATTACCTTGAGTGATGGACTCAATTAGACATTGAATAAGTATGGCGCCAAAGTTAAGTGGTTCCTCTAACAATCTTATAAGTCAAAAAGTAATCCATGTTGCTAGGCATCTTTCCCGACTTACCACAAATGCAATATGCGACAATGACCGATAAAATACGATGCTCAAGTGTCATTGCCAACAAAGAATACTTTGGCCATACTCCCAAATACGTCTTAACTTCTTTCATCGACACCCCCAACATTTCATCATTCCAAGTCCCACAAGAGAAATAGTCCCAACCACCTTCTCTAACATGTAAAAGCCGGAAATATCATTGGGAGTCCATCTAAAATGACGACCCTTATAAGCGAATTTACTTATAATCGGCTTTCTTTCATTATCATATTGCACCCACATATTAGCATAAAAATGTTGGATAATATCATAATCATACAAAACATAAGCATGCTCCCATAAATACATCCAACCTTGCTCCTCAAAAAATCCTCTAATGGTAGGATATTCATTTGTAAATGAACTAAAACGACACATTTTAGTCCGAGCAATAGATTTTCCTCCCATCCCGAATCCTCATAGTACCATTCCGCATACTTATTGATGAAATTAAGAACATTGTGGGAATGAGGAGCTTGAGGAATAAAAGATTTTTTACCTTTCGCCCAACGGCAATTTTGGAGCAAAATTGTTCCGCATGGCTCGGCAATTTGGGCCCTAGAGAGAACGGGATTTTGAACATCATCACCTTCGAGCTACGTTTCTGCAGGCAGCTCGGATATCCCTTTGTTAAACTTCTTCTTGCGATTTCTTGAAGAACCCTCTCCGCCCCTTCTACGCTTGGAGATAGGGATTTCGTCCGTGGAATTCTTTGGGGAGCCATATTTGTAAGATTCTTGTGAAAATAAGAAGATTAGCAACAAGAATCGTGAAAAATGATGAAGAATTGAAGATTATAGGAGAAAGGGGAAGATTTTCATTAAGGGTTTTGGGGATGTTGCTTTCTGTTTTGAAATGAAGAACGAACGTATTTAAGTTGTAAAAATAGCCTGGCGACCGGCCGAGTAGGGTGCGGCCGACGTCGACGTCTGGCGATCGGTCGCCCGCTTGACCGTCCCTGTAATTTTTCTTTCCCAATTTTTAAAAATTCGATTTTCCACCCCAAAAGTTTTAAAACTTTGCAAAACGATAATTTTGGATCAAGTCCAACAAATATGGGTTTCGGGAAAACATATATTCGAGAATATCGAGACTAAACAGGTAGTGCTCTTTTAAGAAAATATTTGCAAAAACATTTAGGGGCACTTGAGGGGTTGAAATGAAATATCTTGAAAGATATGTGCATAAGCATAATGTCGAGCTCTTAAGATAAATACGAGTGAACATAGCTCGATGGTTTAAGAGACTCCTAGAAAAAGTAATAGCCAACGAGTAGGGATATATATATCCTACACAATTCTTAAAAAATTTTCACAAAAACACAAGTGTAGGCACGTGATAAAAAAATGCTAATGCTATAAAAATACATACGAGATAATAAATCGCATAGGTCTAATTAAATGCACAAGAGTTTTAGAAATATCATGTAAGGGCTTCTTTTAAGAATTTTGAAACTTACAAATGTATTGAAGACCTAAATTAAAATAAAATACTTGAAAACTCATTTTGCAATTATGACACAACTGAAAACATGCATAGAGTTAAAATAAAATGCATATATAAATGGGGAGATACGGATTACCAATTACGCCGTTTCCATGGGTTGTGTCTTTCCCATTGTTGATGATATTTTCCTTTTGAGAAGTCACTTTGTTGATGATGACTTCTTTGATTACTCCATTTCCAAGGTTTGTTACCTTCCCTTTGTTGATAGTCTCTTCTTCTTTGAAAATCATCTTTTTGATGGTGTCTTTGCCATTTCCAAGGACTGTGTTCTTCCCATTTTTGATTATATCTTCTTCTTGGAAATTGGCTTTGTTGAAAATAGTTTCTCCTTCTTTGATCAAATGAAACGGTCATTTGATGTCTTCTTGGTGGTATAAATTTTCTTTGATCATTATTTCGCCGGGTACCTAATATGACATTGTTTTGTGGTACCCTTATGTGTTTGGGTCCTTTGGGATTAGTCTTGAGACTTTTAGGTCTCCAACAATAATTAGAGCTATTTCTAGCTCGACAAGAATTAGCCGTATGACCCTTTTTACCGTAATAGAAGCATGTAATAATTCTAGGAGCATAATGACCAACATGCTTAGAGACTAGATTCTTTTTCATATGATTGACAATATTAAGCTTATGATCAAGTTCTAGTTTCGAATTATCACAACAATCAACAATTTCATCGGTACTCAAATCGGATTTAGATAAATCCTTTTTCATGCAATTAATATCCTCAACGAGAGTATTATTTTCTTTTTCAAGGTTTCTAACCTTGTCAAGTGTGGTGATGTGAGCACATGATAGTGATTCATAGGAAGCAAATAAACTATCCTTATCATTTTTCAAAACATTGAATTCATTTTTCAAATTTTTGTATTTAACAAGTAAGCTTTGGAATTCATTTTGAAGTTCATCATAATTATTTTGCAAATCACTATAATCATTTTGAATAACAATATCATATGAAGTAGAGGGTTTAAGACATACCTCATTTTCTTCTTCGATGCCCATACAACAATATTCAACTTCTTCATAATTGGAAGTTGTAAGAGGTTTGTTCCTTAGATTTGACATTGTATCCCTTTGAGAAGTAGATGCTTTTGTTTGACTCCTTTCATTTGCAAATACTCCATAGATGGCTTCTAATTTTTGCCATACTTCATGTGCCGATCAAATTCCTACAATATGTTCATATTCCAAATTAGTAAATGAACAATACAAAATATTGAGAGCTTTACCGTTTAAGGAGATGATTTTCTTCTCTTCATCATTGAGCTCTTTGAAGCCTTTGGAGGTGTGTGGTGTATCTTTCATCGGAGTGGATTCTCCATTTATGACGGTGTTCCAAGTATCAAACCCGCAACCTTGTAAATAGCATTCCATTCTTTCTTTCCAAAATATAAAATTTTTGGGAATCAAACCGAGGTGGCTTGGTGGTGGAGGTGTCTTAGGAAAGATGAGCTTCGTTAAGTAGCCGACGATCGTTTCTCTTCACTCGCGATGTGAAACGAGCTTGCCAAAGAGTTTGGCTCTGATACCACTTGTAAGTCCAAGCCTCTACGATAATCTAGAGGGGGGTGAATAGATTATCTCCATCTTTTCGATTTTACCCTCTTTTTATAACCGAATGCTCAAACACAATAATAAAGGTGCGGAATGTAAACAACACACGTCGATTTAAAGAGGTTCAACCCACCTAGGGCCTAATCCTCTACCACCCCAGTATCCCCGGGATGGATTTCAAAAAGAAAAAAAAATTATTAATTTACCACAAATTAATACAACACCAACTTACAACAACACATTGAAGAGCACCACACTCTTCTTCAACAACACCTTTGGAGATTGCCACAATCTCCTTCAACGGCACCTTGTGAAGATTACCACAATCTTCAACCTTGAAGAATACCAAATTCTTCAACACCTCAATAAGAAGATCACCACAATCTTCTTGCACCTATCACCTAGATCATCCAAGTGTGTTCTTACCACAAGAACACTCACAAGGATATCTTGTGTTGAATGATAACCAAAAATCAAGATTACAACTCAATAATGAATATTACAATTTGAGTGCAAAGTGTAATCAAGAATAGCCTAGACCTCAAGGATGTGAAAGTGAAAAGCTAGGCAAAATATACAACAAGAATAATAACAATGAAAGACCAAGTATTTGCTTGAAGTGTATCTTGGTGTGTTGTATCTCAATTGTTGGTTTTGGTTGCTCCAAAACTTCCTCTATTTATAGGAGATGATTGATCAAGCATAGGCTCCTCTTGGGGATTGAAAATCTACAGAAAAATACCATTAAAATCAAGAATATAGTCATTAGAAATCAATCCCACAATTTAAGGAAATGTGTCCACGTCAAATTTTCATATTTTTGCTATCAAAGCCGCAGGCGGCGGCGCGCACGAAATAAGAAAATTTAAGAACACTTTGAAAAATACAACGGACGGCGGTCGACGTGTATCTCGACCGGTCGACCCCTGTCTCAACCATCCCCTAAGCGTTTTGGGGAGAAAAGTTAAGTTTGGGAAAGAACGCGTTCGTGCACCCGCCGACCCCGGGCGGCGACGGCCGACGGACGGCCGACGCCCAGAGCGGCCGTCGACCTGACCGTTTTCACTTCTGTCTCATTTTTTTCAAACTCATCTTCATGCGGGTTGCCCCAGTAGGCGGCGACCAAGGTCGACCGACGAGAAATGTTGTCCAATTTTAGTAAAAATAAAACTTAAGAAATACTCCGAAAATTTAGTAAAAACATTTTAAACCAATCGGGAGTATTTAGACAACATTTAGGAACCTTGTTTTTAGACGTAACAACTCATTGACATAAAGTCATTAAAAGTGTTGTCCAATATTATCGAAAATAAACTTGAGAAATACTTGGAAAATATTAAAACCATTTTAAATCATTTAGGAGTATTTGGACAACCTTTAAAGACATTGTTTTGGTGACAAAATAAAATCATCAAAATTAAGATAAAAACATGTATCAAACAATCTCCCCCTTTTTGATGATTACAAACCAAAACAATTTTTATACAAACTAAGAGAGCCTATTAGAAAGGATTTTCCGGTAAAAACATTTGACCGTTTGGAAGCAACCAAAATTTCCAAAAATATTAAAACAACCAAGTAGGGAGTAAATATTTTCAAAAATAAGCACAAGCTCCCCCTATCAACTAGCATATCAAGAATAATGTAAAAGCAATTATCCATAAGCTAAAAGCTTTAGCTTTTACAATATGTTCAAGAGCTTATAAGCTCCCCTGTCACAAAACATCATTAAACAATATATAAGTCCATCAAGCAACAATTGGACTAAAAGAATCACAATCTTATGGCTTTTATGAGCCGTAGCTTATAGCTTTTATGACAAGCTTTTATTAGCTTCTTTGAGCTAATGATCCAATGTCTGTTTCTCCCTCTTTGGAATCATCAAAAAGAATGTTAGAATGGTGAAAACACCATACAAAAATATCAAAGTGTGCCAAAGGGACGGTTTATCAACCGTGGAGCAACTTAAACTTAAAAATTCCAAAAAATTGGTGAAATGTATCATAAGAAATCCATAAGCTAAAAACATGGTTTCAAGAAGATTTAAGACATTTATAAGCAAGAGAATCATGTAGAAGTTGAAAAATTTCATTGCGACATTTCATCAAACACCTTGTGTGCGTGAAAAATAAAAGAGGTTGTATATAGCCCTTGTAAATGTTTCAAGCCAAAAATTTTCATAACATCATCAATCATCCTCATTATAAAGCTCAATAAAATCATATGCAACATACCCAACATTTGTTCATCAAATAAAAGGCTCAACAAAGAGATTCTCAAGGGTTCAACCCAATTGAGATAAAAAAAGATCAAGGCATTGCAAATGTCAAAAATTAGAGCATTCATCAAGTAATACAAGTCATGCTTTAAACAATACAAGTATGATATATCAAATGTCCCAACATATTCATCAAAGCATTAAAAGAAGCACTTTTACCATCAAGTACTTCATACCAATAATGCCATATAAGAGTACTTTTACCATCAAATACTCCATCAAAATCATGATCATCCACAAGTCATTATCAACTTGCAATTTTAACCCTTTTAAGACAACAAGCAAATATCATTAGTACAAAAGAGTTTTACAGAAGTTCATAAAAATACAAAGCAACATGAATGAAAATGCTAGAAAGTAAAGGGGTGGGGTAACATCATTCCTCATCCGAGGAGAAGCAAGATCCGGGAATAAAGTCCTTGATGAATTTCTTCAACTTGCCGATAGACTTTTGCATTTTGGAGGTTTTTTGCTCCAAAGCTTCATACCTTGTTTCATGAAAAGCCCTCACCTCATCAAATTCGGCTTGGGTATACCTCCTAGGCGGTTGAGCACCGGTATTACCCTCCGGATTGCTCGGTTCACCTTCCTCTGCCAATCTTGCGGCCTCGGCGTCATCAAAGTAGTCATTAGGATCGGGAGAATCTTGACCTCTTCCTCTAGCCATTTTAGTTGGTCGGATGTCCATATTCTTGCGCATCGTGACTATTTGGGAGATGTTATCAATGTCAAAGTCATTTTGAAACACCTCCGAGTTACACTCCGACGAAGGTAGTCCCGAAATAAGAAGTTTACAAATCCATTTCCCATAACCAACTTCTTATTACCTTGAGTGATGGACTCAATTAGACATTGAATAAGTATGGCGCCAAAGTTAAGTGGTTCCCTCCTAGCAATCTTATAAGTCAAAAAGTAATCCATGTTGTTAGGCATCTTTCCCGACTTACCACAAATGCAATATGCGACAATGACCGATAAAATACGATGCTCAAGTGTCATTGCCAACAAAGAATACTTTGGCCATACTCCCAAATACGTCTTAACTTCTTTCATCGACACCCCCAACATTTCATCATTCCAAGTCCCACAAGAGAAATAGTCTCAACCACCTTCTCTAACATGTAAAAGCCGGCAAATATCATTGGGAGTCCATCTAAAATGACGACCCCTTATAAGCGAATTTACGACAATCGGCTTTCTTTCATTATCATATTGCACCCACATATTAGCATAAAAATGTTGGATAATATCATAATCATACAAAACATAAGCATGCTCCCATAAATACATCCAACCTTGCTCCTCAAAAATCCTCTAATGGTCGGTCGACCAGTCCGACCTGTCTCAACCAATCCCCACTAGCGTTTTGGGGAGAAAAGAAAGTTTTGTTTGAAGAACGTTCGAGTACGGTCGACCCACTGGGACGGCCGATCGGCCGACGGCCGACGCCTGCGCAGCCGGCCGACTGACCGTTTTTCACTTACTGTCTCATTTTTTTTTTTTTCGAACTCATCTTCGATGCAGGTTGCCTGTGAAGACCGGTCGACCACGAGAGGCAAATGTTGTCCATTTTAGTCGAAAATAAAACTCAAGAAATACTCCGAAAATTTAGTAAAAACATTTTAAACCAATCGGGAGTATTTAGACAACATTTAGGAACCTTGTTTTTAGACGTAACAACTCATTAACATAAAGTCATTAAAAGTGTTGTCCAATATTATCGAAAATAAACTTGAGAAATACTCCGGAAAATATTAAAACCATTTTAAATCATTTAGGAGTATTTGGACAACCTTTAAAGACATTGTTTTGGTGACAAAATAAAATCATCAAAATTAAGATAAAAACATGTATCAAACACGAACCACTATAAAATTTGCTTGTGTCATTTTACTTACAGCACTTTACTTTCCTGCATACTTTTTGATATCTGCTGTTAAGTTAAAATTGCTAAACCTAGCTGATAATAACCTTGCTATTAAAAAACAAGTTTAAAACATCAAGGGTGATAAGTCTTCCGCTGAACAAAACCAAATCAACTGTTAAACTAAGTGTTAGCTGACCCAGCTGAGTTATACTATCAACAGCTTAGTCGAGTTTGTTTTATGGGTAACTTTGTTGCAGTAAGCTAACCTAGCTATCTCCCAAGGACTTAGATGATTTTAGTTAACTTTGTAAAATTATTTAAAAGGAATAAGTTTGAAAATTTGGTAAATGTTTATTCAACCCCCCTTTAAACCTTACAACTCACCCCTTGGGACCTACAAGTTGTATCAGAGCGGTTGGTTCATTGAACTTCCCGCACTGGTTACTGAACTAGATCTCAATCTTTTCAAAAGATATAACACTTGAGTTTTCAAAGCTTTTATTTCAAAAGCTAAGTTATTATCATCGAAGCAAATCTAACTCGCATTCCCATATATATTGTGGAAGAGTTTGATGATTGGAAAATTCGCATGCAGACTCATCTATCAGCCTTGCACGATGAGATGTGGCTAGTGATAGAAGATGGGCCACTGAAAATTAAAGGTCAACACTGTTGTAAGAAGAGCACCTCCAGCAGAAGGAGAATATGCTTCAGCAGAGCCCAGGCCTACTATGGTTGAAAAACCACGCTGTGAATGGACAAATGAAGATAGAAAAAGAAACAACCTTTGATAATGTTGCCAAGGACATCCTCTACAAAACCTTGGACAAGGTTATGTTCAACAAAGTCAATTCATGCAAATCAGCCAAAGAAATCTTGGATAAGCTAACCCTGATTTGAACAGATTAAGAATAATAAATTAATTTTTGTTGTTCAAAAATTTGAAAATTTTAAAATGCTTGAAGGTGAGAGTCTGGATAAGCTGGATACCAGACTCACAGAAAATTACAAATGAGCTTTCCGCTCTTAGGAAGGAGTACACACAAAAAGAGATGTACATGAAGATCCTACGAGCCCTCCCAGCTGAGTGGGAAATGAAACTTATGACCCTGAGACATTCCATGGACCCTCCAAAACATCAAATTATGAGCTGTTCTCAGACCCACTGTTCTAAAAGACCCCGCCTAGCTCCGATTAGTCCCCGCCAAGGCGCTAGGCCCCTCTTATCTGCTACGCTATTTTTCTAATTAGACCCGCTAATCCCGCTCGATTCCGTCTAACCCCGCCAGCTCCGCTAGGCGCTAGGCCCCGATCTGGCGACTAGCGCTGGCGATTTTTAAACACCGCTCGGACCTCAAAGCTTATGAGTTTGAGCTGAGAAGAAAAGTGCAAGAGGAGACAGTTGTGCCCAAGACTACACTTTGGCCAATGAAGGGAAGAAGCTGAGCCAAAAGAAACAACTGACCATGAGGAAATTGCTCTTATTGTGAAAAATTCAAAAAGTTCTTCAATAAGAACTATAAAAGAAATAAGGGTGAAGATTCTAGAAGACATTCAGTACCCTCCAAAACAAGGGAGGACATGCCACCTAAGAGAGTTGAACATCAAAGAGCCGACTATCAGAGAGTTGATAATCAGAGAGCTGAGAGAGCCGACTTGAAAAGAGCTGAAAACTTGTGTTGGAATTGCGGACAACTAGGACACTTTGGTGTTGATTGTTCTTATCCACGATCCAACAAGTAAAGAAAGCCATATTGGCGGGAGACTGCTGAACCAGCCAAGTGCAATGAACCAGCAGACTCGGATAGTAGTGAAGCAGACTACTCAAATGACACTAAGGAAGAGGCCTTGATCTGCCTCATAGCCAAAGAACAAGATCAAGAAGATGAGGTACACTCTAACTCATCTCATTCTGATTTTAGTGATAGTGATAGTGACACAAACACTTCCTCACCCACATATCTTTATGATTTCAATTGGCGAAACGCTGAAAGACTTTAAGCACATCAAAACCTCACACACACTTTTAAATGAGGAAAACACCCAGCTTAAATGCCAAAACTCAAAGCTGACTAAATTCCTTTGTGCATGCTCAAGCTCCTAGAGTGATTTTCGAAAAAGAATCCTCAAGTAATGAGGGAGTCTAAAAATCCAAAACACCATATGTTGCACCAACACCCACACAAAAACACATTCACAATCATAATAGCTTTGGATATAAGGGTAAAGGAAAGAAGCGATGAGAGTATCTTTGAAAGGATAAATTTGAAATGAAATTTAGAAAAGTCCAAAGCAAACTCCAAACAGAAAATACTCTGTGAAAGCTAAATAGAGCTACCAAAAGCCCCAAAGATTTCATCAAAGAAATTCTTATGATGGGAATGGTAGAAACTATCCAAACCAAGCTGATTGGAACAACCAAGTGAAATATCAGCAAAGACCTATGGGATACATGCCAAAATAGCAAAGACCTCAACCTCAACAAAGGTCATTCCCAAGGCAAAAAAGCCATTATCAGCACACTTATGCACCCAGACACAAAACCCATCAAGCACAACAATTCCACTATTACCCAAAGAAAGTAAATGCTCAAACAAACACACAAGCATACGGACAAAAGAGATAGCTGTATGGTCCTAAAATCCCCAAGCAATTTGCTAATGTGCACTATGATTATGGAAAAGATAGATGGCAACTTTTAAGAGTCAGATCATCTGGCTATAGGTTGGTTGGAACATCTTATAGCACTAGTCCCCCAGGACCCAGGCAATACGGGTACCTAAAAATTAATTTCCTTGATTACAGGTTTAAGGAACAACTGAGTGCCAAGGAACCAGGTACATGGATAGTGGATGTTCCAGACATATGAAGGGAACAAGAAAAATCTGTCATAGTTCAAGGAAATCAACTGAAAATCGAAGTAAAGACCCAGCTGTGTGTCAGCTATGTGAAGTCAAGCTAGAAGTCTCAGACTCGACTAAAGAAAAGACACAGCTGTGGAACATCTGAGTAAAGGATGAAGAATGGATAGTCAAGTCAGTTGAGAGCCAAGTCTGCCAGTTGATAGACAGTTGAGTCATTCCTAAAAGGTTGGAGCTGACTCAAGTAAAAGGGGTAAAGACAGCTATAAAGTCAAGTCGACTGATATTAATCTGTTGCACAGAAGTCAAGGATATCACTTAATATAGTAATACGTCCATGCTGCCATGTCTAAAGTGCTCATCCCAAAAGCATGCAAATAAAATGAACTAATGTAAAGCATCGAGCTTGTGTCGGGACACGAAAAGTTGCGGACATCATTTAATACGAGGATATGTCACCATCACAAGCTGCAGATCAAGACAAGACAAGCCAACGACCAAGAAGTGTTATTTTAAAATTACCTATCTCTTCAACGGGCAAATTATCAAATAAGCACTATAAAAGGCTGAGGAAGCAAGTGACAGAAAGTTACCAATTTGTATCGTTTTGACAAGCAATCAAGCAAGCAAACCTGCAAAAATACTCTCAAGCTTTCATAGACATTCCTCAAGCCTAATATCGAAGGAACTCGATCCAAGACATTTAATGAAGGAAAGAATACTTCATCAGGTTGAAGAGGAAATAGATTAAAGAACTAAAGGGTCTACTCTCCAAGATTGAAGGAAATGTAGTAAGGTTCAAAGTCGAACCAGAAAGATTTGAACTCATTGGAAAGGTCAGTGTGATCAATTCCAAGAAGTTCAAGGAGGCAAGCAAAGCAAACATGTCTTGTGAAGAAGTTGAGTCCCAAGAGCAGCCAGTTGTGTGATCAAGGCTGACTCGGACTGATAAGTAGCCATATCTATTACTTAGTTGATTCCTCCAGGATATGAAGAAGAGTGGATTAGAGAAATTACCCCATCCTCGAACCACTATAAAATTTGCTTGTGTCATTTTACTTACAGCACTTTACTTTCATTCATACTTTTTGATATATGATGTTAAGTTAACACTGCTAAACCCAGCTGATAATAACCTTGCTAAAAACAAGTGTTAAAAATAAGTTTAAAACAACAAGGGTGATAAGTCTTTCGCTCAACGAAACCAAATCAATTATTAAGTTAAGTGTTAGCTGACCCAGCTGATTTATACTATCAACAGCTAAGTCAAGTCTGTTGAGTGGGTAACTTTGCTGAAGTAAGCCAACATAGATGTCCTCCAAGAATTTAGCCGATTTGAGTTAACTCTTACATATAGTATTTAATATAATTTTTAATATGTATATATATATATATATATATGTGTGTATATATATATATATATATATATATATATGAAAATCAAAACAAAATATGCAATAAGAATCAACTTAGCCCAAAAAAGAGAAATTGCCACTTCCAAACAACATAGGTCTTGGGTTTTGTGCATCTTGAGAGCAAAAAATCGCATGTTAAATGCCAAGAAAAGTTCTACAAAAAGTGTTACATTTTTCCCAAAAAGAAGTGTTATGTTTTGACAAAAACGTTTTATAATTATTTTTTTTAAAGTGTTATAATAGATGAGTACTTAATGTAACACTTAGAAAAACGTTGGGACCTACACCCTTATATAGGTGCTTGGAGAGATCACTTGTAGACACACTTGTAGATGAGTACTAAAGTCACATGGTCCGGTCGTGCAGCTTCACACGGCCACTCCACACAGCCATGTGGCTCTCATACGGTCCGAATGTACGGTTGTTTTCGTCCCCTGTTTCTTCCCAACTTCACACGGACATGTCTTCATCGCACGGGCAAGTCACTCGGCCGTGTGGTCCTACACGGTCCAGCTGCGTGACATATTTTTGTCCGGTTTCTTCGCCTTTTCGATCTTCTCTTTACACTCGTCAATCCTATTTGGTCCTTCCAACTGATATTTCTTTAATTAAGTTCTGTTTCCTGTAAAAATTACAAGAATACGTAGTATCATACCCTTCTAAGGAAACTGAGTAAAAGCACACTGAATATAATGCAAATGTATCATTAATATACCATTTTAAGCCCCTAAATGCACGTATATTTTACACGTATCAAAATCCCCATAACTTAAACCATTGCTCATCCTCGAGCAAATTAAGAAAAATAATATCAAGAGGTACAAAGAACACACAAGAACACTACAACATTTAATCTCACCCGACTTCATACTCAAGTAAACCATGCAATTCATTATCAAGAAGTCATCATTCATAAGTTCGACATAATTAATACTATCTCGGTTACTTGACATCGCGACTCACAAGTAGGCACTGTATCACTCAACTCTCATAGTGTATGGAAAGTGTTTACGCTCAAAATAGATTCAATGAATGTAGAACTACCATAGGATTGCAAATCGTTTAACATCTCTACCACTTTTGTGTGCACAATCTAAGAATCAAAAAGGACTTTCATTTGGTTGTAATGTAGGCTCTTTGGTAAGGATAGGGAAAATTTGGATCAAGTGACTTGACTTGAGCAAATAGAATTTAAGTACACAGACTTGCAACTCACCAACCCAATGTTATCATAAATTAAAACTCATTTTTTTAGGATATTTTCTTTTTCAACTCAACTCCACCATTTTTCTCCTTTTTCATTCTTAGGCCTTTTTGCCTTCTTTTCTTTTTCTTTAGCCTCAAGCTCTCAATTTTTTTTTTACAATTTTTAGAATTTTTCTTTTCTTTCTTCTCCTTGTGCTCGATTTTCTCTTTCTTTTTTGTTTAGAAATTTTCTT